>JAHTLZ010000204.1:55625471-55652421 GCA_023846285.1 Phrynocephalus versicolor | reverse complement strand
TTTATTTATTTATTTATTTATTTATTTATTTATTTATTTATTTATTTATTTATTTATTTATTTGATTAAAGTGAAACAAAAGTTAAAATATTAAATGAAATCTTTTTTAAATTCTACATGTTACATATACTCATTAGAACAAATGTTTGCTTGGATGATCAAGGTGCACATCTCTTTCCCTGAATGTTTAATCTTTCAAGTCAGAACATAAATTTTCACAAACAAATTGTGCAGATAGATAGAGGCATACAAAACACATTACATTGTAATACAAACAGCAAAAGAAAGTGAAAAAACTTCAAAATGCTGACCAAATATGATTGGAGATGATGGCTGAAATCCTGTTGCTTAGCATAGTAAGTCAAGTAGACCCTTGAATCAGTGGAGATTTAGTGAGTCACCTCCTCTATAAATTCCATTGATCCTGATTGAAGAACATGAGTTGTGACTTACTACACTAAAGTAAGTTGCAGCTAGAGCAGACCCTGTTGAATCAGTGGAATGTACAGAGGTGTCAACTCATCAAATTCCCACTGCTTCAGTGGGCCTACTGTAAGCAACAGGATTTTAAATCCATACATTTCCACAACAATAGTAATAAACAGGAATGTGAACATGAAATAACATGAAATCATTTAACCTCTCATGTCTACTTTTCTTAAAAGTCACCTCAAATTCTGGATGTATGAATCTCCTAAGGTGGTAATTCGACCATCTGGTCATTCAAGTCTTTGTATGAAAGTAAAGTCAGTAGATTGCTTCTGAGGTATAAGAATTCAGGTTTAAGAGCATATATGTACATATTGGTTAATTGCAGGAGATGTACAAAACTTTGACCTCATCATCACTCCCTTTAATAATGGTCTTGAATGGAGAAATCTGGACCAGAAGCAAAGTGAAAATAATAAGAAACAACGGAGAGGCATTAGCATGAACTCTGAGGTGTGTAGAAGTGCAGAAGTGTAAATAAAGTACTTGGAAGAGTATGTGTATGTGCACATATAGTCTAATGCAGCGGTTTCCAACCTTCAGTAACCCTGGTGTTCTTTGACTGCAACTCCCAGAATCCCTGGCCAGCATAGCTAGTAGTGACAGATTCTGGAAGTTGCAGTCTAAGTACTGTATACCCTAGTTACCCATGGTTGGGAACCACCGGTCTAAGGCAACCTGAACATACTCATGAAACTATGGAATGAGTTGGGGAGAAAAAAGAAAACAAATTGGGGTGAGGATGAGAAGATTGAATTGACCTGTTCTGCATTCCTTGCAGCTTTTTTAGTGTTCAGAAACGGGCCATCCCTAGCTGACTAGAATCTTCACAGTGGTATTTACATTATACAAATGAGGTTCAAGATTTTGTTTCTGTTGTAGCCTTAGTTAATAGAATATGAGAGTTGAAATCTTCACAAGGTAGCGCCATCTGTGTTGTCACCCAAGGACGATGCCTTATATCAATAAGCTGGAAGAGCAAACTGTTCCAGTGCTTTGACTCTCAATGTTTTCCCCTTTGTAAATAATTACCTTGCATTAAATTTGAAAGCTGTTGTTGCTGTAAAAATACCTTAGATAACATCAGTATTCCAAGATGGGTAATAGAGTAAGTGTTTACATTTAAACTAGTTCTACATTAAAAGGAACCATAATTAAAATGCCGATTTACTATTATAGTTTTTTGTAACTAATATTGACCTTTTGTTTTTGTGCATGATTTGAATAGCACAAATTGTTTTATAAATGAAAAAAGGGCAGAAGTAGATGATTTTTGCAATGTGTTTAGGAGTTGTTATAATACTGTATGTAGTTCCACAAGTGAAAGATTCTTGATAAAGTAATATATCACCAAAGCACATAAAATTCATCTGTTCTCTGCCAGGCTCTTTGCTTTCTGAGCAAAGATTTATATTACAGAAATATTTATTTTCATACTTTTTAAAAAAAAAACATTTTTACTTGCATATTCTAAGGAATCTTAAAGCATGTTTTGAGGGAAATAAATATACTGGTAATCCCTCTTTTTCTCCGCAATGTTGTATTCCAGTTTCCATTACAAAAGAAACAAGGAATACCATCAGATTAATTGCCTGTAGTGTTTTGAGGAGGCAAATTTTAACTTCAAGAAAGATGTGTAGGTAAAGGTTGTAATACTTAAAGCTTTAGTATGAAAATATTTGACTTCCTTTCCTAAACCTTCTAGCTATTAATGCTGATAATGACCAGAATTCAGTTCTGCAACTTGATACCACACAACATGGGTGACATAATCATTCCGTGACCATTTTGGGTGGAATTAAATGTTGCCTATTTCCCCACCAGAATCTTGAGAGGTCCCTGTCATCCTGGGGAAGCCTCTGGGAGCTTTGGAGTAGGGGGTACTCTTTAATGCCCAGAAATCACCACTGACCACAGTTGAGAACATCATCCAAGTTTCACAGTATAAAGCTGTGCAAACAAGAGGTAAAGCAGGATTCTGGCCTGTGCCATATGAGAGTGAAACAACTTTATGAAAACTTGCATTTTTTTTAACATATTGATCAATCTTCGATTTTATTGTTGTTGGGAAAATGTAATTGAAATGATTATTGCACTTGACAGCATTTCTATGCTTTTTCCTTAGCTACCTTTTTCAGTTATGATCATGAGAATGGCCATAAAGCAGCCATAAAAATGTGTCTCCAAAGTCTCCTTTCAGTCTGACTGAAAAATATAAATTGTTCCTAAGAAGGATAATCTATTATGGAACCTGGAAAAGGCTTAGTGATTATTAATCATTTTCTTGAATCCAGCAAGGAATAGAGATGTATCTGGTGCTGGATGAGGTTACCCTCCCTCTGAAAATACAGAAGCGCAGGTTAGTTTGCTTGTGAATTTTTCCTTGAGCCTGGATGCCCACATTTCAGTGGTAGCCAGAAGTGTATTTGCACAGTTAGAACTGGTGCACTTGATTCCTGAAGAGGTCTGACTTGGCCACAGTGACACATGCATTATTTACATCCCAGCTGAATTATGCTAACATATGTTATGTCAGGTTGCCTTTGGAAAGTATTCAGGGACCTAAGCAGGTCCAAGCTGCTGCAGTCACATTGTTAACTGGGGCTGGTTATAGGGATCCCATGAATTCTGTTGTCTACTGCTCTGTTTTTGGGCACAGTTCGGAGTGCTAGTTTTAATCTATAAATCCCTAAATGGCTTGGGTCCAAACTATCTCAAGGGCCATATCACCCTTTATGAGCCTTTGTGGCTGTCAAGATAATCAGGGGACACCTTTCACTTGGTCCCACCACATTCACAGGTGCACTTGAGGTGGGTGGGACATGGGAGAATACCTTCTTTGTCACTTTTCAAAGTCTTTGGAATTCTCTCCCATGGCAGACCAGGCTGATTTCATCTATGCTGTCCTTTTCTTCAGGAAAGCTTTCCCTTAATGAGAGGGGATTGGTAGGCTTTTCTCTTTAAGAAATATTAAGACTACAAATGTAGAACTTGACTTAAAGATATTTTATTCTGCTAATGATTTATGTTATTCTCCATGGTCTCTGTAGATCACACATTTAAGTCAGTCCTCCCCTAAAATTCCAGAGCCCACACATTGTTTTTAATGTCTCACATTCCTCAGTAAAAAGCTTGGGGAAAATCGAATGGATTGGCTCTTGTTCTGTAGTGAGTTCAGAAATGAATTTGTTGGGAGACACTGCAATATATTCAAATTTATTTAATTTATTAAAAATATTTATATGCCACCATTTCCCTTAAAGATCCACAATAACTTAAAGAAATAATATTAAAAGCTAAAATAATAAATTATTGTATTTCAATATTTTAAAAGAGTCAAACAAATACAGTGGTACCTTGTATAAAGGAATTAATTTGTTCTAAATGAAATTATGTTAAGCAAATTTTCCTTTATACAAATTCCCATAGGAATGCATTGAAAATGGAGTGAACCCATTTTTATGTTGTACGGATTCTCCCCAAATTAAGCAAATTTCCCCTATCTCCGGGATTTTTTATGTTGTATAAATTTTATGTTATACAAACTGTTTGTTATACAAGGGTCCACTGTATTTTAAGAACATATAAGTAAAATCAGTATAAAAACACATTGAAAACAACAGAAATATAATAGTGGAGTGGTTTGCCGCCAGGTGGGCAGTATATAAATCCAGTATTTAAATAAACAAAATAAATAGTCCTTTTAAAAATCTCCTTGGTTAACCAGTCATTTAAAGGGAAGCCTGCTTGTAGAGGGACAGCAAAAAAGGCCCCAGCCTAGCCTCGTGTGGGAGGGAATTTGAGAGTCTGGGAGCAGTGACAGAGAAGGCCCTTTCCCGTATCCTCCCCAAATATACCTGTGAGGGTCATGGGATGGAGAGCAGGGCTTCCTCTGATGATCTTAAAGCCCAAACTGTCTCATAAAGGGAGATGTGGTTTGGAGATAGCTTGGACCCAAGCCATTTAAAGCTGTATAAATTAGAACCAGCATTTTGAATTCTGACTGGAAACAGACTGGAACTGTTATAACAAGGGAATTATATAATCCCTGTAACCAGCCCTAGTTAATCTGGCTTCATCATTTTGGACCTACTGAAGTTTTTGAACACTTTCCAAAGGCAGTTCCACATAGAGCTCATTATAGTAATCCAACTGGAATGTAATTAAGGCATGTGTCACCGGGGCCAGATCAGACATCTCCAGGAATGTGCACAGCTGGTGCAGTAATTTTAGTTGTGCTAATGAACTTCTGCCCTCCACTGAAATGTGGGCATCTAGATTTAGGGATTAGTCCAGGAGCTCACCATACTGCACATCTGTATTTTCAGAGGGAGTGTAACCCCATCCAGCACAGACTGGATCCCTGTTCCCTGATCTTTCTTTTGACTAACTAGGAGGACACCTGTCTTGTGTGGATTAAATTTATTCACTGTCATCCAGTCTACTACTGATGCCAGATATTGATCTAGAACTGAAACAGCTTGAGTTGAATGTGCATGTCAAGTCCATGCTGCTGACATTGCACTCTAAAACTCGAGACAACTTCTCTTAATGGTTTCATGTAAATGTTAAACAACATGGGGGAGAAAACAGAATCCTGAAGGAAACTATATGCCAAAGGCATTGAATAGAAATCCCACAGCACCACCTTTTGAATCCTTCCTCCAGAAAGATCTAGAGCCACTGTAAAATAGTGGCTCCAAGTTCAATCCCAGAAGAATACAATGATTGGTACAGTAACCCCCTGCCTATTGTGGGGGTTAGGGACCCACCTGACCCGCGATGACTGAAAATCCACAATATGTGGATGCAGGTCAGGTGGGGCGATCTGATCCTCCACCACCGCTCGCCCACACTGCCCCGAGACTTCTTGGAGCAGTGTGGGCAAGCGCCGTTGGGGGTTCTGATACACCACCGAGCTGGAGCCCGGGGCTTGGGGAGGGGAGAAAAAGGTTTTAAAAGCCCAGGCTTTTTAACCCCCCTCTTCTCCACACCGGGGGCTCCAGCTCATTGGTGCTGGGGTGGGGAAATAAAGTTTTTTCTCCCCCACCCCAGCGCTAATCAGCTGGAAGTTGGGCAGGTACTGCGGTCCCGTGATAAAGCGGGACCGTAATACATGAACCGCAAAATGGTGGGGGATTACGGTAGTACTGAAACCCCAGTACTGAGAGGCCAAGCAGACTCAGGGACACAGTCTCTGTCAGGTTGCCAGTGTAGGTCATCTATCAAGGCAACTCAAGGAATCTCTGCCCCAAATCAGACCTAGAACCAGATTGAAAACTGTTTCACATAGGAACCCCTGAAGCTGAGAAGCCACATCCTGCTACAGTGCCTTACCCAAGAACGGGACATTAGAGACTGGCCAGTAATGATCCAACACCAAGGGATCCATGGGCACTTTTACAGCAATGGTCTTACCGTTGCCTCCTCCTTGAAGCATGCTGAGATCTTGCTTCATTGCAATGAGGTACTCGTCCCTCCTGCCTACTCATCGAGTCCCTCTCTTACAGGTTTTATAAGTGAAGAAGGGCAAGGGTCCAGCAGACAAGTGGACCCTTTGCCTCTCCAGGGGCCCTATCCAGATCCTCAGGCTGCAGACTAAAACATATCCATTCACACAGGGCAGAAAAGGGGCCATTGTTACATTCACAGGATTTGTATCAACTACAGCATCTAGGTCAGAGTGGATCAAACCAACTTTGTCTGCAAAGTGTCGTGCAGATTCATAAGCCCTTTACCACTTAAAAGAGCTTGCCCAGAGGACTCAGCAGATGCAATGGTATTTTTTCCCACCACTGTCACTGCCATGGAGTAAGTCTCCCAGGAGGCCCTAGCCTGTGTTCAGTCAGATTCACTCCAAGTTTTCTGCCATCATTGATTTCCATCCTGTTCATGCTATCAACACTATTGCCAACAGAAAATTGTGTGTTTGCCTATTAAAAGCCCATTACATCAGGAACTGTTCTTCAGATAAAACTCCCAGAGGCTTTCACCACTAGATGTGCTGGCCCAAATTTCTGGGAGTTGCAGTCTAAGAACATCTGGTGACCCAAGGTTGGAAACTGCTCATATACAGTAATATGGATGCACAGAATATCAGCTCCATAATGAAAACCTAGCTTAAAAATACCTATGAAAGGGTTTAGCAAACCATACTGAATGGTTTAGACCTGAGAGTCTCAAACTTTCAAGAATCATACCTTTTTAAAAATTGTTGAGAAATTGCCATGTGTCCCCTCCACTCTTTTACCTTCATCCGGAACCCCTCAACAACAACAAAAGTTTGTACAATAAGACCATGGTATCCAGGGGGGGTGGGGTCAATCCCAACCCCTCTGTGTGGTTGCAGGAAAACTTGGATATGGAAACCCTATACCAGTGTTGGCGAATCTATGGCACGGGTGCCAAAGGTGGCACTTGGGGCCCTTTCTGTGGGCATCCAACATCTCCCCTTCACAGCCACTTGTATTTAGGTTAAATTGCCATATCGGCACTTTGTGAAAAATTATTGGGTTTTGAATCGCAGTTTGGGCAGTCGTTCTCTAAAAAGTTCACCATCACTGCCCTATACTGTACAGTAATACCTTGATTTACAAGCATAATCCATTTTGAAAACATGCTTGTAAAGCAAAACATTCTTATATCAAAGCAGATTTCCCCATAAGAAATAATGGAAACTCAGATTATTCTTTCAGGGGCCCCATAGACCACATTCTGTACATACCAAATGCCAAAACTCATAAAAGAAGTTGGCTAAAAGTCCATGTCCACACTGTGATTTAGGTACCTGGCTGTGAAATCAGCTCTGCTTGCGACTAACAACTGGATTTTACTCTGTGTTTTTAATGTGACAATAAAGTACAATTTGTAGCACTATACACTTGACTGGCTGCCACGTAGCTAGAAATGGTTTGAAAAATAAGAAAGAATGTTGAATAATAATATTAATATAAATATAAAGAAAAATAAAACCCTAACCTGCACTCTCCATTGAAAACATTCCTGGCTAGTCTAAGGGAAACCTCTAATCCTCTCTCCTCCCTCCGCTTTTGAGGCTTGCCTGAGATGGAACATTCCAGACAATCACCCACAATCCAGCAGAGAGGGAGAGAGACACCATTGGCTCACTTGTGATCATGTGACCTGTTCCAGTGCTTGTATTGTAAGCCATTGCACATTGATCAAAGCAATATTTAGAGTGTTTGCTTGTCTTGCAAAACACTCTTAAACCAAGGTAGTATAGTCTCTAATTCCCTCTTGTGACCAGTTCTGAAAATACACTTTAGAAACATGTATTTCTGGAGTATTTATTTAATGAAAGGAAAGGTAAGGAAAACAAATGACAGTTAAAGTTCTGGAAAAAGAGATTTAATCCACTAGCTTAGTTATAAATAGCAATCTGTTTATTTGGAATGAAGACATATTGACCAGATGCATCTCGTCAGATGTCAACTACTAGCTGTTGTGACAACTGAATATCTCTGTAATTTGCTACTTTGTGGGATGGAGGAAGATATAGTTTTGTATTATAGATAAAACATTTATTGTTTTGCATTGAATTTTTGTATTTTAATTGTTTTAGGCCATGTTGAGAGGATCTTATTTTAAAGAAAAGCATATTTAATATATTTACACAACTATAATAGAATAAAAATTATTATCATAATCTCAGAAACCACTTTCCTAGTGACCCTTGCACAAATTGTGAAAATACATTTGACTGTGGTACATGTAGATGTTTTTCGTTGTTCATGCAAACATAGTGATGATTAGGTATCTATATGAAGTACTCCCCTCAGGTTTTGAATGAATGATGGGCCTTCCATCTTCTTTCTCAAATACAAATGTAAAAGTGGTAAAATCTTCCATTTGAAAGTAAGTGTGATGACTCAAAAGGGACTGCTGCCTTGATTTCTTGCCATCTGCAGTCATCACAGTGAAAGTTAATAGGCACTTCTCTATGTCTTCTTGAACTTTTATTTCCCTCTTTCCCCTCCCCGTGTTGCTTACTCCCTACCTGCCATTGATCACTTGGTTTAGGGGGAGGGAAAAGGAGATGAGGTGCTCTCTATATACAATGGTACCTTGTATAAATGAATCAGTTCGTTCCAAATGAAATTATGTTCAGCAAATTTTCCTTTATACAAATTTCCCATAGGAATGCATTGAAAACAGAGTAATCTCTAATTGCTACCATTTTTATGTTGTATGGATTCGCCCCATAGACAATTCTGTTAAGCAAATTTCCCCTATCTCCGGAATTTTTTATGTTGTACAGATTTTGTGTTATACAAACCATTTGTTATACAAGGATCCACTGTATGCCTAACCATTCACTTGCCCTTCCCTTTTAAAAAAGTAGGCCTACCTACTTGAGGTGTCTACACAGCTAACAGGAGAATATATGTTAGTGTGTAAAGTGAAAACTGGAGCAGTGAATAGAGATCTAGGGCAAAGCTGAAACCAGCTGAAATATTAGTTTTGTCAGGGCGTCATAGCGCGCGCGCGCACACACACACACTCACTCACTCACTCACACACACACACACACAAAGAGCTAATGTTGTCTCTATATTGTAACTGGCAAGCCACATCGTCAACTACAGATGTTCTCTATGTATTTATTTACTTATAGACACAGGAATTAATTACACCAGGGTATGTTCAAAGTTGTGATATAAGTGAATTCTTTTAAGTGCTACTGTGTCCACTGAAATGGTCTTTAAGCTCTTATTAAGTTATTTTTAGAGAACACAATTAAGATTTTCTATTCTTATCGGGAAGTTGAGTCATGGCTACTGGACTTCTTTTTTTGAGAGAGATAGAAACGTTTCGCTGCTCATCCAAACAGTAGCCATGACTCAACTTCCAGATAAACTAACCTGGATGACTGAGAATCTTCACAGACATATTTTCTATTCTTGTAAGTTGATTTCTCTCTCATTGTGAAAATGTTTTTTTTAACCTTTCAGGTAAATCAGAACATCCTCACTGTACAGAAACAGAGGTAAGACCAACATATTGATGCTTCTTCTTGTCCTTCTTTCCCTTTTTACATGGAGAAGTCCAAGATACTTTCATATAGTTTTTAAGGATTTTTTATTGCTTATAATAGTGTTGGAGAAAGCATTGCCACAGGCAAAAGCTGTTGTTTAAAGACAGCAGTGCAGTCTGTTAGAATGCCATTTCTGAATTAATAGTAGAAAGAGTTTTCAGGAACATGAGAAGAGCCATTCTGAATCACAGCAAAGGACTATTGAAGCAATGCCATGGTAAGCAGAAAGATTTCCAATATACAGTGGTACCCTGACTTACGAGGGGCCCGACCTATGAAAATCCCGACATGAGCGCTCTTCAGCACTCCCCCCCCCCCGGCTGCTTACGAACAAGATTGGGGATTCCCCATCTTGCGAACAGCGGGTGGGGGGCTTTCGGGATTTGAATTGCCTTCCAGTTACCAAGGCAAACGCTAGCTTGGTGACTGGAAGGCTTTTAAAAAAGGGCGCACTGCCTCTGTCAAGCCCCGCGGGGGGGGGAGCAGTGCACCCTTTTTAAAATCCCTTCCAGTCACAGAGGAAAACGCTGCCTCGGTGATTGGAAGGCATTTTAAAAAGGGCACACTGTTTCTCATGAGCCCGGGGGGGGGGCGGAACCAGCACACCCAGTCACGGAGGCAGCACCTGCCTCTGTGCCTGGAAGGCATTTTAAAAAGGGTGCACTGCTTCTCTCGAGCCCCCGCGCGGGGGAGCTGCGCACCCTTTTTAAAATCCCTTCCAGTCACGGAGGCAGCACCTGTCTCCATGGCTGGAAGGCATTTTTAAAAGGGCGCCCTGCTTCTCTCAAGCCACCGCTCTACCAGGCTCCCCCGGGAAGGCTCCGGGCGGCTGGGAGGGGCGGCGCGGAGCGATTGGGTCGCTCCGCACCGCTCAACCAGGCTCCCCTGAGAAGCCTTGGGCCATGCGGGCAGGTGGCGGCAGGAGGTAAGATGCCGCCCCACTCCCTGCCCACCACCCGCTTCCGCATATCACGGATTTTCTTGCATCGCGGGTGGGGTGGGTCCCTAACCCCCGCGATCGGCAGGGGTTACTGTATATGTCTCTTTATATAAATATTAAAAGCTGAGTAAAAGTGCAGTTCTCCTTATTTGTATGTCTTTCCATTGTTAAAAATTGTCTCTGTCTAGTTTCTTCTATGATAGAAAATAATGGACATACCCAACTATCCATAAACCCATATACGGTAATCATTTACAATACTTTGGATATGAGTGGATAGAAACATGGAAAACAAACATGGCTGCACCCTCATGTTTTCTCTTCTTAATCTACAGATGTAGGCTGTAGTCTTAAACACACCCACCAGAAACTAAGCCCAATGAACATTGTGGTGTTTACTTTTGAGTGAACAAGCATAACTTTGCACTGTTGACTATCACTTGTAACATAGGTATGAGTAGGTGATACATTCATATGATTATTTGTAAGTACACTGAGGATAACATTTGTATTAATGATTGCCCTCATCATATTCAAAATGTTAAAATATCCTTATTACAGATTGCCATGGATAATTTAGTTTGTTTTCGGTTTATTATTTTATGGAAAAGTATTCACCAATTAACATTTCTGCATAAGGAGCCTATAGAAAGCCAGTTTAATATGGAAGACAAAATAAAGTTTGGACAGATATGTAATGATTAAAGAACATCTTTAATAAACTAGATATTTTATTTAAATTTAAGACAGTGACTTTTTTTCAGTATTTATAGAATCAACATTCTCATTTGCTTTTGAAAGACTTTTAATATTGCAAGTAGCCAAGGTAACCAGCTGACTTTTTTAAATGGGCCAGTTGGAAAGACTGGCTGGAATGCCAGATTTCTAAGGGAATCTCTAACCATTATTTTTCTTTTTCAAAACGTGAAGTCTAACACAATATAACTTGGGTAGTACTTTTGTGCTTATCCTTTTCAAAAATCTTTAGACACTGAAGACTGAAGTTATTTTTGAAAAAGAGTGAAGAAATAAAACCTAAGTATTAGTCCCCTTTCTAAAGGTCAT
Source organism: Phrynocephalus versicolor (assembly GCA_023846285.1). Lineage (NCBI taxonomy): Eukaryota > Metazoa > Chordata > Lepidosauria > Squamata > Agamidae > Phrynocephalus > Phrynocephalus versicolor. The sequence continues at coordinate 55,640,872 of JAHTLZ010000204.1, read as the reverse complement.
TCACAGAACTGTGTGTTAAAAATAGAAACAATTATATGAAGTAAAACTATAAGCTCAGAATACTTATGTAAGAATTTCCACAAAGAAATGAAGAAAGAGTTAGCATGTATGTATTAAAGAATTTGAAATACTGAACTGCCCTGTCTTCTCATGTGAACCTCACCAGGTTTTAACATTTTTAGAATACATTCTTCTCTTGATCCTCCTGCTCTCAGGTTGCAAAACTCCTTTCTACTGTAAACTAGGTTGGCCTCCTGCCCTTTTGTCAGCTGGCAAAGACCATTTTCTTTCAGATAGGCCTTTGGTAACTGAATGGAGTAAAGAGAACAGAGATTTTAAATTACACTGCACATATCCCCCTCTGATGTATTTGTAAATGTTTTATATTATTTTAAGTTAATGGTATATCAACAGTATTTAATTGCATTTTAATAATACAGTATACCTTATTATGCTCTTATATATACTGATTTTGAAATAATTGTAAGCCTTCTCTTGCTCCTGGACTCTGGGAAAGAAATAGACATATGATATGATATGATATGGAATGGGATAATAAAATGTGCTGTGCCCAAGTTTCCATTCAAAGAGAAAGCTGTTTTTGAAACATATTTCTAAAAGAATAGGTCAAAAGGATTCTAACGGCTGCTGGTGTGACTACTGTTAATGGTCTCTCTGTTACGGAGTAGACTGCAATTCAGTATTTTACTAGTAATACGACAAGAAAATTTATACTGTTGTGTACAGTCAGTAATACTGTAATCTGTTTTCACTTAGTCATGTACACATCCTTATCTCCTGTCCACATCTGTTCCCCCCCCTTGTGATCAGATATTTTTCTTTAAAAAACCCAATCTGAAATATTAGAACATGAGTTATAGGTCCATGTGAGGGGAATACTTCATATGTCCCCAGCAGGCTGTCCACCTTGGATCTGCAACCCCCGTGGAGTTGGGATGAATGCCAGGAACTCCAAGGGCTTTCAATAGCTCAGTCTGCTACCAATCTTCCCTAAAGGGCATTTGCTGGCTGTGGTGAGTGTTGCAAACCAAACCCAGCTCCAGATTGGAAATCCTGGGGACCCAGTGAACAGAAACTGGGTTCAGCTGAGGACTGAGCAGAGTGGGTGGCTAGTGGGACTAACTGAACCCCCTGTGGGCTGACATCCCACCAATCCTTATAATTCATTCCCCCCAAAATAATAAATATTAGTTCCGAAAACAAAGAGTGTCCAGCGTTCATTGAGCTTTTGGTTGAGGAGACCCTCCTGGCCACCCCTTACTTAGGCAGTGTTGGTCACAATATAGTCATTTTGCATTGATTACATTTGGCTTCTAACATAATAGATGTTTATTTCAGGTTTGCATTTTTAGTGATATTCAGAGGAAGTAGTGTTCTTCATTGGATAATAGGAGATAGGAGCTCCATGCAGATATCCTGATAGCAAGAACAATATAAGAACACATGTTCATCTTGGTCACTATTGCATGGGCAAATACAGTCTGATGGAAGCAAACCTAGAAACCTTCCCTCCAAAAGGTTGGAAGGTAGTGCATTGAATCTAGCCAATGTAAAAACCCTTCTGGCATTAAATGAAATAAGACTGCTAAGTATGGGGAGATGGTAAAAGCAGATTTCAAAAGGTAGTTGTATTTCCCCAACTGGCCAGCATGGTTCTGTAATTCTATATTCCAGACCCTTAGTTTCACCGCATTCATAGCCTCTGTAAGACCCATTGCTATAAGTGTACTAGGAGAATCACCTAATCCCTGCAATTATATGCTTCTTCCATTCTCACTGAAAAGTGTCTATTAACATTGGTGGGGCCAGGCCTTCTGATGAAAAAATCAGTTCAAGTCAGTGTTTAATCATAAGAACTTTGACTCGTGCTCTAATGGGTACTAACCCAATCTCTAGACGAAGAGCTACATTGGAAGTACAAGGTGGTATTCCCAGGATTGCTCTCACAAATAAAGGAATTAATTCATTCCAAATGAAATTCTATTAAGCAAATTTTCCCAGGTACAGATTTCCCTAGGAATGCATTGAAAATTGATTAATCCCTAATCGCAACTGTTTTTCTGTTGTATGAATTCTCCCCATAGGCGATTCTATTAAGCGATTTCCCCCATCTCCAGAATTTTTTTTCCTTTCAGCAGTGTTTCCATTAAACAAACCCCTTGTTATACGAGGGTCCACTGTATTTGAAAAGTACTATCATATCTCCACTGAGCCTTTCCCTAAAGCCAAATATGTCCAGTTCTTTCAATCTTTCCTCATAGGGCTTGATTTCTACCCCCCTAAATCTCCTCTGAACTTGCTCCAGTTGGCTGACATCTTTCTTAAGTGCAGTGTCCAGAACTGAACCCAGTGCTCTGGATGAAGCCTAACTAGTGCTGAATAGAGAGGAACCAGTGCTTCATGGGACTTGGAGAGTATACTTATGCATCCTAAAATAGCATTTGTCATTTTTTTTTGCAGCCAGATCACACTGTTGGCTCATATTCAGCTTTTCATATACAACACCAAGCCCTTCCTTCTCACTCGTAATATTAGGGAACCAAGTTACTCCCATCTTGTTCATTTGTTTCCCCCAGGGGTAGAATTTGGCATTTATCCCTGATAAATTTCATTTTGTTGTTTTCAGCCCAGTGCTCAAGCCTATCAAGTGGGATGCAATGCCATTAATTCTGCAATAATAATTATTTTTGAAAAACAATGGAAATGTGTTTTCTGTAGCAGTTTAATTCAATATGTAACAAGCTGCAAGAGTCTAGAAATACTAAAACATACCCCTCTCCACTTTTCTCTGATTTAATTAGAATTGTCAGCTGTTTGTCTTCAGCAGTTAAGAAGTGTAGCACTTTCAGCTTCATTTGCCAAAGAGATTATTCTTCTATCTTACTTGCCAAACACCTATTCATCCTATTGCTCACTATGACTGCCTTGCTTGCTGCTCAGATACTTTCTTTCCTAGGACTGCTAGGGACAAAGCCACAGACTGGATTAATGCTGGAAACAGACAACTGCTGATTAAAATCCATGATTATATTTTAAAAATAGAATTGATTGCTACTTTTATCAATTTGTTTTATCATGACCTTGAATGCCCTTTGGCTATCCATGCAAAGGTATGGAGAGTCAAAGTTTACATATTGTATACACAGAGTTTATAGTTGTATTTAAATACCTTTGAAGTAGATGAAAATCTTCTACAAAAAAGAAGGAATGAGCTTCATGCGGAGTTTACGAGTGTTCATTTTTTTAGAAGTTTTAAGTTTAATATTTCCCCTACATTCTCATAAATAATACACTTGCCTGCAATAAGAAATTCTTTCAAGACATTTGAAGGATTGAAAAACTTGATATATTTATGCATTTATTATAGATCGAACACTACAACAACTAGTAGACCGAAAATAAAGTTTACTGGCAAATAGCAGTGTGATGGTACAATGCTCTTTTTCTAAGAGTCAAAGAACATGACAGTCACATTGCATTCAAAGTAGTTCCATTTGATCCAATTCACATGTTGAATGTCTCCATTTTGAATATGGTACATAATAAAATGAAAGAAGTCTCTAGAAACACATTTTACATTTTGTTTCTCAACTGGGGGAACTTCAAGGGCCAGATGCCAGGGAGTGGTATCAGGAGACAGATATCTAGTCTCCTGCGCTCTTGGAAAAGTTGGTGGGCCCACTGTGAGATACAGGAAGCTGGACTAGATCGGCCTTTGGCCTGATCCAGCATGGCTCTTCTTATGTTCTTATGTTCTTAAGTCACAATTTAATTTCACTTGTTCTCTGGTATGATTGTTGTTTCTCACCAGTCCTTGTAGATTCTTCTCACTTATAGTTTGTGAATTAAAAACACAGCATTGAAACATTCTAGAGAAAACAGACTCCTACTGAATTTCTGACATTTATGGTAGTGGGGGTGGGATGGAATTTCAAAAGTGCTAAAAACTGTCAGAACATTACTAAAAGGTTTTCGTAGTCGGATATTTTGCCTACAATCTGATACCTACTTCCTAGAAGCAAGTCCCACTAATTTCAGTAGGAACTGTTTCTGAGTGGACATAGAAAATTCAAGTGTCCATATGAAAGGAGTTGATATCAGAAGTGCTGCAGGACCTTGTGATGGTGAAGAAAGATCAGGGCAAAGTATCCAGTTATCCCAACATATAGTAATGCCAAATGTGCAGTTGGTGTGATATTGTATATTTATTTGATTATAAAATACAGTGGTACATCGGGTTAAATAATTAATTTGTTCTCTGTGCCATTTTGTATTGGAAAAAATTCTTAAACCGAAACGTGGTTTCCCATAGAAATACACTGAAAACCAATTAATCAATTCTGGAGGTCAGAAAAAAGGTAAACCGGGGCAGTCCATTTAAAATTTTCTTAAATTGAGGCATTCCCATTCTTTTGTCATGCAAATATTACACATCAATTTTTAATGCCTCATGAAAAAACACTTAAACGGGCATTCCATTGTTTTTTTCTTAAACCAAAGCATCCCCATTTCCAATATTTTTTTCTTAAACCAAGGTTTTTCTTTAACGGAGGCATTCCTAAATCAGGGCACCACTGTAATTTGTTAATTTCAGTGTAAAAAACACAACACGGCCAATCTGACTCTGTAAGAACCCAACAGAAAAATAGAACTGCCCAATCGTACAGACCCTTGAACATTGAGGAAACAGCAAGGGCTTGTGGATGACAAAGGCTCAGGGACTGCGTCAGAGGAGGTGAGACACACACACACACACACCCCTCAATGGGAATGGAGAAATCTGAAGGCCGTACTTACTTTAAAGCCCCAGGACAAAGTGACCAATTGCTGCAAAAGACTTATTGAGAGAGTCTCCTCAACAGTAGGGTATCATTTTAGGAGGAGCCTTTCATCCCATGAAGGCCCAGGAGCCAAATCTGCAGCAGGGTTACCTTTTTACTCTCCTTGGTATGGGGCCTCTCTGGCTGGTACCCACACCTGCCTTTCTCAGGACAGAACTGTCTTTGTTTGAGGCAATGGTGTTCCAGATATTGAATGTTGCCCTTTTATCTCCCTGTGCAATGTCACTTCATCTTCATTATGAACCAAATGCCTTAGTCCCCACTGTCTAATGTATAACTGTTTTAAGGAGCACCTTGTTGAATCTCATTGGTTGTATTTACTTGGCAGTCCAGCATGCCAGTCCACTGGTCCCTGAGGATAAGTTGACATCCTCCAAGCATAAGGATGGCAAGGAACTGGCTGACCCAGGTACCTTGAGAATACAGGAGTCTACACACATTGAGACATGTTGAGGAAGCTACATTCTGTTCCACTTCATGGGAGTGATGTTGCTAGTGGTTTGGGAGCAACTAACAAATTTGATCCCATCCTCAAAATGGAGGTTTTCGTCTTTATATCCAGAAAAGACAAGGTGCTTCTACATTAGCAGGCTGGGTGTCAGCATCCATAGCTTTTGCCACATCATAGGCAGTTTCTGTTTAAGATTATGTTTCTCTTTTAACCACTGCATTAGTAACCAAAAAAAGTTTCTTTTTTATGTTGTATGTTTTAGAAATATTTCCCCTTATTTTAGGCAGCCTCTTTTTCTGCTTAGTCCTCCCACCATTATACAGTGATACCCTTTGTTATTGTTGAATATTTTTCTTTCCTCTTCCTCTCAATAACACATTCAAAATAATTATATTTAAAATGTAACAATATACATTAAATATATAGCTTTTGAAGTACAGAGAATTCAGATTTCTGCACAATAGCTTTAAAACTCTTCTTGCCTGGTTTAGTTTTATTTTTTCTCTGCCTTCCACTGTAGTTGTGCAAGTACTCTTAATTCCATTCAGATTTAACAAAGGGATGTTTCTAATCCTTGCTGGGTAACTACAGAGAAATCATGTCTTTCTTTATAAGGACTGAAGGACCTTTTTTTGTTAACCCTTGTTTTGCTGATGGTTTGAAAGCAATTAGCAAATTTGGTTCCATCCCACAAATGGGAGCAACAGAGTACTGTGTATTAATCTAGTATATTAAAATAAGGGTAATTTTAAGTCTAATGGATGTCAACAGTGCAGCAGAAGTTTGTTGTAAAGCAGGGTATGTATAATTAAGCAAGCTGCTGGGTTTTTTTATCTGGATTCCCAGAAGAGGCCAAACATATAGAAGAACAGCTGTCAGACAGGTAGAACAACAAATTATGTCCACCAAATAAATACTGTACTGGACAATACAAGGAGATATTAATTCTGGTTCAACCTTAGCAGTGGTCTGATTTTGTAAATTAAGAATAGTGACCGACCAATAGTGTTACTGAGAAGCTGGCTCATATAATGAGTATGCTGGTGTGGGTGTGTGGGTGTGTGCGCGCGCACGCACGCACGCACGCACGCACACACACACACACACACACACTTTGGATTTGGTCATTGACTGCAATAAGGTATTCATTCATTCATTCATTCATTCTCCCTCTCACAAAATACCAGAACTAGGGGACATTCACTCCGATTGAGGGTTGGGAGAGTGAGAACAGACAAAAGAAAATGCTTCTTTGCCCAGCATGTTGTTAGTCTGTGGAACTCCCTGCCACAGGATGTGGTGATGGCATCTGGCCTGGATGCCTTCAAAAGGGGATTAGACAGATTAACGGAGGAAAAGTCCATCACAGGTTGCAAGCCATGATGGAGATAAGTAATCTCCAGGCTTAAAACTGGGGTACTTCAAGGACCAGATGCAGGGGAGTGGTATCAGAAGACAGATATCTAATCTCGTGCATTCCCAGAGGCATTTGGCGGGGCCTCATCCACCATGGCTTTTCTTATGTTCATAATTTGGATTGAGGGGCATGTGACACAGGAAGCTGATTTTTTGGGAGAGACGTTGTGACAAAATCTGATACTATCCTGAGAGAAATAACTGCTTCAGGACCGGAATTTTAAAATGTATACCTGAGTTATTCGTAATTACTTTCTTGTATGCCACACACCAAAGAAGCTTCTTATATCAATAGCAAATAATCCACATAGAAACTAGAGTGAAAGTCGCCATTATTTTAAGTAGCAAAGGGTTCAGTCCCCAGAAGCAGTTTAGTTAGCTGGCTTCTTTTGAATCTCCTGGTGCTTTCACTTTAAATGATATTGCTTTAAGAAGCTTGTTTTTACAGTCTTTCCTATTTGTGTAATGCTCAGTAAAAGCTGTCTTTGTTCTATGTGGTGTCCAGTTCTGCTTCTGTTTATTTGAGTTCTTCCTATACAAGAAAGTATTCTACTTGAGGGCTTCTGTTGATTATCTCTCCCCCTTTTTAATGGATTCCAGTTACAATTCCAATATATTACTTATAATTTTTAAATAAAGAATTATGCCTTTCATTTTCTGCACTTCAGAGAATATAATCATGGATGGTTGCATTCACTAGGAAATCGGCAAGGGTAAATTTGGATGAAAGATATGTTTAAGCAAGCTAGCAAAACATTGTTCAATGAACTCATGCTCTATGCTCTAGCAACTGTGCAAATTCCTGGGTGCTGACATTTCTCCATCACTTCTCCTTTCATCCTCTTAAAACAAGCAAGGTAAAGGTAAAGTTTCCCCCCGCACATGCATGCCTAGTCGTGTCCAACTCTAGGGGCAGTGCTCATCTCCGTATTCAAGCCGAAGAGCCAGTGTTGTGCAAGTCCATGGCCATGTGGCTGGCATAGCTGCAAGGAAACACTGTTTTACCTTCCCGCTTTTTACGGTGGTACCTATTTATCTACTTGCATTTACATGCTTTCGAACTGCTAGGTTGGCAGGAGCTGGGGTTGTCAGCGGGATCTCGCTCCACTGCGTGGCACCCGGGATTTGAACCGCTGAGCTGCCGACTTTGCAGCCGACAGTTTTCGGAATTCTTAGTCCACTGAGCCACCACGTCCCTATAAACAAGCAAATTTATGTCTTAAATGTTGATCAGGTTGAGAACAGGGATTATAGGCTTCCTTATCACACTTTAGATCAAAGCCTTTGGATTCTGGGCTTTGAGCAGGTTTTGAAAGAGTTTTGTTTTGATATGCAAGCACAGATCTGTAAGCCTATTGATTTAAAGTGTAAATGTTTCTCTTTCAAGAAGACAACATCCAGGATTCTTTGTTTCCTGGCACAAATGTAACACCCTGTCTCTGGCTTATATATCTTTATAAATGTCAGTGACAAAAATGCCTAACTGCATGTTCTGACACTGGCATTTTCATCCTGCATGGACAGCAACTGAGAATTTGCCACTATGGGCTACTCTCTCATTTCACCATACTGAGACACATTGCCAATATAATGATTTACTAGCACATTTTTCATTTGATGGTAGTAACAATGTGGTGAGTTTAGCATCACAAGTAGTTATAGTTCATAAAGAGTCCTATGAGAATTGCACTAGAGTTACTGTATAGCATGGATTCATCTAGTTTTTATATTCAGAGCTTGGAATGCTACATTTTAACAAGTAATTGTTGATTTTGAAGTGTAACATAAGCATTGTCTATTATTGGCAGTGTAGACTGCATTACTTTATATTGTTGGCTCCAAAACATTCATTGTCTTTTGGCTGTAACTTGATGTATGTTCTACAGCAGTGTTGGCAAATCTATGGCATGGGTGCCAAAGGTGGGACTCAGAGCCCTTTCTGTGGGCGCCCGACAGGTTAAATTGCTATATTGGCACTTTGCGAAAAATTAGTGGGTTTTGAAATGCAGTTTGGCCACTCGGTCATCGATGTTCTACAGACACTGAACAACATAATTTGTATCAATGTGAGACACATAGTACCAGGTGGGTAAAACACTCTAGTCAGTGAATATTGTTCTTATTTATGGTATATGCTGCCTTTCTCCTGATAAAGTGTTAACTGCAAGATAAAATAACAGTAATAAGTTATGGCTCCAGAGTAATAAACTCCTTGGCTTGTTTCTTGGTTTGCTGAGGGTGTTCACATGATTGCTATCCAAACAGAAACATCAACAGTCCTCAGGTGTGAAGAGTTTAAATAGTTTTTTTTCACTTGAACATAATGTACTCAAGAATGTTGAAGAAAAGTCACATGCCAGCGAAGAGATCAGTGTATATGCTAGGGCAGCCAGTTGATTATTTTATGCACATTTTTATACATTTTCTCACAAACTCATAAATTACTGACTTGCAGATATACGGTAATTCTATACATATTTATTGCTAGAAATAAACAGACAGTGCAATCCTGTGTACATGGGCAATTGAGTTCAGTTGGACTAATAGTCAAACATATTTTGTACGATTCCAGCTAACTCTGTGAATTCTAATAAACAGTCCTCAAATATAATTTTATCACATGTTTTGAATGAATGGAAGCACCATTGAAAGGAAGTAAATTATTTTACTAAGGAATAAGATGTACCAGGAGAATTTCTATATTATAATATAGACTTTTGCCCCTAATTTAGTAATTGAAAGAGTAAAAATTTGTTTTAAACACATTCTAGAAGACTGTATCTGCTTTATGAATGCCCTTTTGTATACTGAACTCATACATATTCTAAAACAGTGCCAGCTCTCCAAGAGTTGTGTGTCACTCATTTCTGCTATACTCTAGTAAGGTGCACCTGATTGCTAGCCAGGATCCAACATCCATAAGCAGGTCTTATCAAATTTAAGAGAGACCATGGTGAGAGCAGGCATATTGGTTTTATTTTATATAAAAAGTCTATACCAGCCAATTAAGATTGAGTGTATAATGGGACAGTATTCATATGCACAAGCAGAAGAAGTTGAATCTTTGAAATCTGAAGCCATTGTAGAAAGAAAGGTTTGGAAAGTTGAGCCTAGAAACAATGAGACATTTCTTTCAGATTTATACACACCCTTGTTTTCTGGTATCATTATTCCTCTGTATGCAGCGCAGCACTGTAGAGTCCCTGTATGTAGCATGCAAATATGAAAAGAGAATTGGAATTAGGTTTACTGCTTTTGTATAACAATAATTGTATGTCTGCAAGTTGATTATGGCTGGTTCTCCCTACATGCTACTTGCAAGTACTATAGTTATAGTTATAACCACAGCAGAGAATAGGAGATTTTCTGGGGAGATTTGGAAGTGGTTTACAGTTATATTCTTCCGGGGGGGGGGATGCCTTAGAGCTATGTAGCTTGCCCAAGACTACACAGGCTGGCTCTTCTTCCAGAGGTACAGCAGGGAATCATGCTCCCAACCTCTGTATCCTTACTGAGCTATTTAGCCTGAATTGGTTTTATATCTCCATACATTTATCCATAGCATCCCCAAATTCAGGAGAGTATTGGAAGGTATATCTATACTAAGCAGGGAATTCTACATATTTGTGATTTCCTACCAGATTGAGAGTTTATCTATAGTCTCATTTTTGACTATTTGTTGAGCAGATGACCTAGTATAGGAGCTGCCTAGCACACTTTCCCACCTATTCATATATTCATTGCAATCCCTTCAGAGAAACCTCATCAACTGGGATAGAAGATGATGTGGGCATTTTTAAAACTGAATGTTGGTGCCAGCAATTCCACTGGTACAGTTTTTCCACAGTAGATAAAACTGAGCTTTCAGCAGTACCATTGTATCAGAACTTAAATATTTTAACACAGAAGAGTGATTAGCCATTACAGATTAGTCCTTGCTCTTAAAAAAATGAGTTTTGACTTTTTGACTCTTTTCTACAGAAAGATAATTTGGGCCTCAGACTCAAAAAGAGCTAACAGTCTCTGGGGGAAAACTGGAGAATTAAAAGTGTGACAGGAATTTTGGCTTAAAGCTACCCTTTTCGTGTTTACAAGTACAACCATGCATTGGAGTCTTCCTGTTTCATTTATGAACATGGGTAATCTTAGGAAGAGGGCAGACATATAGACAATGCTGTATTATATGTTTATGTGGGAGAATGGAATGCATGACAAATATTAGCACATGCTTCAGAATGCCTGAAAAGTGAAAACAGTTTTTAAAGTGCACTTTAAGTAAGTTAAACATTTGTGTCACAGTATGGAAGACAGAAAAATATAGAGACCTCAGTGGAATTAAAAGATATAGCCTTCAAAATCTTTCTATTAAGATTAAGTAAAATCTATTAAGTAAATATTTGTGAGAAGGACAGAAAGAGAACACGTCCTAATTTTCTAAACATGTTTATTTAGTTCATGGTCATTAAAGAAAAAAAGCCTTATGTCCCTATGATATTTGCATAAGCATGATTTGTTATGAGTGTGTTAATTTGATGGGGTGGTGGAGCATGTTTTGAGGAGTGTGTGTGGACATACATCTAAATGTGTTCTAGCATATTGATGATCAGCCATTCACAAAACTTACGCAAGCATCAATGGGGTTCTGATCTAGACCTAGGCATCCATAAGACATCTGAAAGGTAGCAGAGAATGGAGTGCTAACCCTAACCCTAACCCTAACCCTGATAACAATCCAGATCACTCAGCCCAAGGGTTCCTTGAGTGCATCTGTACCATTCTGTTTTTGAGAAACTTTGGGTGTTTGTACACGACCCCTAAGCTCTGCGGCAAAGGGCTGCAAGCTCCGGACCTTAAAAATGTTTCCCCACCAGGTCCAGAGTTTGCAGACAATTAAGTGCGACCCCGCCCACCTAAGCGCGACCCAGTGCACCTTTCAAGTACCTGCTTTTTTGAGCTCTCCTCGCTTCTTTTTGTTGTTTTTCTTTTGCCTCCGCCCCTTAAAGAGCAACCAGGAAGTAAGACCGGGGCTCAGAGCAAGCTTCCACGCACCGGAGGTAAGGCTTTCTTCTTTTGTCCCTGTTTAAGGCTTTTTTTCCTCCGTCCCCTCACGCAGACAGAACAAGGAAGTGCGGAGCGGGTGGGGACGAAGGAACAGCAACGAACCCTCAAGATCTCTGGTCCGAATTTAAGGGACCAGCGGATCTGAGGGGTCGTGTAAAAAGGCTATTTGTTTCCCTTGAACCAACCATGGATAAGACTGGGTCAGAAATGCCTCAAGAGTAAGCTACTTGGAACTTTGTCACTCAAACCTATACGATAAGAGCAAGGGGGAATACATACACTAGTAATGTTCTTTGATGCCAAGAAATCATATTATAAAGGGTCACTCGATAAGTAATTGTTTTCACAGATTAGAGATCATGTTTTAAAACTGTTCTTATGTTGTTAAAGAAGTGGAATCCTCACAAAAAGTTTATAGGACAAGACAAAGAACTTTAGTCCTCCTTACCCTCTTCACTTTCCACACACACCACCTGACTCAAAAAAAAAAAATCTTTACAGAGATTGGTGCAGGTTGCTTGCTTAAGCCGGAGTGCACCATCAAAGGAGCTGTAATTGGGTGGTCTTTTGCACTCAACTTTATGAGTCTGGCTTCGGCAGGTAAAAGCCAAGGCCTAATTTGGAAGGGGGAAAACCCTTCCCATGCTGTACTAATCATTCTGGTTGTTACACATCATGCTCAAATTACAACTTCAGTTATAAGGAAATATTTTATAAACTGTTGATTTATCAATCAAAAAATAGAAATCAAAATATCTGTAGGACCATGTGGCTGAAATCCAATAGTAAACCACAGTTAGACTAGACCCTTTGAATTAGTGGGGATTTGGTGAACACATTCCTTTGTAAATTACAATGATTCAATCGGCCTACTCTAGTCATGCTTTAAAACTGGATTTCAGCCTGTGAATGTAAGACCAAAATGGAACAGCTGTAGAATAAACCCAGACCTCATGACTGTGTGCCAGTTCTTGAATTGCACTTCCACTAACCTAGGATCCATAACCAGCCCTTGGTAAATATTCTTTGACTTAATCTGGAATATACATTTCTGCTATATTATTGTTATTTTAAGAAGACCTTTGCTTCATGTTTTTTACATAATCCACGATTTTTTAAAGATACTAGTAATTGAAGCTCCTTCTTTCAAAGATATCTAATATCTAAAATTAGACTACTGTAAATATTAATAAATATTAGACTAAACACTAATATTAATTTTCTTTACATCCTTGATTTACTGATAGAATATCAGTTGTAGGTTTAGTTATGTGTATTTGAAAGATTTAAATTAAATAACAAAGGAGTTTCAGAAGCTGCTGATGCCTTGGGATCCAGCTGCTGATTAAACTATTCAAGTAGAAATCACAGTGCAATAGATCAAAATCAGCTCTTTATGCATCAAATATTTTAAAACTGTCACCAGGCATGATAAACTGATGAAAATTGGCAATATTATGTCAGCCAATCACCTATTTTTGTTTGTCCTTGAAAAGGCTCTTGACCTGTTTTAAAACTGGGATTCTATTACAGCAGGAACGTTTCATGAGTAATGGGATCAAAACTATGCCTGTTATCCGATGTAAGTTTAAGCACTAATAAGAAAACAGATCTGCTTTCCAATACTGGTTGAGAGAATCAAACTTGAATCCATGCATTTCCAGTCAGCCCAAGTGACTGCCTTATACATGTATTTAGTTTGCCCCTTCTGCCTGTTGTTAGAAACCATGCACTAGAGGAGGGTTTACAGGTACGGTAACTAAGTCTAGAGGTTTCATAATCACATGTTTTGTTTGTTTGTTTGCTTGCTTGCTTGCTTGCTTGCTTATTAGTTTCAAGGACAGTAATTGATGATGTTGGAACATTTATTGAGCTGTAGTGTCTAGAAAAAGTTCAGTATTTCCCAATAGCTCGACTACCTTTTGTCACATTACAGCATAAGACCATAATTGGTTAGCATGAAAACCACCTGTTTGGTAGCGGTTTAAATATTTGCTGCATAAACATTCAATACATGCATGCCTGTTCTGTTAAGGTACTTTTAGAACAACTAGAGCAGAGAGCAGAACTGAAAGGATATAGATCAGTGCTGGCAAATCTACGACATGGGTGCCAAAGGTGGCACGCGGAGCCTTTTCTGAGGGTAGGGAACCTTGACCCCTCACAGCCACAGCACTTCCCCTTCTGCTTGGTGCACGCCTCTATGCTCCGTGCAAAGAGCCGGGCGAAGGGGAGGCAGCAGTTTGTGAAATCCTTCGTAGACCCAGTTTACTCTCCAGCCACGCTGCTTTTGGGATGCCCAGACCAGCATGGCTGGAGAGTAAACTGGGGCTACGAACGAGTCCACAAGCTGCTGCCACTCCCCCCTGACTTTCCTTATGGTGTAGCACCCCATCTGCCTCTCTGCCCAGGGCAGAGGGTACTGTGCCCTGCAGCGAGGGTACTGTGGCCGCAGGAAATTAAAAAAAAAAAACTTGTTGATCCTCGCTTTCCTGAAGCGTGCTACCCTTCGGGAAAGCGAGAATCGAAGAACAGGGGTGCTACTGTTTGGGAAAGCGAGAATCGAGGAACAGGTTTTTTAATTTCCCATGCCCACAGCGAGTGTGCTTCGGCTTCAGGAAATTCAAAAGCCTGCTCATCGATTCTCGTTTTCCCAAAGGGTAGCACCTGTAGCATTTGTAACCTGGGGTACCACTGTATTCAGGTTAAATTGCCGTATTGGCACTTTGCGAAAAATAAGTGGATTTTGAATTGCAGTTTGGGCACTTGCTCTCTAAAAGGTTCACCATCACTGATATAGATATTACCAATGTGGATTTGATTTAAATCACAATTTAATTTGAAAAATTAATTTTTTTACAATTATTTTTAAATCAATCTTTTAAATATACTGTGTGATTTATATTGTGATTTAAATCTGTTGGATTTTTTTTAAAAAAAATTGATTTTTATCCACCCTGGTCACTGCCACTTCATTACTAAATATTTTCATATTTTCAATATCTTCTTGTTATACCACACTATTAAAATAGAAAATATCTTTCTTTGATTAACTGGTGATATGATATCATCCCACCATGTTTTTGTCTGTGACTCTCATAAGCCAATAGGAGAAAAATAATCATTTATTTCAAATGTATATAATCCTTCTTTTTCAGGTGATCGAATCATTGGGAATTATTATTTATAAAGCACTAGACTATGGTTTGAAAGAAAATGAAGAGCGAGAGCTCAGCCCTCCCTTGGAACAACTCATTGATCATATGACCAACATGACAGAAGCAGATGGAGGCAAAGATGAAGGCTATGAAGCTCTAGATGATGCCGTAGATGAAAATGATGAAAAGGAAGTTGAAGTGATACAGTCTTATCGAGATGTCATGAAGGTACAGTATAGTTGAAATCGTTCTAACGATCAAATGTAAAAAGTGGGTAGAATAAATACATTAGAGTATTATTAGGTGCATTGCTGATGCCACAATTAGTCTGACTAGAGATGTGAATGACCGGGGGGAAACTGGAAAAATACAGAAAAAATGTTTTTTTGTTTTGTTCCTGAAGCCTTTTTTGTTTTGTTTTTTCTGAAAAATTAGAAAAATGGGGGGGGGGAG
>JAHTLZ010000204.1:55603593-55625431 GCA_023846285.1 Phrynocephalus versicolor | reverse complement strand
GTCTGCAGAGATGGGGGTGCTGTACAGAAATACAGAGATGATGCTTTTAGGATACAGAGTTTACAGAGATGATGGTTTTAGGGTATATCTATAAGAGAGGACAGAATGAAGAATTGAAGATAAACTCAAAACTTGAACCTTACTCTCACAATAGTCATATGTTATGTTCCTAAAGTAACATAAAGACTTTCAAGCTGTAAAGGGGTGGGGGGAGTTCTAATGTAGCTTTTAAAAAAAAAATTCTGAAAAATTCTGTTTTTTGGGGGTTGGGGGTTGGAAAAAATGGGTTTTTTTCCTGAGCTTCAAAATTTCTGAAATTTTACATCTCTAAGTGTGACTAGGTAATGTGTTCAGTTTTACTGATTTCAGTAAGGTGTAATAAACTGCTGTTACCTGTACTTCAATGGCTTGCACTTAATAAATTTAAAAACATTTCTGACTTTAAAATTTAAAAACAGAAATTGCAAATATTTTTATACTTTTGCTGTTAGAGCCAGGATTAAGAAATAATAAATCACTCTGGTATTATGGTATTGCATATGTCTTACAAAAGCTTGTTGTGTAACTAAGAAAATGAGCAACCACTTGTTAATTGGCTCAACTTTTTTTTATGTTCCAATATTGATCTCCTTTTTTTTCTTGTATATGCCTGTGGTAGTTTTCCTTGTAATTTTCCTTCATAGAAGATTTGTGATAAGTTTTCATTTATTATTTAACTCATAATGCTTTTTCTTCAGATATTGCATTGATTTAGTATCTTGTCTAGTTCTAGTTCCTTCATTTTTGTTCTTTAGGTGTTTCTGATATTGTCTATTGCTCCCCATTCTTTTATATTATTTTTCAAGATATTTGACTTTTTAGTGCAAAACTAGGCTACAGGTGATAACTTTATAGCCCACTAATAAAAATAAAAAACACTGCAAGCTTTCACTTGAATTGCCAAGCTGCTGACTTTGCAGCCTACAGTTTCAGCGCTCTAGCCCGCTGAGCCACCACACGCCTCTTTTGGGCCATAGTTATGTTTAAAAGAAAAGCATAACTTCCTTAAAGTTCTGGGGTTTTTTCCTAGTATGAAAAGGGAAGTGTTCTCTATAAGGATGGTTATGCTTCTAAATTTTTAATTCATAGTAGCTAGGAATTGTTGATGAGATTACCTGTGATTAATTTAATCTCCATATATTTCTTATGGAAAGTGCAGTAAACTTGAGCAGTAGCTGTTGTTCCATTATCCTTTAAACAATACTGTAGTTCTAGTTTTTTCCTTCCTCTTTACTGAAACGTTCTAACAAAGATCTGTTTTACTCCTTTACAATCTGGTTGCCGCACCCCTCCCTAGTTGGAGCTTTTCTCTCATTGTCATACAATTAATGGAAAATTTAAATCCACAGCTCCTTGGGACCTTACTTTTCTTACTTTTTAAGTAGCCATCTTTTCTAGTAGCCATCATCTAGGCAAGGAGAACATGTGAGCCATTTAGAATACTTTTGGAGAACCATACTTATAGGTAAACAACACGTTTTTCTACTGTATGCATTTAATTTTGTTACTTCACCTTCCATCATGTAAGCATAATGTCTCTATGAAGAGTCAAAGATTAATACATCACTCAATAGCTGGATGTAAGGTAAGGGTAGGTAGGTAAGGTTATTTTCATAACCGCCCAGAGTAGCTTTTCACTAGAATTTGCGATGTATAAAATTAAATAAATAAATAAATATTTTTAAAGCTGTGGTTTCTTGGAATTCCTGTTCATTTTGGCTTTTAACAGTTAACCTTAAGAAACATGTTTCTGAAAGCAAAGTCAGATTGAAAGTTATATGGGTCATAAATTTTAAAACAGAATCTGCCTTAATAACAGTGTGTGATATTTATTTTCTGTGTTCTTTACTAAAACCCAAGTACTGTACCACTCTTCTGAAATGACATTCAGTTCTTTGATTCAGCATTAGAAAGACTAGCGTGAAAAGAAAATTTACAGATGAACAAAAGGGGGAAGAGTGGCTTGCTTTTCTTAATAAAGGGAAATGCTTGCACTTGGTAGGTGTAGTATAGTACCAATCAGGTGTAACACAAAGCCAGGTAAGAAATGTTATAGTGGCAAAAATGCTGTTACATTTTTATCTTGTGTTATTCAGTTGTCATGAATCTAGGTGGCAAGTTGTTGAAGCTAAGAAATCAATGTAGTCGTGTTGGCCCTTATTAGCTAGTATTTCTTGAAAAAAATGCTATTTTGGAGCCCTTAATAAAAACTAATGGGTTATTTGGAGGTAAGAGTATGCTGACTTCTTTGATGTGCTTACACTACTTTTGTGCTTACACTACTTTGATGTGCTGATTTTTCAACTTTTTAGTCCTAGAATTTGGCTGAATTAGGAGGATACTGTAGTTGGATACTGTGTATATTATCTATTAAAAAAACACTGCCAGAATAATTTATGAAGCAATATTAACAACAGCAACCCTGCAGATATGAGGAAGTAACAAAATGTAGCAACTATTGTAATTTTTTTCCATTTGACAGTCGTTTTGCCAAATGACAATTTCATTTACCTAGAGAGTGTCTTTTACTACTTTTATTTCTGCTTACCAGTAGAAAAATGTATTGGTACTCTGAAGAAGCAGCCAAGAATTTGGCAACATAATCCTAAAATCAAACAATGCATTGCAGAATGGAAAGCTGATTGCATGAAGGTGTTTTAAAGAAATGTTTATTATGAAAAACTATTGATTTATGTTTACATCAGAATTACTCAGCCAATAAATCTGTGTATGTTTCACATATTAAGTATCCTGCTTAAATTTTTATGGAGCAGAAAGTAAAACAGTAGTCCCCAGATGAAGATATTTTTGAAATGCATTGGAAACCAGGCAGTATTCTACAACCTGCATTTTTACGGGTTTGTAATATATTTACCTGTCCAAAGAAGATGCCAGCGTTGAGGACGATTTAAGCTTTTTTTTCTATATCATCATAGTGGTCCAGAGAACTTTCCATTCTTTTAATTTAAACAATAATAATTGTGAGATTCACAGCAGAAATCTCATCTCATCTAATTGTTTCTACTTGCCGTATCAAAATACAGTGGTGCCCCAACTTAAGAGCAGCTTGACTTAAGAGCAATTCGACTTAAGAGTGGAAAACTGTTGCCATTTGAACTGCCACCTTACAAATTTTAGATATGGTCTGCTCGACTTACAATTTTTTTCGAATTTTTTTTTGGTTTTAAACTTATTTTTTCAATTTTTTAGATAGGTACCCCGACTTAAGAGTAGTTCGACTTAAGAACATGCATTCGGAATGGATTAAATTTGTAAATTGAGGTACCACTGTACTGTATGTAAGAGAAGAGTTGTTTTTAATTACTAAAGCAGTCTGTAGTGCCTGGTTTTCATACTGATCAGTTCCAAAGCTGATCTGATCTGTCTGGGTTCATCACAGTGCAAACACCTTTGCTCTCCAGTCATTAACACTAATAAGTTCAGTGTGTGGTGTGATGCATTTTTCAGTTTCACTATCAGCTTGATGATCCACCTAGGCAAATTGGATAAGACAGCAAATAATCTAGACAGAGGATCAGGAAGCCAATCTCTTCATCCCAGGCATAGACTTTACTGTTCGTAAGGTTTCGCTTTACTGATTAAAGAGATGTTGTTGAGAAGTGTTTTTTTTCAGAAATTACTATTAATAATCTCCTGGTGAACAACACTGTAAATAAAATGAACATTTTAATTGATATATATATATTAATCCACTTACTTTAAAAGAGGGGTCACAATATATTATTCTGTGTTAGCTGTGTTAAAGTAATTGTATCATCCCCTTGTGATGTGCACAGACAAAATCTCTTTACATATTACACTCAAACCAGCTCACAGCAAAGCATAACAAAGCAACAAATAAAACTCTATGTAAATACAAGACATGCACTTTATTTTTAATTGGATTAAATCCCGTTTGTAGCCCAAAGATAATTTTTGGCTGTTCCTGTAAGGTAAACAAAGTACACCTGCCACAATTCATGAAGGCATGCTCATCCCCCACCCACCCACCCACACAAAATGGATGTTTTGATTACCAGGGAAGAATGATCTGAAAGTTACGATATGGCTCATGCTACTATAGACAGGATTTCAGTCATAGTATCATCAACAGGTTTGTAGTGTTGTTAAGGAAAATTGATTACGAATGTGCACTTGGAGAAAAATTCTGACTTCATCTGTTTGGGGTTCTTCAGGGAGGAGGTGCCTCCTTTATTTTTGAGCCTTTCATGTACTATTTCTTTCACTAAGAACAGAAAGGACCTGATATTCCAGATTTTTTCATTTCATTTTTCTACATTTGGCAGTCACAGTGCACTGGTCTGTACGTCCATTGAGCACAATGAGGCTTACACATAAGTAAGCAGTTAGAGAGGATTGCACTGCAAGTCCCTGACGTCTACTTTAATTAACTGGAACCAGGGCATTTGTGAAAAGGAGTGGGACATCACACCTTGTCTCCCCAACCAGCTTAGATTTCCCGCGATAAATGAAAATCCACGATATGCGGACGCCGTTATGGTGATGGCATCCGCATATCAGGTTGGGTCCAGAGGCCTCTGCTGTGGCTGCAGTTGGGTCTGGAAGCCTCTGTGGTCAGGACCTCCACTGGATCCAGAGGCCTCCACGAGGGCCAGAGGCTTCCACGGCCAGGTCCGGAGACCTCTACTGCGGCTGTGGCCAAGTCCAGAGCCTCCTCTGCGGCCACCCTCACCAAAGCGAAGGGGGAGTGACGGTTTATGAGATATCTGGGATGGGATGTAGCAGGGGACTACTGTACTGTATTTTACTTCCTGCACCCCATGGAGCAAGCTTAAATACAGCTTAGAGGAGCAGAATCTTATAAAACTGAATATTTCCCAGTTGGCTTACATTCCTCTCCTCCTGTAGACACCCAGAGCAGAAAAGAAAAGAAGAAAGGTCCTCACAGTTGAACTTGGTTCTGCCTATTACTAGCATGCAATGCCCATCCTCAAAATTTTGTTCTGAAAGGAATGTGGCTTTAATAGAAAAGAAGTTATATGTCTTAGGCTGACAATATAGAAAGTCTCCAAAAACAGGTATACTTTTATATTGTGGAAACAGCATTATGACCAAGGTTTCCTCTTACTCTGGTGGCTATCTCTTATCCCTTGGGATCTTGTATTCTGATGTATTACCCTGCCTCAAAACCACCACAGGGCTGCTAGTGAAAGCTAACAAAAAGAATGGCAGTCTGTGTTTCATAGATTTTGTACTAGTGTGTCAGAAGTATAAGCTAGAGTAGATCCATTAAATCAATGGTTGAATGGTGTGGCCATGCTTGGTAAATGTTAGTGAGATCTACCCTACTTGGGGAATAGTTTGAAGGGATCATTTTAAATAAGTAAACAGCTGTGATTATTAGTTGCTTTTTGTCCTATATATCTTGAGCAACCGTTCATCAGAATAACCAGTGGTAGTTGACACTGGTTGAATTCTCTCATTTTAGGCTCTGATTTTGAGTAATACATTATAGTAGCATCTTTTTTGGAAACAAAGCTTTGCTACATTTGTTAGGACTTTATAGTTGCTAGTGCTCACAGAAAGATAACATATCAAAATAAGTCATTGAAATATTTTCAAAACATATTTTATGTACACTATATACACTTACTTCGTATATTTGTTAGATTTGCCTTTCATTTGTTAGATTTTTAGAACCTTATTTATGTAAGTAAATTATGACATGGTTAGAAACTGTTTTTGCCACATCTGCCACTTACCAAAAACACTCACTTTGTTTAATAATAATGGCACATTAACTATATCTATTTAGAACTATAATTTCTGAAACATGGAACTCATAGGAATCTAGTACCTTATCTACTACCATATTCCATCCCTTATTTATTATTCTATATTATATTTTATATGGCCATTCTGGCAAAAGTGGGACCCAGACTGTCTTACAGAAAAATTAAAAATAATATTTAAAATGCAATAAAATTTTAAATTAAAATAAATTAATATACTGTATGGCAATAAAATACATTTGTCAAACTTCAGTCTATTAGCATAATGAATCACCTTCAGGTAAACCCAGTGAATTCATTGAGGATTTAGTGAGTCAATTCATCCATTAGTTCCATCAATTCAAATTGGTCTAGTGTAACTGCAATTTTAATGTCCAAAATAAGGTGCACTAAGATAGGGCCTATTTGACTCAAGGGAACTAGTTGAAGAGTAGATTTACCAAATGCTCATTGATTTATACTCCAGTGTAACATGATGTTAAGCAACAGGATTTTGGCCATTAAATTACTTTATTATGTAAGCCTCTGTGATATTAAGACAACTTGAGTACTAAGCTAATGCACATTGCATATGTTTTTGCATTTGACATTCACATTTATTTATATAGCAACCCCATATTTTATGCAGAATTTTCTACCAAAGAAAAAAACAGCTTCAAAAAAAGGCTTTTCATCAGGATTACTGGCAAGGAAGAAATGGTGAAATATCACACGACCATAGATACTATATTCATTTTTCAAAATATTCATGTTGAATATAAAGATTTGTTTGTTGTCATGACTACATTAGCTTTTAGATATGGCCCACTTTCTTTGTTGTTGTGGAACTACCCTTTCAGTTTGTGTGCAGAACACAATAATAGTTGTTTCTCTGTCAAGCATGAACAACTCATGTCACAGTGAAGCAGAGCAATCTAAATTTGTGATCCAGATAGGTACTTTACAGATGCCTAAAGGCTTCCATTTATGTTCGCTGTTTTGCCTGCTGTAGCATTGCAGTGGAAAGAAAAGCCATATTCAGCAGAATTTTTGCTTCTGTGCTATTTTTAAGCATATAGGAAGCTTCCTGACATGCAATACTGTGTTCCATGCCTCTCCATTGCCTATGCCTTTATTCATTCCTAACTTCAATTTTCCCCACTCATTCCTCCCAGGCTCCATTATCTCTTATTTTCCTAGGTTCATTGTGCTTTGCCTCTGATTAATCTATTGCTGTTCTTTTAACAACAGTTATCCTGAGCCAGCCCCTTCTCTCTTAAACAACTTCCTTTCCCACTACAACATTTGACCTCTTGTACTGTCCATTATGATTATCACAACCTCCATATTTGCTGCCTTAACCTTTTTTCTCTGAACTCATGTAGGTCTATTCAGGCATTAGAAGGTGTGTAGCATAATTGCATTTAGGGAGGAGTGTTCCAGACTCTCATCCATCTCAGGCTTTGTCACTTTCCTACATATGGAAGGCATTGAGTCCCAAGAGGCAACCTGTGAGGGCTCCCTGTATATGTTAGGTTCCTGACTTTCCAAGGTTCCAATCAACATTCCCTATAATTTTTATCCCTGCTACACGGGAGCCTCACCCATCTATGCCCTGGAGTACCACCTCGAGCTGCTTGCTGTGTGGTGCCAATGGAGCTCTGTATGCATGCGTGCTAACCATAGAGGCAACCTTGGTCCTAACTCAAATGGAGAGCTCATACAGGTAACAAAGGCTAGCCCTCTTCAGAATTGCCACCCCCATAGGTGACAGAACCAGACCAGAAGAATAGGGCTAGAGCACTCTTCTTTACATTTCAGTGTTCTACACTCTTTTAAATACCTGAATACGCCCAATGTACGGTGTTCTTTAGTGAAAATTACAACTCCATGCCTGCCCCTAGCTTTCCCAATAGCTGTACCTTCCTGAGAAGGCTTATTCCTGCTGATGGGACAAAACATTAGATCCAGCCATGTACCACTGTCACAATAAATTACATTACTTTACAGTAGATGTTCTATGAAGGGTCAGTGTGGATTAGCTTCTATATGCATGTAATTCCTTATGGGGAACATATGTGGAGGCAAGCTGGTTCAGTGGTTGAAGGCCCTCAGTGTGACAAGCCAAAGTCTCCCTACTTCCCAGCAACAGCAAATTGCAGTTTTGCAAGTTCACCATTCAGCTGTACAGAAACACAGTTGGAAGCTTTACCATAATGGGTCCATATTGGTCCTCAGGGAGAGATAATAAACGCATCCCAGAATGACAGTGTTGTTACTGGACATCTACTATCAGTGCTGTGTCTACTCAGAGTGTCTTTAGGCTAATGCTTAGCTGCCTTATTTCAATCCTCTTAAGAGGGTCCATATACCATCTGTTGTCTTCCAGGTGGTTAATTCCCTTCCACTACTCAAAGAAGGCATCACTCCTGTGAAGTTCATCAAACTGAACGACACCCTGAAAATGGTGTGTTACGTACTGTTTTCTGCCTTTTCTTTAGGACCTGCTTTGTCGGAGGTGCTGTTTCAAACTATTCAGGCTGCAAAGCATGTTTAGGAACTCAAAGTTTGAAGTCTTTAAAATGTCATTTACAGATAATATAGAAATGGCAACATATTACATTACTGTTGTATCAGAAGCAAGTTTCATAGTTACAATTTACAGAGAGACAGAGAGCTTGCTTCACAAAACTTGGGTATGTGAATTTTTTCCCTGGGAACCTATTTACAGAATTGGAGTGAATAAATTAACTCTGTAGACAAGTGAGATGTTATGCCATGCATACATAAATAGGTTTCTGTTCTGCTCTTATAAAAAGAAAACAAATTACATATGGTCATGCAATTAAGAATCTTTTTAGTCGATAGATTAAATTAAGCAAATGATAAAACATGAGAGTAGGTTGTCCTCTTTTATATATAAAACCTTTTCCATATTTCTCATATTTAATACTATATTACTAGTTTTAAAAGAATTGATAGAATTAATATCAGGGAATAGAACACATATTTATTATTTTATTTATTTTGCATATTTTAACCCCACCTTTCTCCTTGGAGGAGGACCCAAGTCGGCTTACAGCAATGAGAGACAATGTACAGTCTAGTACAATTAAGACATATTCAAATTTGAGAACAGGGAATTGAGGGGCATCTTACAGCATTGAAAGGCAACCTTAAAACTACAAGAGAACACAAGCAGCTAAAGAGAAGAGTAAAAATTAGTAGGGGCTCCCTACTTTTCTTCGCAGGTATAGATCAGTACAGTATATTTGTATTTTCTTTCAAGGCTGTGTACATTACAGGAAGCATTCAGGATAGTTCTTGTGTGTGTGTGTGTGTGTGTGTTTCGCTGCTGCTGCTGCTCCTCACTTGGAGAATCACTGGTTAGCTCATATTGTAGCCCTCATGGGAACATTGGGAGCAGGATCACTCTCCGGAGGAGAAGTAAATGTAATATCTCTTTTAGAGAATTAGAAGAAAATGGGGCGGAATGTCTATTTTTTGAACTCTGAGTATTCAAATTAAGTTGTTGTGGTACAGATTTCAAGTCTTTATTTAAAAGCATTTATGTGAAAGCCAAGTAAGACCAAGCAAGGTAGTCTGTATTTTGGTATAACGTGATTTCACTCCTGATGAAGCCCATAGAAATGGAGCCAGACATTTTGTTTGATCTTTCCTGATAGCTAAATTTCTGCTAACACTAGGCTGACTGGTGAGTGAGCCAAATGAGAATGAACCAGAGAGGGGGGGGGACTTGGCAAGACATCCCTGTTTGCATAATGGTTTTTTTTCTCTCTTTGACCTCTAAATGCAGATGAAAATGCTCTAATCTTCTTAGTGATCTAAGCAAAACTGAATACTGCAACCCAGTTTTTAGGCAGCCCAGCAACAGCCCTGAAAACAAAGCTTTGCATGGAAATTTAGTTATACATCAATATTATTTGAATTGCTTGTGGTATCCAAAGCAATTCAAATATAGGAACATGTGAAACTTTGTTTTAGACCACTTTAAAAAAATCAAGCTAACAATGAACTGCTAGCTTTCACTGACAATTCATCTTCTTCAGTTTGTGCATCACGTTCTTGTGGCTAGTTCTAAAAGTTACTTTATATGCTTTTTAAAAGTCCCCTTTGTTTCTGTTATCACTGTAACATTCTCCTTTTCCTATTCAAACCTGGGCATTTCAAACATTTCTTGAAAGTAACAGAAGTGATGCTTACATTAATAAAAAGTGGCTGTGTTTATTCTTTCCATTCAGGATTAGTTTTGGCATAGGTGCAAAAACCAAGTAGAAGAAAAATCAGCCTCCAGTAACTCCCGAACTTAAGAATTGTACAACTTTTTGATTTGCTTGGTCTTGGTTATCTAAAAAAAGGTAAAGGTCCCCCCCCCCACGTGCATGCTAGTCATGTCCGACTCGAGGGGTGGTGCTCATCTCCATTTTAAAGCCAAAGAGGCAGTGTTGTGCAAGTCCGTGGCCATGTGGCTGGCATGGCTGCACAGAACACTGTTTAACTTCCCGCTTTTTACGGTGGTACCTATTTATCTTCTTGCAATTACATGCTTTCAAACTGCTAGGTTGGCAGGAGCCGGGGTTAACAGTGGGAGCTCACTCTGCTGTGTGGCACACGGGATTCAAACTGCCGAGCTGTCGACTTTGCAGCCAACTGTTTCAACACTCTAACCAGCTGAGCCACCATGTACCTATACTGTATCTACTGTTTAGCAAATCAAGGGAAATTCTTGAAATCAGTGGTCTGCTGGCCTGTGCTAGTATTATTTTGGGAGGATGTATCTAATGCAAGAATTTAAAATCAAAATATTTCACTTGTAGCTGCCAGATTCAGTTTTAAAATACAGTATATATGTGTGGATTATAATTTTGCTGGTGTATTCTAAATACAGGTTTGTTTATTTGTTTGTTTATACTCCAGAATATGAACACTTTCATCATCAGAATTATTTTTTCTCCAGCTCTGTGCTGCCCATCTGCCAACCCGATCAGATGCATCAAATCATTATCAAGCAGTATGTCGAGCATTGTTTGCTGAAACAATGGAATTATACACCTTCTTGGCCAGAATTAAAAGTGCAAGAGAGGTAAGTAGGCTAAATCACTTAAGTTTACATATTTCTGAGAGTTATTTTTTACTTCTTTACATTAGTATGCTGTTACACACGGGCTAAAATCCTGTTGGCATAACTGCTCCTCCAGAAAAGTGATGATGTCACCAGCAAAGCAAGATTTTAGGGAATGAAAGACATACCCTTCCTACTTCTCACTTTTTCTGACTTGTAAATAACCCATTTCATGGAAACCATATAGGGCCTATGGGTTAGAAGGTGAAAGTATTTAATTACCAAAATTCTTCATCTCCAGATGATGTTAGTGGAGCAGGGGAAGTGTTTGGTGACAAAGTATGTCTGCAGAAATTCTCTCCCATGAGATTATCTCAGAAGTTGAGTCATGGGAACTGGAATTCATTTCTTAGGGATCAAAATAATTATTTATCGAAATGCCTCCTTGTGCTCCTTAGAGGCTATGGGGCCAATTTCATTATGCACCTACCTCCAAAGGTGTTACTTGCTTATTCGTAATCTTGAAATGTTTTTATGAGCATTTCATGACACAAAAAGTCAGCAGAAATGGAGAAAAAGTTAGAAAGGAAGAAAGAAGGCAGCGTTAGCAACAGAAGCTATCAAACTGTCTCCCTAGAGAGTCTTTCCTAGATAATATTTTCCAACAAATCTTATTAATTTTAGTAATAATTTATGATATCTTATTGTAGTGAACATTAGATATGAGAGATTTTTCTTCTTTTTTACCTGATATGCCAGTATGAAATTCAGTTTTTATCTGGATGAATACTGATAGACAATTTCAAAGTAAGCAGAATCTGGAAATTGAGTCATGGCAACTGGACTTATTTTCGTGAGAGATCAAAATGTTTTGCTACTCATCCAAGCAGCTTTGTGAGAGACTGAAATGTTTCGCTACTCATCCATTCTTTTTTATCTGATATGCCAGTATGAAATTCAGTTTTTACCTGGATGAATACTGATAGACACTGTCAAAGTATTTAAGCAGAAACTGGGACCAGGGAGGCAAAAAACAACCCCCAGCCTACATCAAGGACGGTTTCCAATTTGGCTTTAGCATTACCACCCAAGGACCCAGGGTCCCGTACCGGGCTAAATATCTGAAATCCATAATTGGCATTGAGGATGTGGTTAGGGCCAAAATCGATAAAGAAATTAAGGAAGGCAGGGTGTTAGGTCCCTTCACAGATCCACCATCTGCACGCTACCGAGTGTCATCACTGGGGATTGTCCCCAAGAAGACACGCGGTGAATTCTGGCTGATACGTCACCTGTCGTACCCGGATGGCAAGTCATTGTGTATTTGAAATGCTTATAATTTTTGGAAGTGTTAAACGGAATTTATGCGGTATGTGGAAGGTACCACATTTTTTACACTGAACTACTTCTGCTTGGCAGAATTTGAAGAAGATGCAGGAAATGGACCATGGAAGAAATGATGACTCCAGCACAGATCTTGATGAGTTAAAAAATGCTGACTGGGTAAGGATGCCATTCAATTATATACGTAGTAAATGTTGAGAGAATAATGGCAAATACTTTGTATGACTTGGAGGAGAAACATTTACTTTTCACATATTCTTTTTCTATGGTGTACATGCATACACCTGCCTGAAAGAAGGCAGAGGTATGCATAATTTTAGTTTGAAAATATTAACATGAAAGGCATTGGACTTCTGGAGTATGCATTTATTGTTATATATTTTATATAGTAAATTGTGTAGGAGGTTGTTCTCTTCATTTTGAAGGTTGTGATTAGCTTATATCTCATCTAACTATAGCCCCCCTGTACTGCACTGAATCCCATTCAAGTGCCAGCTCTTTGTGGATGTTTTTTGGAAGTTACGGGGAAGAACTAGCTATAATGGGAAATCTTGAACAGGGTCAGATTTGTGCACTGCAAGTAGTTCGGTCCAGAGGACCTAGTCCTCAGAATCTTGTGCCAGCACAATTATCTAAACCAGACTTTCCCAACCTGGTGCCCTTCAGATATGACACACTCCAGATTAAGTACTGATAGCTGACCATGCTGTATGTGGTACTGTAATGTGAACTGAAGTTCAAGACAACTGGTTGGTGCCAATAGATGGATTAAATATTGCCATAAACACAACTCTGATTAGAAAAATACTTAATGAACAAATACTGGGGTCTTTTGCTCGTTCATTCCAGAAAATTCCTTTTTGAGCATATTATTTGCTACCAGTGAGTAAATTCCATTGAATACAGTAAGACAGGCATACCCAAACTTCGGCCCTCCTGATGTTTTGGACCACAACTCCCAGAATCCTATGCCTGTATCTCCAATGGCAAAGGACTGTGGGAGTTGTGGTCCAAAAAATCTGGAGGGCCGAAGTTTGGGCATGCCTGCAGTAAGACTTTTCTTTTAAGTAAACACACTTAAGATTGCAGTATTCATGATGAATAAGATAATGAGAGATTTGATAACTTTGCATACTAAGTTTAGAAGGTAGTTTAAGAAACAAAAACTTTACATTGAGGATGTGATGTAACTTGAAAACAAAAGTATAAAATAAATATGTAATATTTATTTATTTGGAGTATTTTACCCTGCCTTTCTCCTTGGAAAAGGGTTATATTTAGGTAGCTTTTCACTAGTGTAACAATGCTCAATTGGCACAATTTAAGAAGTCAGTATAAGCATTTGTTGTTGCTTGCTGAGTCACGCAACTCAGTGAACAACAGCAAATGCCTATGCTGACTTTTTGACTGATGATTCACCACAGAGATTTACACTGATTGCTTTATGCTGGCAGATATAACTTAGAATTTTGGTCCTTACATTCCTAGGTAGGTCAGCAGTTAATTAAAAATAAGTAATATTCTTCTTCTTGACTTTTCAGGCCCAATTTTGGGTGCAGGTCATGCGAGACTTACGGAATGGTGTGAAACTAAAGAAGGTTCAAGAACGTCAGTATAACCCTCTTCCCATCGAGTATCAACTCACGCCATACGAAATGCTGATGGATGATATTAGATCCAAACGTTATACATTAAGAAAGGTTATGGTAAGCTATGGCAGTGCAAGATAAAAAGAAAAGATCATATTTACTGTGTTTCAATAAATATATGTAGTTCTACACAGAAAGCCATAAAACTGTTGTAATAAACCTGATCACTAAAGAGCTACTTTAATCTCATACAGTAATTCTGTAGATTAATCCCTGTGATGTTTTGTTACTGTTTTGCTCACTAAAACTGTGTTAAGAATTAGCTTAGTTTTTAAAATACAGTGGAACCTTGACTTACGTCATTAATCCATTCCGGAGGTCTAGACATAAGTCAAACATGCCTTAAGTCAAACGAACTTTTCCCATAGAAAGTAATGGAAAAGTGGATTAATCCGTTCCAGATGATGAAAAAGACCCCCGAAAACAACAATTTAACACAAATTTGACTGGGATAGGAGATTCCTTCCAGGGATGTAAATGAAATGTCTCTTCAAAGAGAGGATGAGGCAGTGGAATTATAGTCCACGAGTTATACGCCTCCACTTTTTAATGATCATAGCAACAATGTCTAACATTTAAGTTTTACTGATTTTTAACCTGACATTCCAAGTTCCGAACAACTCTATGCTTACCATTAAAGTCCCACAAGTGTACAGCTCCCCAACTAAAATGCTTCCATTGTGGACCAGAATTCTGCAGCCAAATTTTTTACAAGACTAAGCCGACTGTTTAACCAGCAAGGCCAGCCCCGAGCTCCCTGCCCTTCTTCTTCTCTGGCAGCAGCAGCGGCTTCGGCGAGGCCGAGGACCAGCATCAGGTGCTCGAAGCTGGCCTCACCAAGCCACCACTGCCGGAGGAGAGGAAGAAGGCAGGAGCAGTTTGGAGGCGGCAGCCGCGATGCTGGGTCGTAGTTGCCACCCGATTCTGGGGCCTTGCGCTGGGGCTCTGAGCTGTAAGTCAAAGCCTGTGGCGCAAGGCCCCTTCTTGCTGCAACTCAAATATGCTGCAAGTCAAGCAGCATGTAAGTCAAGGTTCCACTGTAGACATCATGTGGCACAGAGGGCTGCTGCCTATCTGTTGCTTGTATTGTCTCTTTGTGTCAAGGATGGTTATAAATATTATATACAGAGACAAAAATGAAGCCATATGCTCATTTCCGTACCATGGGCGTTTTGGGGGGTGTCAGTTTATTATGTAGGTATGTATACTGTATGTTATATACAGTAACACTTAGTCAATGTGGCGTCAGATAAAGTGGGATTAGAAATCTAGAGACGCTGCTTCTGCCATAGAAACTCGTGTGGGGGGGGTGAAAGTTTACTCACTAATAAATGCCTCACATACCTTAAAATCCCTATTGCTATAAATTGCATGTGACTTACTAGCACATAACATATGAGGACATGTACATTACATATGTCTGAATCTGGTAAATAAATATAGTCCTTCCAGTCTTGGAGTAGGACCACATGTAAGCTCATGTCAAAAGCCACTTGATTCATAGGCAATGAAACTTTGGAGCATTTTGAGAATTCTAGCATGAGAAATTAAATTCATTTTTTATTCCATTTGTATTTTCCTTCTCTCCTACAAATGGGAATCAAGGTGGCTTTGAACACAGTAGTAACAATGCAATAGTAGAACAAAAGTGTAGAAATGTTAAAATATTAAAACACATCAATTTAAAAAAATACAGCATCTTGTATATACAGGGGTGGGTGGGAATTGACAATCCTTGGGGTCCCTTCCAGCTCTGCCCCTCTCTTTATTTAACTATTTATTTAAAATATTTTCCACAACTTTCTCTTTTAAAAGGGCCAAAGGTGGCTTGCATCATTAAACTACAATATTTAAACCAGAAATGTAAGTATGCAAATGCTAAAAAGAATCATACTGTACATATGCCACACTAAAAGCAATAAATAAACGGAACACCAAAAACACATTTATAGCAATAAGACACAACAGTCCATTGAAAACCCCTGTTCAGGCAGCCAGTTACTGTGCGAGAGTTTGCCTGAAGAGAAAGAGTCTGCTTATAGAAGTCCAGCAAAGATGGAGCCAGGCTGGCCTCCTATGGGAGAGAGTTTCAGAGTCTGGGAGCAGTAACAGAGAAGATTCTCTGCTGTGTCCCCATCAAACAACTGTAATTCTGTGAGTACTGTCTATGCAAACCCAGTTCTGCAGCAGGCAAGGTCAGTTGCAGAGGAAGTGAGTAAGGGAATACCGTCAACAGGTCTAACAACCAAAGCTGTTCCTACTGTGCTTGCTTTCCATTGACTGTTGTAGTCAATGGAATGCTCAGCAAGATGGTTCTTAATTTCAAATATAATGTTCTTCTCTATGACATTTCTTAACTTACTGAAAATTGTTAAGACACTTCTGTAATCATATTAGTTTAAGACAAGCTGTCCTGTTTGGATTGTTAGTTATTACATTATGTGGATTTGTCAACAAAAAGTTTTCTTTCCTTTGCAGGTCAATGGGGATCTCCCGCCACGATTAAAAAAGAGTGCCCATGAAATTATCTTGGACTTTATTCGCTCTCGGCCGCCATTAAATCCAGTATGTATATTCATTTTTTTTAGTAAAGTTAGTTTATTATGGAATTTGCTTTCATTACATCCACTTTATTGAGGCTTATCTACCTTCAGTATGCTTTAGATTACAGATTATAAAGAAGCAGACTCTGCGAGACTCGCTGTCCACACTTCTGACAGGCTTTAATAATGTATTTTGCACCAGTTTATAGATCAAAGGGAAAATTATTTCCCTCTTTTGCCCTTGGTCCAATTTCATTCTGAGTTTTGTCATATAAACACATTTGCCTTGACAGTTGAAGAGGCGGGGGTGAGGCAGGGGATAAGGATATTTGAGATCATATGTATTACCTTTGATCTCGTTTAGGTTCAGTGAATTTTATTAATTGTGTTTTGAGCACTGTTTGTTTACCTCTACAACAGGTGTTAGGTGATTCGGCACCCCACCCCCTACAGCAGGCGTCTGACCAGAAGCAGAATTCCTAGGTTCTCTGTCCATCTTCTTCTGGTCTCTGCCTCTAAGTGAGCAGCTGTTAGAGAGGCTGTGGCACCAAACCACCAAACACCAATAAATGAACTGGCCAAACTGCCCAACCAGTGGTTCTTGCCCATCACTAATTGTGTTGAATTCATCTTTCAGCCTTTAGTTGTATAGAAGCAATTTTATTGTGACCTAAATGCTAACCAACATCTATATGTGGCCACTGGGAGGGATCATCAGGAGGTTTAGAGCCTCGTGTCATCAGTACACTGATGACACACCGGTCTGTCTCTCTTTTCCTCCATCTGCAATGGATGTTGTTGCAATATTCAATCCCTTGAGTGGTTTCTGGAGGCCATGCTGGACTGGATGAATCCAAACATACTGAGATTGAACCTGGAATAGATAGAAGTCTTGTGGGTGGGGGCCCAGTGTCTGTGGCTTGGGAAAGATCTTCTCCTTTGGTGGAGTGACTCTCCCTGCTAAGGCTGAGGTTCACAGTTTGGGCATCCTTCTTGATCCAGAGCTGTCCATGAAATCCCAGGTAGGCTCTAGGGTCCCCTCAGCCCACTTCCACCTTCACGTACTGTCCATCTGCATCCCTACCCGGACATCAGGTCTCTCACTACGCTGATCCATACATTGGTAATCTTGAGATTACTGTAGTAGTCTCTACATGGGGCTGCCTATGAGGCAGATGTGGAAGCTTTATCTGGTCCAAAATGCAGCAGCCAGAAAATTGATTAGATTAAGAAGATACCAACATATTTTTCCTACACTGGTTGACTTGCACTGGTTACCAGTCCACTTCCACTGGTTACCAGTCCACTTCCACATTAAAATCAAGGTTATGGTAACACACAAAGTGCTAAACGACTTAGGGCCTTGGCACTGGGAATATTTAAATTAATGTTAAAAACCTGGTTATTTAATCAGGCTCTTCTAGAGTCCAGGACATACCATATTTTCCATCTATAAGATGCCACATATTTAGACCCCTAAATAAATAAAATTAATAAATCCTTCTTGAGGTCTCCTCCACCCAACCCCATCCACTGTTACCTTTAATTTCACCATTCTAAACACTCCTCTTGGCTTTGGTGAGTTTTGGTTGGTTGGTTTGTGTTTGTTTTTTGCAGGATTAGGCTCCATTGGCCTTGAGCAGCCCATTAAGAAACCCTTAAGGTGTGGCTTTTTTCTTTTCTTTTTTTCAGGAGCACATTTCTTAATTGGCTGCTCAAGCCTGATGCAGCCTGATCCTGCAAAAAACAAACTCACCAAAGCAGAGAGGAGTGTTTAGAACGGGGAAATGGAAGAAAACAACAGGGGGGTGGGGGTGGGGGTGGGGGTGGAGAACTCAAGGAAAGACAGAATCTATCATGTAAAAAAACCCAAAAACATGGAGGGAAAAAGCAGATGCGTTTGGGTTCTCCTCCACCAAGCCACCCCAAAAGGCTTACTTCTGTGTATATTACATCTCTTAATTTTTGGTGACATAATTTTTTTTAAGTAGTGTGGTGCACAGAGAAAAATATGGGAAAAATATGGTAGCTCCCAGTGGTCTACCTTATGCTCTAGTCTTTCCCACCTCTTCTACTAATTGGTTGTTTTTATTGCATTATTTATTTTGGTTAGTATTGTAAACTACCCAGAGTGGCCTTTTAGTTAGATGGGTGGTTTAGAAATCTAATAATAAAATAAAATAAAATACAGTAAAATAAAATAAATGTACTGGCGCTGTGGAGAAACTCCCCACCCCCAGCCCCTTCCTTCTTTTTACCACAGTCCTCATCGCCTCTTAGAAACTGGATCTCAGCCTTGCAGAGCAGGTTCTTTGAATGCATAACAGGCTTTCTGTCAGAATGAGAGTTCGTTCTTCTCAGTTCTACTAATAGAAGCAATTCTGCCAGGAGATGTAGCTTACTGAATTTTAGTCTTTATTTTCTTTTAAGTAGTTCACATTTGCAGTCCATAATCATTATAAAAAATTATGGCTTTTTTATTTCTGTGACCAGAAAATTTATCCATTCTGCTCTGGACATTTTTTCTTAGTAGTTCAGAAATTGAAATGCATTCACCTTGACTGACAGCTGACAGTCAGAATGTTTTCCTTTGCTCAATAAATGCTACTTATGTACAGTACTCACTCAGTTCAAGATGCCTTCAGACCAGAGAGTTTTACATGTTTCTAGATACCATTTGTTCCTAATCAGTGAACAGTGCACAGTTAATTCATTTACTGGCTGAAATCCTGTTTTGTTGTTACTCAGAGGGGCATAATTTTACTGTGCAAATTGTTGCAAGTTAAGACATCGCTGTCAAGTTGTGTGACATGGATAATGTCTAAGGATATTTCTTAACTTGTAGAAATTTACCTCCAAATGGCACAATATGTAGGTAAACTATTACAGTCACTGACCAGCAGGTATAACACTTAAAAAAACAGAAAAAGTTCAACAAAATTCAATAAAATACAGCAATTTAACAATAATTTAACACCTAAGCACAGTGTGACTAAATTTAATAGTTACCTGAGTTACATCAGACTAAGGTGTTCCACAGCTCAATTCAGTAAACTTGATAGTGTCACTAACTTGTCTCCCTAATAGTAAAAGTAAAATCCTTCTAAACAGGTGGGCTCATCTCAGTCACAACAGATAGGGAGTGGCAAATTTTCATTGCCGCTGCACCAAACTTGGCCACAGATATGGTACTGTCTGACTTACCTGAGAGTAAAAGCGCAGCATAAAATACTCTGGACTTTTCTTGAAATTGTAGCAGAATAGGTATAGTAGATCATTCCGTATACTGTATCACAATAAAGGTGGCATTTTAGGAGAACACGGTACATGGTCTCAATTTCAATTACAAAGTCACACCTGAGAAAGAACAGAGAGACCGTGAAATCTGCCATCTAATTCTCTAAATGGAAGTACATTAAACCTAGATAGCATCAAAGCTTTCTTGAATTTAGGGAATTGTTATATTGGATAGGTCATTGGGCATTCTAAATAAACTATTCCTGACAATACTGAATTTATCCTACACCACTAAATGTTCTTGTAACCCAACATCTCAGATCTTCTCTTGAGTAGATACTTTGGCCTTCTCAAAGGTAAAGGTAAAGATTTCCCTTGCACATGTGTTAGTCGTGTCCAACTCTAGGGTCGGTGCTCATCTCCGTATTCAAGCCAGAGAGCCAGCGTTGTGCAAGTCCATGACCATGTGGCCGGCATGGCTGCAAGGAAACACTGTTTTACTTTCCCGCTTTTTACAGCGATACCTATTTATCTACTTGCATTTACATGCTTTCGAACTGCTAGGTTGGCTGAAGCTGGGGTTATCAGCAGGAGCTCGCTCCACTGCTTGGCACCGGGGATTTGAACCACCCAGCTGCTGACTTTGCAGCTGACGGTTTTCAGAAGCCTTACTGAGACACCACGCCCAGCCTTCTCAAAACCCATCTCTAAAAGGCTACTTGGGGCACAATAAGATTTCAATTATTGTTATGTATTTCAAGAAATTTCTAGCTGAACTGTTGATCATATGTTACAAAACTCTAGACATGACAAATGAACATTGTGTAAGGTATACCTGACATCTAAAGTGCAGAATGTGTGGCATTTTGTTCTCCCTTTTGGTAGCAGCTCTCCAGAAAGCCCTCAAACCATTATAGTTTCTCCAAGTGATGTACATGAAGTGTTATGCTTGCTACTGAAAGAAATCTGCCATGTCAAATGTTCTGCATACATATATTTCTCGTTCTCAGCCCAAGGTATACAACAGTAAATTATAATAACCCAGGTATATGTAGTCAATTGTTAATACAAAAGAAAGAAAGAAATACAAAAAGAAGCCTGTACATTTTTCGATTTGCCAGACTCTGTGAGACTGAAGTTTTGATGGCCTAGCTAATAAACACACCAGTCTGGCTATCTAGCTTATCTAAGAGTAATGATTGAGGAGTACCAATAGTTAGGTAAATATCATACTTTAATATTCTCCAGGTGTCTGCAAGGAAACTGAAACCAACTCCACCACGACCACGTAGCCTGCATGAGAGAATACTGGAGGAAATCAAGTCAGAAAGAAAGTTAAGACCCGTTTCTCCTGATGAGATCAGACGTAGCAGGCTAGGTAAGTACTGTGATATTAGTTGAGAAAAACATTGTATTAATAGAGTCCATATTTTTCATGTTTGCATAAATAATTCAATATATTATCTTCCCACTTAGCAAACTTGCCATGTATTTTTCTGCTTTAAAAAAAAGTAATTTTCTAGAAATAACCTATATACTATTTTACTGGACAGGATAACCACTAACTAAATGGGGAAATGATGGGACACTGACATAAAGAAAGGGATTTATCTGTTGATGTCTGATACTTGAGGGTAAAAAAAATGACTGTATGAGTACTCCAACAATGAATTACACAAATTTTGAGCATAACACTTTTTTTAAGAAAAGGTCTCAGAACAGAACATCAGTGGGAGAGGCTGTGTTCCTCACCCACACAACATGAACTTTCAGATTTTGTCTCTGATTCATTGCACAAATATTTTGAACCTAATATAAGGATCAGCTGCTCCAGATTCTTTGCTTGCTCAGAGATTACCATTGTCTTAAAGATGCTGTCAACTATCTGAGCGCTTTCAACCCTTATCCATCAAGATAAAAAAAATTACACTGAGTGAGTGTATTTTCTGATGCTACGAGAATTCTAGGTATTGAAGGTTAGCAGTAGGATTAGCAATAGGGTTAATTGTGTACATCTTCTATTTCCAGAAACTACTTCAAATTCCAGTTGTCTTAACTCTCTTTTGATTATTAAAATGTCCTGTACATTGCAAGAGCCTGAAAGTTTAGAATTGTGTAGGTGACAATATAGAATGCCTGAACTTTTCTTTCTTTCTTTCTTTCTTTCTTTCTTTCTTTCTTTCTTTCTTT
>JAHTLZ010000204.1:55575457-55603583 GCA_023846285.1 Phrynocephalus versicolor | reverse complement strand
TCTTTCTTTCTTTCTTTCTTTCTTTCTTTCTTTCTTTCTTTCTTTCTGGCAACAAGACCACTCTGGGCAGTTTACAACAGTAACAAATCACAGTTACAATAGTTACATTTTAGGCCTAGTACTACCTAAGTTCAGCAACAAAATGATACAAAATGATAGGGTTAAGGAGCCTCCTGGCGCAGTAGTTAAATGCCTGTACTGCAGCTAAAACTGTGCTCACAACCCGGGTTTCAATCCCAGGTAGCAGGCTCGAGGTTGACTCAGCCTTCCATCCTTTAGTGGTCAGTAAAATGAGTACCCAGATTGCTTGGGGGGGGGGGAGAATGTGTAGCCTGCATACTTTAATTAAACTGTAAACTGCTCAGAGATTACTTGAAGTGGTATGGGGCAATATACAAGCAGAACACCTTGCTTTGCTTTGCTTTACTACTGTATATGGGACTTAAGAACCGAAAAATTGCTGTTTCAGATGAACTTACTTGATAACTTACACAAACAATTCTCAGTCACTTCTTCTGTAGTTTTGTGGTCATCTTGAGGAATTGTTGTATGGAGATATTATAACATGTATTTTAAAAGTAATTAATTATAGTTCGAATTCAAGAGGGCACAAGATAGTTGATTGCCATCATAGTTAGAACTTTTTAAAACTACATTTTTCTTTCATGGCTCATAAAAGCTTGAATTTGGATTTTTAATTACGGTACTTTTTAGGAACACCCAAAGCTGTTGGTATGTAATAGAAAACCCATAGTTTTATCCCAACTACCTTGTGGGCTCCTCAAAACCCACAAAAAGCAAGAGGTGGCAGATGTACAAGATGTACATGTGGTATTCCTTCTTCATCTTTTTGGGAGTCCATACTCTCGTAACTGTAAAAGGAGTCAAATTATCCCCTACTAAGTAACCATCATAATGTAACTTCTGAGTTTATATTTCTGTGCTGGAAAAATAAATAAATTATAAGCCCTTGAAAGAGGCATGTTGAAGAACCCGTTATGGAAAATTCTAATTTTTCAGCCCAATTCATTCTGTTACAAAAAAGAAAATATACCTGCTTGATTGTTTTGAAGAATAGTCTTTTTTAATGTTTCATAATTTACCATTAGAATTAGAGTTAGGGTAGTATATGAGTACTGAGGCAAATCAACCAAACGCTTTTGATTGCAAATAATATTGTACATGCTTACCCCATTGACTTCCAATGTTTTAATTACATGAGGAGAAAAGTAATAATCTGCAATGTTGTTGATTTTGTAACAACATTTTTATAGGATGAGTTATCTCATCCTGTGACTTACACGTTGCCTGTGAATTTGATTTAAAATTGTTGTGATTATTGCATTTTATATTCAGGTAAAATTAGCCTTTAACACCCAGCAGGATACAGTCATTATTAAAACATTTAACAGCTCAAGCTCATTTGTATGCATTTCTTTCTTAAGTAGGAGACTGACATTTAAAATGATATGGATATCTCAGCTTGGACAAATCTAGTGATGTATTGTTTTTCCTTTCCCCCTGCCCTAAATTTTGTTTGTTTTTTTGGTTACAGTAGATGTTCTCACTGTTTCCAGGTTTATGTTTGCATTATGTTATACTTTATCAATGATCCTAAGTACTGACAGAGTCACTTCAAATGACACATTTCCTACATTAATATAACTTTCCTATGGGGAATAGGATTGTGCACAGTTAAGGTATATAAACATACACATCTATTTTGCCATTAGATGTTCATTGCCTTGTGCACAAATGATGGAACAGAAGAATGTATTGAAGTCCTTTAATATGTGTATGAATATTCATATAACCATACTGTATATGAAATATGACAAACAAATAGCCTCACTTAAGACCAGTTTAGCAGGTAGTTGGCTTTGTCTGCAAGGGCTGCAGGAAAGGTCTTATTTATGCTACAGCACGTGTACAGCAGCAGCATGTCTTTTAAAAAATTATCATCTCATGCATAGCCCCTGTGTGGAGCGCATCCTCACACAAGCATGCCTGAAAGGGATGCGCACAAGTGGCAGCTATACGGTGTGGTACATATTGTATATGAAGACTGGACAGGCTTTTAGAATATTTTAAACATACTGCTCCCTGTGCCTGGAATACCACAAGGGGTGTGTGTTTTGAATGGAGAATGAATAAGCTGGCCTGTAGTTCAAATAATGCAGGGGTGGGGAACCTTTGGCTTTCCGGATGTTTTGGACTGCAATTCCCAGAAGCCAATCCTATATTGCCCAGTGATAAAAGACTGGGAGTTTGTGAGGTGGGTTTTTGTTTGTTTGTTTGTTTGTTTGTTTTGCAAGCCCCTATTCTTTTCCCACTGTCCTCCCAGACCGAGAATGAACTATTCAGTCTCTACTTTAACATCTTTATTAATGGTAACAACTGCCTCAACTCCTTCCCCCACATGTTCCTCCAACTTGATTAAGTTTAACTTTGATTTTGAAGCAACGTCTTGGAACATTCTGAAAGATGAGTCAGGTCCCTCAAACTAATAACTGGTAGCAAACATTCTATCGTGTATCTTGCAGTTTTTGGTGTTAAGGGCAATGATCCTTGTGAAAGATCCAACTGGTGCCCTGCTCCTAACCAGGATCCCAACCGGTTGAGCGGGGGAGGGGGGAGGCTCTTCCCATGGCTGGCTCCAGGGGAAATGAAACATCTCCAGTTTTCTCGGTTTTGTCTCTCTCATAGTATGTGTGTTCTCACTTCCTTCTCTCTCTCTCTCTCTCTCTCTCTCTCTCTGGTCTCTTCCCAATAAAATGATTTCCATGCCTTCTTACTCTTCCATTCCCTCTATGCTGCTTCCATAGGCAACGTAAAAGTAACCCACTCCCCAGTCCATGAGTCTTCCTTCACAACTTCTACTGACTCCTCTTTTTCTCCTGATTTATTTATTTATTTATTTATTTATTTATTTAATCTTCTTTGACCCAACACACCATCTTTCCCTTCTCCCCACCCCATCTTCCATCTTAAACTGGCCAATCCCACCTCTAGATCTAACAGGGGGAGGGTTTCACTGCTTAGTTCCTGGGGAGGGGACACCCCACCATCCTCCATCCAGATTCTCTCACAGAGTTGTGGTCCAAAACATTTGGAGAGCTGAAGGTTCCCCACCCCTGCAATGTTTGTTAGCATCCAGATGTTAAATTAATTTGGGTTCAGAAGTAAATTGAGGGCAACTCAAACCAACTGGATACTTCCACAGGTAGAAGTGGGAGGCCGAACTTTGCCTATTTCCCCTCTTCCTGTGCCACTTGAAAATCAGCTCTGAATATTGCCCACAATAGCTAAGAAGATGGCAGTGGGGTTGTAGTGGGGGAAGGGAAATGGCCAGGCTTAACTTTCATCAACTTTCTACAGTATCCTCTAAGTCACTTCTATTAAGGAGCCCTTCTGTATGAAGAACAGCAGGGTCCAGAGCTTGCAAAAGTTCCTGTTTGGGGCTACATGTCTCAGAATCTCCTAGGCAGCATAAGCACAGGACCATGCTGTGAGTTATAGTCCAGAAAGGTTAACTGCTGAGCGCTATGCAGGTCTGAATCCAACTCATTTTACTTTTATCCCCCAAGAAAGCTGTTGCAGCATTTATCTGTACATCTTTAATTCTGTAAATAAGTGTTTGTCCCATTTTAGATTTAGATTGCCATATATAGTATTGTTAAATGCCTCTCCTAAAACTAACCATCTATTTCTTTTATTGCCTTAACAACAGTATTGCTTTTCTTTTGTCATTTTTATTTCTTTTTCCTTTCTTTTTTCCAGCAATCCGGCCTCTTAGCATGTCTTACAGTTTTGACTTGTCAGGTAAAAGTGCTACAGCACCTGACGTGATTCTTTTGATAAATGTAAAATGTGTTCCATTTCATTTGTTTGCTGACATGTCTTGTAAAGAAGAAATCTGAAAGTCACCTTCCAAATCCTAAACCTTGAGATTTACTTAGACACCATCTGAGGAGGGGGGGAAACAGAAATAAACATATGCAAATAGATAAGAGCATAACTGGTGCAACATCGTAGTGAATACCCGTTTTAGCGAGACTTTTTAAAATACACACAGGAACCATTTATACAGGTCTCCTTCTCTTACTCCATACCAGAGTAATGAACTACAATTGAATTTGACTCAGGGTACTCTAGGATTATATATTCCTCTTTTCTTTTGCATGTGAAGTCCCTCTTTCATGTGCAGAACTAACCAGGGTAGTAGGAAGGAATGGGTAGAAGAATTTTCACAATCTGATTGTACGCAGGCATTACAACAGAAATTTCCTATTTTCTACTAATGTAATTTGTTACATATGTATCCTTTACAATACCACATTATCATTATAACAAATTACAGATTTAAACTGTTAGTTTTGCTTGACTCATGAAATAGTTTATTTGTTGTGTTTTTATTTTATTTTATTTGTTTTTATTTTAATTGTTGTGCTTTACTGTTATTTTATTTGTTGTGTTTTTACTATACCAGGCATGTGGTTCACACAGAAATGTGGGTGCACTTTTAATGTTTGGCTCTTCTTCTGAGTTGACCTTCCTGTACTGGCTTCTTGACAGTATCTTCAAGCAGCATGAAATCCAAAGGATTAGCTGCCATACTTGTCTAGTCCCAGAAGGGCTGAGTTCCAGTTACACCGTCAGCCACCGAATGCTTAGTGGCTAGATGATTTTCACCAGGCAGATCTGTCTTAGATGAAGCAGGAGGCAGCAAGGAAGTTGTAAAGTTGCATCTAAAGCTGAGGATTGGGTTTCACACCCCAGTCATTCAAAGAAAGGGGCATAGTGTCGTGCACACGCATTCACGCATCCTCTCCATTCACGCATCCTCTCCATTTGCCTCTTCTTTAAAATATACAAGTTTGTTTGGCCAGTGGGGGGAGGCATTGATACAGAAAACCCATGTGCTCCATTTGGGGATTGTGGTATAATTTATTAAAACCAGTAGGTGTAACCAACTGGGAGCAGATTAAAGAAAAAGAAATAGTATCTAGTGATTGCAGTCCTGCTCTGCTGGTGTTGAGAATCAATGTGCCTTCTTCTTGGTATATAGCAACTTTTTCTTGGTATCCTCATAGCATTATTGAAATAAAAAGAGGGAGCCATGTGGCCGTTACAAAACCTATCAGGCATTTTATCTATGTTGATTATGCTAATTGCTACCATTATCTTCTGGTTTCATCCCCACATATTTTCAAATGTTCATACCAAATGATACTGCCAACCATTTTCAGCACTTGTGGAGATAGACATGTTGGAAGAATATACTGTATATTGTCTTTAAAAACTTATTTCATGTTTTTAGTGGAATTACAGTGGACTCTTGTATAACAAACGGTTTGTATAACATAAATCTGTGCAACATAAAAATGTCCAGAGATAGGGAAAATTTGCTTAAGAATCGCCTAGCAGGCGAATCTGTACAACAGAAAAACGGTTGTGATTAGGGATTACTCTGTTTTCAATGCATTCCTATGGGAAATGTGTATAAAGGAAAATTTGCTTAACAGAATTTCCTTTGGAACAAATTAATTCCTTTATACAAGGTACCACTGTACTTAAAAGAAGATAATAGTATCTTACTGTCCATGATATAATATGCCACATGTTGCTTTTAAGTAGTAAACATTACAAGTC
The DNA here is from genome assembly GCA_023846285.1 of Phrynocephalus versicolor. Taxonomy (NCBI): domain Eukaryota; kingdom Metazoa; phylum Chordata; class Lepidosauria; order Squamata; family Agamidae; genus Phrynocephalus; species Phrynocephalus versicolor. Next base: position 55,597,931 of record JAHTLZ010000204.1, on the reverse strand, counting down.
TTTATTTTGGCTTCAATTATCTGTCTAAAAAGAAGACAGAAGGTTACAAGAAATGAAGAAAATGGATTGTTCCCCTAAGCAAAGTTATTATTGCCCCCTCTTCTGAAAATGGCATACTAGAGGGAAACTACAGGAAGTTAATCAATGGTTCAGATAGACTGCATTTATCTTCTTCATGTGATCAGCTGTAGAAGAAAGATTTGATAATTAATAATTCAACAAATTCTTCACTGGGGAACTCTGATTCCATAGAAAATGGTAATGCTAATGCCTTGGGCCTTTGTATCCCAACAGAGGGAGGGAGGGGGAGGAATTTATTTGTAGAAATTGAAAGGTTTGAGCAAATATTTTGTGATACTAATTCACAGTTCTTAGTATTTACCTACCTAGCTGAAACTTCTTTTAATCACAAATGAGAAGGCCTTGGAGAAAAGCCAGTTAAATGACTACTAATATGCTACTGCTGTAGTCTCATGTTGGAGCAATAAATAATAAATTAGGGAACTTGATATTTATTTATTTATTTATTTATTGTAGGACTTATATACCGCCCGTCTTCCTGGTGGGGAACTCCGAGCGGTTTACAGCATTTAAAAGACAACAGATTCCACAATATAATAAGAGCTAGACAGATAAAACAGCAGGTGCAGGAGATGGCGATGGCGGGAAAAAGGAAGGGGGGGGGGAATCATCCAAACGCCTCCCGAAAGAGTAAGGTTTTAAGAGCCTTCCGGAAGGCAGGCAGGGACTCTGCTAGGCGCACTTCTGCTGGTAGGTGGTTCCACAGCGTCGGGCCAGCCACAGAGAAGGCTCGGGAACGGGTGGAGGTTCTCCGAGCCTCCCTGGGAGTGGCCACGCGCAGCATGTGCGCCCGCGACAACCTAGTTGGACGGGCCGAAGTTGACCGCTGGTCGATCCGCTCTGTCAGGTAGCCAGGTCCTAGGCCATGGAGGGTTTTGTAAACCAAAACCAGGACCTTGAATCTGATTCGGGCTGCAACGGGTAACCAATGCAGGCGGGCCAGAACTGGGGTGATGTGCTCATATCGACGCACACCCGCCACCAGTCTGGCCGCCGCATTTTGGACCCGCTGCAGACGCCGAATCAGAGTCAAGGGCAGCCCCATGTAGAGCGCGTTGCAATAGTCCAGTCTCGAGATCACCAACGCCTGGACCACTGTTCTAAGGGAGTCCCCATCCAGGTACAGACGAATCTGGGCGATTCTACGCAGGTGGAAAAAGGCAGCCCTGGACACGGCTGACACCTGGGCCTCCATGGTGAGCGCCGGGTCCAGGACTACTCCCAGATTCCGGACTGAGTCCGATGGCCTGAGGGAAACGCCCTCCAAGGTGGGAAACGGGCCACCGTAGCTGGATGGGGTAGCCCCGAAGAACATAACCTCGGTCTTATCGGGGTTGAGTTTGAGCCTGTTAATCCTGGTCCATTCCATAACTGCGCCCAAGCACCGATCGAGGGTCCGGACAGCCTCATCTGCAGCGGTGGAAAAGGAGACATAGAGCTGCGTGTCATCAGCGTACTGATGACAGCAGACTCCATGTCCCCTAATGACCTCTGCCAGCGGCCTGATGTAAATATTGAACAGCATGGGAGAGAGAGACGACCCCTGTGGAACCCCACAAGGGAGTATCCAAGGGGGCGACATCTCGCCCCCATGCTGAACCTGCTGGGGACGGTCCCCGAGGAAGGATCGGAACCAACTGTGAACAGTGCCTCCGATCCCAACCTCGGAGAGCCGATCCAGCAGGATACCGTGGTCGACGGTATCAAAGGCCGCTGACAAGTCCAGAAGGACCAACAAGGAGGAGCACCCCCTGTCGGCCCCGCGGAGGAGGTCATCTTGCAGAGCGACCAAGACTGTCTCGGTCCCCCGACCGGGCCTGAACCCAGACTGGAATGGACCCAGGATATGCTCACCCTCCAGATGTGATTGAAGCCAGACCGCGGCCACCCTCTCGATCACCTTGCCCATGAAAGGAACATTGGCAATCGGGCGATAGTTGGATAAATCGCCCGATGCTAAGTTGGGTTTCTTCAGAATGGGCTTTACCACAGTCTCCTTCAGGCGAGCGGGAAAAATCCCTTCCCTGAAGGAGGCTGTGGCGATGGTAGAAGCCCAATCTGATATGCTCCCTCCAACGGCTTTCAAGAGCCATGATGGGCAAGGGTCGAAGGGGGTGGACGCGGGCCGGCAGTGGGCAATGGCCCTGGAGGCTTCAAGTGAGGTAACAAGCCCAAACTCAACCATACGAGGAGACCGAGGAGGAGCCGTCGGGGGTGCCGAGAGTGGGCTAGAGCAACAGGATTCAAAACCGGTACGGATGGCCTCAATTTTAGATCGAAAAAAGGCTGCAAAGTGCTCACTACTGAAATCAGTAGGAGGAGGCCTAGACAGTCCAGGATTAGTGAGGTCGCGAACCACACGGAATAGCTCCGCTTGACGGTTCGAGGCCTCACTAATTCTCAGGGTGTTGTAAGATCTTCTGGCCACCCTGGTCGCGTGAACATAGCGCCTGGACTGTGCGATGACTGCAGCCTTCTTAGTCGCCGACCGGTTCTTCCTCCAGCTGCGTTCCAGCCTCTTCCGTTCTTGCTTCATCGCTCGAAGCTCATCCGTGAACCACGGTGAGGGACGAGCTCGGCAACGGATGAGGCGCCTAGGGGCGATCTGGTCGACAGCCCGGGATGTTTCGTTAAACCATTGGTCTACCATGGAGTCGACCAGATCGTCAGCCAGTCCGCCAGGAGGCCCTCCGAAGACTTCACGAAACCGATCGGGATCAAGGAGTCTTCGGGGGCGGGCCCATACAGTTGGCCGAAGGTCCCCGCGGGGTGGGGCGGCGATTGATACAGAGAAAGACAGCAGGTGATGGTCTGACCATGACACGGGGGTGGGAACAATGTCCCTCACCCTCAGACACGAATCCTCAGACGTGGAGGAAAATACCAGATCCAGGGTGTGTCCAGATCTGTGGGTTGGGCATAGAACATGCTGGGACAGATTCATGGAGGTCATGGACTCCATGAAATCCAGAGCAGCACCAGACAGGTCACCGCCAGCATGCACGTTGAGATCGCCCACCACCAAAAGGCGGGGGGATCTCAACAGAGCAGCGGCGATGAACTCGGTGAGCTCTGGTAGGGATTGTGCCGGGTTGCGGGGAGCGCGGTAACCGAGCACAATGCCAAACCTGTCCCGCTGCCCAACCAACAGATGGACACATTCCAACCCTGGAATCACCAACGTCGAGGCCCTGCTGATTTGAATAGTGTCTCTGTAAACAATGGCCACCCCACCCCCCTTACGACCCTCCGATCTTCCCACCCCCAGTACTAGAAACCCTGGGGGGCACAGCTGGGCGAGGGACGCCCCCCCTCTGCACCCACCCAGGTCTCGGTGATACATGCCAGGTCGGCCCTCCCATCGACGATGGTATCATGAATGATGGGTGTCTTATTATGGACCGACCTGGCATTCAACAGGAGGCAGGAAAGATCGGAGGCGCTGGCGGAGTGGCTCCGAGGCACATGACAGTGAGCTGAGGGGTCAGAACGGGGGACAGGCGCAAGATGCCTGGCCCGAGTTCTTCTTAGCCGACTAACCCCCCAGCCCCTAGCGTACCGACCACGGCCCGACACAACAGGTATGGTGGTCCCTGCCTGCATGATGACTTAAAAAAGAAGAAGAAGAAGAAGAAGAAGACTATACAACTATACAACAATCGAATTACAAAATACAACAGAATGTACAATAGGATAAATAAAATACAATAAACCAAGCAAAATAAGCTAAAGTAAAGAGTAAAAAATAAAAAGTAGAGGGCTCACATAGGCTGCTGGTGGAAAAGCGAGGGAGGGGAGAGGGGAGAGGGGGTCAAGCCGACAACACCGGCTGTTAGCAGAGGCTGAACCGCAGCCTACGAAGGCTGTCGGAGCCTCCCAACAGCCAGATGTAGCGGCTCGGCCCCCTCTCCGTTGGAAGGAATACACCAAGGGCGGGTACAGGCTAGTACCATGATGTTAGCGGAACTCAGTAAGAGCAAGTAGACCCAGAGCAGAAAGGCCTCCCCCCACCAATCAAACCATAGAACAGTGGGCTGAGACAGCGGCGGCAATGATGACTCCAGGGCGGACTCCCCACACCGGGGAGGATGGAACGGTCCAATTGGGGCCCTGCATGCCGCAACAGGAGGGCCGCCGGTTGCTTGGCGGGAAGCCGCGGCGGTGGCCTCGGCTCCCGGACGAGTTCCCCAGGCTGGGGGAGGTGACAAAATTCAGCGGGGGGATGAAGCAGCGGCAGCAGCGACAACTCCCGGGGTGAGATCCCCCATGCCGGGGGAGATGGCAAGGTCCGGCGGGGGGCTGAGTCGTCGTCGGCAGCGGCGACTCCAGGCGGGCTCCCCCCACGCCGGAGAAGATGGCACAGTCCGGCGGTGGGCCCGCGTGCCTCAACAGGGAGGCCGCAGGTCGCTTGGAGGGAGGCCGCGGCGGCCGCCGCAACTCCCGGGCGAGTTCCCCATACCGGGGAGATGACAAGTCCAGCGGGGGCCAAAGCAGAGGCAACAACTCCCCGGGGTGAGCTCCCCCATGCCGGGGGGAGGTGGCAAGGTCCGGCGGGGGGGGCTGAGGCGGCGGCAACAGCGGCAACTCCAGGGTGGGCTCCCCCCACACCCGGGGAGATGGCACAGTCCGGCGGGGGGGGGGCCGCGTGCCACAACAGGAGGGCCGCAGGTCACTTGAACGGAGACCGCGGCGGCCACCGCGACTCCCGGGCGAGTTTCCCACACCGGGGAGATGACAAGTCCAGCGGGGGGCCAAAGCAAAGGCAAGGCAACAACTCCCCGGGGTGAGCTCCCCCATGCCGGGGGAAGGTGGCAAGGTCCGGCGGGGGGGCTGAGGGCAGCAGCGGTAACTTCGGGGCGGGCTCCCCCCACACCGGGGAAGATGGCACAGTCCGGCGGGGGGCCCGCACGCCGCAACGAGATGATCGCAGGTCGCCTGGAGGGAAGCCGCGGCGGCGGGCGCAGCTCCGGGCGAATTCCCCTCGCCGGAAAGATGGCGGAGTCCGGCGGGGGCCGAAGCAGCGGCGGCAATTCCCGAGATGAACTCCCCCATGCCGGGAGAGATGACAAAGTCCGGCAGGGGGGGACTGAGGCAAGACCGCAGCGGGAGAGTCGCAGGTCGCCCGACGAAAGGAAACAAAAGGCCGCGGCGACGACGACAGCCCCCAGGCGAAGTCTCCACGCCGGGAGATATGTTGAAATCTGGCGGGGGGGCAAGCGGCGGCGGCAGCGGTAACTCCCAGGGCGGGCTCCCCACGCTCCAAACGAGGAGCCACAAGCCACGGCGGCGGCTCTCGAGGAGGGAACCCCATACCGGCCGGAGAGGCAGGCAGCGCAACAGAGCAGCAACGGCGGCAGGTCTGATTCCGGAGAGAGATGGCGTGGGGGGGGAGGACGCCCGCTCTAGCTCCACATGAGAGTTCTGAGATGTAAATGAGCGAGCCCCCCTAGTAGCCCCCTCCAAAGCCTAGCAACCCCCATAAAATAAAATAAAAATTAAAACATGGCAGCTAGCAAAAAAGAAAGAAAGAAAATAAAGCGTACCGAAGCAGGCGTACTGCGTGGCTGCTGCTGCCTGCCGCCATCTTCTAGAGTAGCGTCTAACCTTAGGAAAGTGGATTTAAATCAAGTTCAAGGAGATAAATTTAATTTAAAAGACAGTCATTTTCTCCAGCCTTCTAATACCCTTTCTTTATTTGGCTTCCCATCACCTATAATGCAAGGTTGCTTAATTTCTCTCGCAGCCATGAGGTTCATCATTAGGGAATGGAAACAGCTGTATTTCATACTAGGACAAAGTTGTTGTTGAGGAAATAACAGTGTGAGTCTATACATTTCAACTAAGAAATGAGTTCGATACAGTTTAATAGAACTTTCTCCCTTGTAAATGCAGTCTGAATGCAAAGATACTTCACAGTTATAATGTAAATGTGTCTAAGCTGGGACACTTTCCAAGCAAAAGCATCATGCTGGCTTAGTCCAGTAACAGATTCCTTTTTTTTTTTTTTCATGCCTGAACTAGCCACAAAACATACTAAAACTGAAAACACATTTAACATTTTCTTATTTAAGCTCCCTAATGCAGTATTTTTAATGCTAAGGAGAGATCTTTCTTAATTCTGAGGTGTTTTCTTTCCTTCATCTTCCTCCTTTGGTTCTGTCATTTACAGATTGCCTATACCTTTAGATTAATATATATATTATGCAGTATATCATATATACAATGCCTAAGCTTCTGTAACCGTGTGTCCCTTAAAGCTGATAATGAGTGCAAGCAGCATATGGTCTATAGGCTTGCTTGTATTCAAGTATAATGTATGTGTTAGTCTGGTCAGTGCAGTAACTGGAACTGGGGGGAAATGTGAATTTGATTTTGATTCTGTATTATCTTCTTTTACATTTCAATGGTAGTGACTGCTACCAAAATATCCCGGCCTATTCTTTGTTAGAGAATAAGGTTGTAATCCTATACATACACACTAACCTATGAATAAGTACCACTAAACTTGGTGGAATTTAACTTCTAAGTATACATTCATTGGGGGCACTGTAAGCCCATAAGCCTATATACACTTACTTAGAATAAGTCTCAGTAGCCAGAATCCTCTTGGAGATCTATGGAGATGCAAAGGAATTTGTATCTGCACAGATACAGTCCCATGGAATTGCCATGTTTAACTGACAAGATGGTTTTACAGATCAAATGTATCCCTGAACACATATCTTGTACATACCAAGCACCTTGTCATTAGCCAGAACTGGCCAAGTATGTAACTATCTAGTAGCCAGTATCACATGCAATGCATTTTGTATGTAAATAGACATTTGTGGGCCTTTTCAGTAATTTATTAAACCCAGCCTTTTTCTGTAAAGGTTCTGATAGGACATGATAGCTTTCTAAAATCTTGGCAGCTTGAGAGATGTACAGTATATTCTACAGACAAAGTTCCTGTTTGCCTTGAAATAACCGACAGTGGAGGTGACAACCACTGCTTTGCCTGGCCAAAAGTAATTTGTATTGAATGAAATAATTAGTTTCTGATTCCAGCATAAAAAGAAGCTGGTTTTCATAGTAATTTTTGGCCAGTAAATTAAGAACTGCTGGATAGCTCTGTGGTTTAGGTATTTGTCTGTGAATACAAGGGTTCAGAGAAGTTCATGAAATTTTACTGTTTTCTAAACTCCTTACCACCTGGTTTCGTATTAAAGCAATTAGCATTTTATATTGCCCAATACTGTACATTTTAGTGCCCCAGAAAGAACAGTAATAGTAGCAAGAATGTAATGATACAGCAATGGGAAAACATTCTTCCTTTGTTTGATTAATGGGAGAGCTAGCCATGCTTGGATCTGAACGCTTGATTCCAGACAAAAACAGAATCTGAGTTTCATATTGAGGAGAAAACTAGTAACCAACATGTGCCTGTGTATTTATTTGTAGTACAGTAGGACCCCCACATTCACTGATTCATTATCCACTGATTCAGTTATCCACAGTTGGCAGAGAGAAAAAATTAAATAATTCAGGAGACACAAATGTCAGATGAGGACGATCAGGGAGGCTTGTCAGTGGTAAAAGCTCCCCCTCCTCCTGAGCTAGACCCTTTTATTAGTTCTCACAAATCACATACACATCAGCAGAGACCCATCCAATAAACATACAGCTTGTATCTTCTGGACATGCTCAGTAGAATAAGATGACCTCATAGTCTTTGGTATGCAACCCCTACGCTTTTCCAGCAGCCATCTTTAACAGAGACCTGTACTCAGCTCTTTTTGGTCAGCCTGTTACCCAATAAGAGAGTGTTACTAGTGTGATGTAAGACACATAGTGTTTGACTGAGGCTATGCAAAACTAGGCTGACAAAGCATAGGCAGAGCATTAGAGGCAGATCCCCACACACAAAGCAAGCTATTGTCACAAACAGCAGTTGTAAAGCAAGCTGTTATCACAAATAGCATCTTTAAAGCAAGCTACTGTCACAAACAGCAGCCATAAAGCAAGCTACTGTTTCAAAACAGTCATAAAGCAAGCTACTGTCAAGAAACAGCAGTTTGGAGATGGGTGGGCATCTCTTATCCATGGTTTTCGTTATTCACAGGAAGGCCTGGAATCAATCCCCAGTGGATACCAGGGTCCTACTGTAATTATTATACAAGGCCAGTTAGATAGTTTTAGTGTAAATGCTCATTTTGCTCCCTAATACACTCTATACATAATTAACGATTTCCCCTGTGGTCATCTTGAAGTCTAACATTTCCTATATAAATGCTTAGAGCATAGACAAAGATGATTGCCAGTTTCTCTCTCCATTTCTTCTGAAGTGGTGCTGAAATCCACGGTCTATTTTGAGAAGCCAGAACAGAATTGAAGCAGCCGTTGTAGTGTAAGACAGCTTTTGGATATCAGACCTTTCAGCCTGGCAGACCACCTTACCCAAAGGATGCTAAAAACAACAACGAAATCCATTCTAAAACAAGGTTAAGCTCACCAGAGCTTAACAGAGTTTCACAGATCTGTCACATCAGCCTACCAGCTATAGGTTTTAATCCTCCAAACAATCCTCATCTTTGTTCAAATAATTTTTGGCTCGGCTCCAAAATGTCATCAGCAGTGACAACCTTAGGGAAAGAATTCCTAAAAGCTACTCCTGAGAGAGCTTTTAAATGCACATACATGTTTGCAAGAGATAATATATGTTTACTGAAATCTTATTACTTACCATAGTAAGATGCATCAAGAGGAGGGGTAGTGAATCAATGGGGATTTGATTCTTTGAAATGTGAACATAATAGTTGATAATCTTAATGTAAGATTATAAATAAGATCCTTGGCTTCTTGTAAAAAAAAATTCTTGGATGGGGGGGGGGCTGCACCAGATGCTGTACTAATGCAATCCACTTAATTTTGTCCACCAAAGTACTTTCAGCCACATATTCCTATAATTAATGTATAATGTCAGAAGAATAAATTAAATCTTCATTTAGCAAAAATATATTTTATAAAACATTTATTCAAAGTCAGGTAGATACATTGTGACAAATGTAATTGTGTCCAATGGTTATTATTGTATAGTAGCACCTTCACACAAAAAAACTTAAAATTTTGCCACATCCAAATAGGCAAAAAATAGTATGTTTTTGAACTTTTAAAAAATATTTTTAAAACCCAGGCCTTTGTCAAACAATCTAACCAAGTCTAATAATAAATCATGTCATGAGCTTAGCATTTGAAATACAATAGATAACCCATCCCAGAAACAGTTTGTGAGGTCTTAGCTTTTTCGACTATTAGGCAGTCACCAGTAGAAAAGAAGTAAATTCCTGACTTCAAAGGTATACCTATCTCATCTCTTTGTAATGCAGCTGGCCTGCCACTAAATAAATAAATAAGAGTTTCAATATGTTGGTTCTGTGAAGTCTTTATAAGCTGCAGATCATTTAAGTCCACAGATCTTCAGCATGTAGTATCTAGTACAGGCATACCCAAACTTCGGCCCTCCTGATGTTTTGGACCAGAATTCCAAGCCTGTATTTCCAATGGCAAAGGATTGTGGGAGTTGTGGTCCAAAACATCTGGAGGGCCGAAGTTTGGGTATGCCTGAACTAGTATATAATTTCTATATAAAGACCTTAATGATCTAAAGCTAAGCTACTCTCTTTTTTCCATTATAATTTCAGAATAATCTTATTGATTTTTAGAGAGGTAGCCATGTAGTTTGTTACAGCAACAACAAAACCAACAATTTGGTGTCTTAAAGTCTTACAAATTTATTTCTGTGTGAGCTTCTATGGATTACAGACTGCTGTTAATTTTACAGCTGCTGTTTGATTTTTCAAGGGTAGATGTTTGCTGAACAGAAAGGTACAAGCAAGAGTTTAGTTACTACAAACTACGTTTTTAACAGATTAACCATTTCATGTAATTTTCTTCCATATGAGCACAGATTGTTAAAGTCTCTAAATATGTATTTTATATAGTAGACTTTACTGGAAAGATAGAATTAGAACTGCATTGCCATTCATCTATAGATTTTAAAGGACACAACAGTTTGCATGAATAATTGTGATCCATACATCTTAATATTTCGTTGATCTGATTATATGCGAGTCATAGTAATATATAATTGGAGTGAAATAGTTTTTAAAAGTATATATTTGTCAAAGCCATATGTTCTCCACTTCGTTTTCATTAGTGCTGTTCTATCACATCATATCTGTATTACACACTAGTGTCTGTACTTGATAGAAAACGAAAACTTACATATGTGAAATGTATGCATTAATTATGGTGTTAGAAAAAAATTACATGCATGTATTTCATCTTTTCTAAATCCCATAAAAATACTGTTCCCCCCCCTTAGATGTTTCCAAACCAGAGGCATCCAAAAATATGTCCGAAAACTATGTAGGAAATGGCAGTAGGGCGTCAGAAACAAACATGAATGGTATTGGCACAGCTAAGGTGACAGTACAACGAAAGAGACTCCTAAAAGCTCCCACTTTGGCTGAATTCGACAGCTCGGATTCAGAGGTAAGGGTGTTGTCAAGAGACGGGGAAATGAAGAGATAATGGGTTCAGTTGCCTTTGAAATGTAGTTCGGTGAGCTTATGATGGAATAAGTAGGCCAGAAGAGAGAGGGAGAAATTGCCTGTTAACTGAAAGGTTTGGCTGTGTCTTTATCAGGAGGCATTTCCAAGGTCATAAAACAGTCCTGGCAGAATGGCATATCCCTCACAGTTAATATATGTATTATTATTCTTTGCATCATGCAGTAACCTGAAGTAGCCATGCTGAATACGTAGGGAGAAAAGAGAAAGTACAGTATTAGCCTGCATCAAAGGATTTAAGATGCTTGGGGAGGAAATATCACTACCCAATGAATGTAATAAAGCTTTGACAAAAGTAATAAGACCATGATATGTTAGCCAGTTTTGAGTGATGTATAAAGGTATGGTCCACCTCATACTACTTTAAAAGAAGAGAGTTTTTTTAATCGTTTATCATATAGCAGTATATTAATGTGTCCTAGTGAACTTTTATATATATATTATGTATCATCAGAAATTCTGATCTTAGGCTATGACTACATGGACAAAACTTTTGGGAAATGCTAAGGGATTGGGGTGATCTGATTTGCATTTTTTCATTGATCACATGGCATAAAACAAAATGAAAATCAGCCCAGACAAACACCCTAAAGCCATAGTTTTTCTACCTGTCACTGGGGCTTCTACTTTCTCTCCCACAGAGGATCCAATTATATTGGTTTAGGTGGTGTGATCCCATGAGCTGATAGTGAAAGTGAGTGCTATGGTTGGCATGGTGGCACAGCACCTGGTAGGGAGTAAGGATCTAGCCCTGAAGCACTTGGTCTTTATAATAATACCATTTTTTTAAAAACAGAACAAAGCAAAAAAACACCTTGGTGCCAGTATTGTGGAATTAAGGCACTTAAGACACCAAGAAAATAAAAGAAACAGACAATGACAGGAAATGAGAAGATGAAATTTCCACTTGGACCTCGTTTTACAGTTTATTAAACTAGTTCTCCTGCAACTGCACCTCCTGCAGGGTTAAGAGCTACATTAACAAGCTGTAAACAAGACTATTTAGCCAATTTTCTCTTCCCTGTGTGGCCAGTTGAGAACAGTTCAGAGGGGACACAAATTCCCTAGAGCAACTATATGGGGATTAGATGCACATTTACCTCAAAGTTAGCATGAAAATAACTTAAGAATAGGTGCTATATGATTATTTCCTTAGATGCAGTTGTTACATAAAGTATTGTTTACACAAGATGATTTTTAAAAGAAGGCGATGGAGGCAATAGATTATTCAAATGTTTAAATGCATCAATTTTTGTTTACTTCTAGGAGGAATCTTCACATAAATCAGCCAGCAAAAGTAGTACCTCCTCATCCCAAATGGATGACACATTTTCTGAAACCACATCTGGGAAAAAGGGTAAGAATCCATTGCTAAGGAAGAAAATTGTAACGGTTGTACAGCAAAGTTCTTTCTTAGATACTGAGAAGATACCCAAGGGATATTGTTTTACTTCTGCTTTTCCTGATTTTCATATAACTCTGATGTCTTTTAAAACAAACCATAACAAACCATGTTGTTGATCTCTGGATATTTCTTTCAATTTGGATATAGACCTATTAAGTCTGTGAACTTACCACTCACTCCAGAATGCCTAGCATTTGGTATCACACTCTCCCAAGTTTAGCACAGAATTTTGAACAAGGATATGTATTATATGAAGAGACAAACAGATTCATTTCACCGAGTTTACTGAACTGATTCACGTTATAGCTTTGATCTCACTCATAAGAGTGTGGATTGTGGAGAAACCTATAGCTGTTTTTTTTTTTCTCTACTTAATTTTGAGAATTTAGACTTGCATAGAATTTGGCTTTATACTTTATCTGTAAATACAGGTGTTTATCTCTTTTTGGCTTCCATTGTTAACATAAACAATAGGGGTGTGGTGGCTCAGCAGGCCAGAGCGCTTAAACTGTCAGCTGCAAAGTCATCAGCTCAGCAGTTCGAATCCCGGGTGCCATGCAGCGGAGTGAGCTCCCATTAACTCCAGCTCCTGCCAACCTAGCAGTTCAAAAGCATGTAAATGCAAGTAGATAAATAGGTACCACCGTAAAAAGTGGGAAGGTAAACAGTGTTCCATGCACAGAAATGCAGTCAGCCATGCCGGCCACATGGCCACAGACTTGCGCAATACTGGCTCTTCGGCTTGAATACAGAGATGAGCACCGCCTCTAGAGTTGGACATGACTAGCGCGCAAGTGCAGGGGGAACCTTTACCTTTTTATTATCATAAACATATTTTTATAAAATGCAGTATGACACTTGTGTCTGAATAATAATTCTGAGTCGCCTGCGTTCTATCTCTTCAATTTCCTTTTAAAAGAAAAAACCCTTTATATTAGCAAAGTAAGCTGTCGATCTCAAGCTAATTAATTCTGATTGAATTTGCAGTGCCTCCAAAATTCTTGCCAATATCATCCACGCCACAGCCAGAGAGGAGACAGCAACCTCAAAGAAGACATTCCATTGAAAAGGAAACACCCACCAATGTTCGGCAGTTCGTGCCCCCCACAAAACAAAGCTCCAGATCACTTGTAAGTAGCCTGGTACATTGGCTCAAGGGCACACATTAAAGCAACTGAACAGCATTGAGGGACAAAATGAAATTTAAAAATTATGCTGTGATGAAAACCCAGATGCAGTGCCACTTTGAGCTGTATGAAAATTTGCATCAAGACTTGAGTTTTGTGCAGACCTTTTGGAAGCTTATGGAGGAGCCAACTCCGAACTTTAAGATTCAGATTTTGAATGTTGTGCTTAAACATTGATAACAGTCTTATTAAATGTGATAATAAAATGTCTCCATATCTAACATGCATGTTCTGAATGGGGGAAAAATGCAACATTTTAATCTTTTATTGAAGGCCAGTTCTCCCCTCCCATCATATATGTTAAAATTTTGTTTAAAGAGCCTAGAGAAGCATGAGATCACAATATAGCATTGAACCCCCTGATAATTTTAAAAATGTTCTTGAAAGGAAATAACAGTACAGCCATTCAACTGGCTTTAATTGAAAGCAGTTTCCCAGCAACATATGGAGAAACAAAATCCCTGTGTGGGACAGGGATAGTGTTTTAAATGCCACGTTCACGTTGAAGACTCTTTTTCTTTGCCAAAAAGGCCCTAAAGGGCTCTCAGAATTGAGAGAGGGTGAAAGAATGCAGGTTTTGGGACAGAAGTGGTATTTGCTAACTCTTCAGGTCAGTAGTGTGCCAGTGATTGGCTGCACAGTGAATGCTTCTTTTTTCTTCTTCAGTTAAAGAAGTTATGATTTTAAGGCCAGTTCTTAGGATGCAAAGGTTAACTTGTACTAGACAATACATTTGACTAATGCAGAAGCCTTTCCTCTGAGAAGAAATCATATTTTTGTCATATGATTCTAACTTGAGTACAGCTTGTGATCTAAAGTAAATGGCATTTCAACAACCCTAAACTCATTCGTCAGTGCAATACACAGTGTGTGGTGCAAAAGCAGTTATTTCCCAAAAATTGGCTTAGGAGAGCCTGTTTTATTAGTTTAGATTTTGAGATCAAACTGAGGCAAGATTGGAGCAAGAAGTGTGAATATAATACCTGGTGGAAAAAAAACCTATAGCAGATATGGTGAACCAGTAAATTGCAGTGGAGGGAACCCTTAAACATGATTTTTTTTCTGATTTAATTGTAATCTTATTTTATATCTTGTAAAAGGTAAAAGAGCACATCCTTATCCTGTTATTGTTTGGCCTTATGAGGATGAGAATTTTTTCTTATATTTGTTATTTATTTTACACATCCTGTCTTTGTTTTGAAACAACCTAAAGCAGGCATCATGCATGAAAATGATAATGAAAACATTAAACAAGAACCCACCCACTCACCCCAAACCATCACAACCCAAAATAAGAAATAGCAAAAATCAGTCAAAAATATGCACCAATAAAAAATAAGACAGCACATGGAATAAAAATCCAGAAATATCTAGCTGAAAGCTTCACATGGGTCTGCTTTACAGATTTTGTCAATGAAAACATAACTCTGGATTAGTCTTTCCTTTAATGTAGGGATTCATAATAATGAATAAATGAATGTATATAATGTGAGGTGATACGGGTTGTAAGAGTTTCTTAGAATGTGCATCAGAAAGCAGTGTATATACCTTGGTACGCAAACATTTTTTTCTGCAGAAGGATGAAGAGATGTCACACCGTTTGAGAGGAAGCTGCAAGGCCACTCTTCTCTCCTTCATAGCTGCTATCGGGCTCACTGAGTTTCAGTGGTGGCTGCAACATGATGTCTCTTTGTTGCTGCTCTCATTCAAACACTGAAGACATTCTTCCTTAGGCTGAGACATTGTGAGCCAAGTTGGTACCATGGGCAGAGCAGCCATCTTGCGCAACCCCTAAGGAAGAGGCATTCAGGGGCAACTAAGTCTCTGGGGAGCTGTACTAGCCACTTTCTGCCACCGGTATGGCTCACCAGACAGCTCACCTGAGTTCTCACTGGAGAGACCCTTAAAGGGAGAATAGTTTGTGGGCAACTGCTCTAAATAGTTTTGCTGTAAGGGAACATCTTGAGTTTTCACATAGGGGATTGTTTCAACAGCACTAGTTGCACTCCTACTGCAATATTTCCAACAGGATGCTTCATGGGGACATGTGGGAACAAGGG
The DNA here is from genome assembly GCA_023846285.1 of Phrynocephalus versicolor. NCBI lineage: Eukaryota > Metazoa > Chordata > Lepidosauria > Squamata > Agamidae > Phrynocephalus > Phrynocephalus versicolor. The sequence goes on along the minus strand of JAHTLZ010000204.1, from coordinate 55,582,588 downwards.
ACACAGTTAACCAGACTTCCTAATTCTTCATTTGTTTACCTAGTTTCATAGGATTGCCTGTTTATTTATGTCTTACTACTTACAATATTACACACCACATGTTCCCTTTTTGTACATGAGTAAAAACTGCAAAGAGTTCTTGCGAGAAAGGCCAAGAGTGTGGGTGTCTACAGTATTTTGTCCATAAGTTCAACAGTATTTGTTGAACAATAGTGCCTCCTAGGGTAAAGGCATGAACAATTCACAATCATGTTAAAGCTAAGTTATTTAAACAAATTCTACAGACTATTTGGGTTTTGAATCAGTGTCATTCAGCTCTGTTTCACAGTACCTCTCATATTTCTAGATAATGTTGAACTTTACATTTCCATAATTGAATTGGCCAAGATACATCCTCAAAGTGTTACTTACTTTAAATTCAAAAACAGACTTCTTCATCCCTTCCCTTGGGTTTGATGGAATTTTATTGCCTTCATCCCTTCCTTTGGGATTGATGGAATTTCCAGTAATGGCACTTGATTCTCAAGATGAAAGAAACCCCATCTTTAAATGCTAATCATTTACACTGAATAGGAAGCTTCTTGGCATTATGACGAAATTATGGATTAATTAAACTGGATTCCTAATATGCTGAAGATATTAGTATAGAAATCAGGATTACACAATCCAGTGTATCAGGCAAATACTTTATTCCCTCTTCTACTTCTGTCTGTTGTTCAGGTTGCCCGGATATCAGGTTTCTTTCCAAGGATGACGCTCAAAACACTATTTTCAACAGTGCATACGGCCTCTCACCTTAGCTCCCATCCTTTTGATGCAGCCCTATTTGGGGTGGTGAATACTATGTATTATCTGTGTGAGAGAGCCTTTAACGACAGATGGAAACCTTCAAAGGTTTGCCTCTTCCTACTGATGTTATGAGCTTTTCTCTCAGTCTTTTTCTTCATCAAGAAAAGAGGAATTCTAAGCTGTGCTAGAAGTTGATTACTTAGGTTGTCACTGAATTCTAATTGATTTCCGTATCTGTAAGACTCTTCTATGCATGTGTAGATCCTTTAATCAGTTTGCTGGGAAGTAGAAATCACCTGCTGAAAGGACAGCAAACTAAAAATGCAACATCATGAGATTTACAGAAAGCTGTCAGCTGGAATTTTTTACTAAAACTTTGATGTGTGTATCACACCCTATCAAATTGTTAAGGATACTTTGCAAAATTTTAATTCATTTGAAATTCAAAGAAATGTTTTTTTAAAAAATCTTATTTAAAAATGGCAGTAGTAAATATTTCATTCGTAATTCGTGGGAAGGAGCCTTCTGGGAATTCCCCGTGAAGAGACCCCCTCCCATTAATTAAAATGGTGTGAATTGGCATGATAGTGCTCTTACACAACTCCCATGCATTTTGATGGATCAGCATTTGTCAGCTATTTAAAAACATACTAATAATCAGAAATTAATTTTCATGAGATGTTAGGTAAAATCAGTATGTGATGGGAAATGAATAGGGGTCCAATGAGCTTCTTAAACTCAGTTCAAATAATATTTGTTTTTCGGTCTTTGAATAGTTGACTCCCATTCCATATTGCAGATGGACTTCTGAAACTGCTTTCACTTTTTAAAAATTAGCACAAAGAAAAGGGACCTGCTATTGAAAAAAGGGAAAACTATTATGCTTGTTGGATCATAGAAGATATCCCTGTTTTATGGATCTTAGCCAGTAGTGACAGAGACATGTGGAAGACTTCCATGAGAATATGAGCACTCTTTGTGCACAGTGTGCACGTAGAGTGTTCTCATGTTGAAGCATAGCAGCGCTCATAGCCTTGTCTCAGTTATCTGTTCATTGAATGTGGTTGTCTACATACGGTAGAGGCCACGTTAACACCTGTTTGTAGGGATGTCTAGTCATGCCTATCCTATACATGCGAGGAGCTGCAGGCAACCACAAAACAGAATATCAAAAGGAAAGCAACACGAGGGTTTTGGCTAAATATCTACCTTTGCTTAAGCTCAAGGATGTCCTATCTGCAGTCTACAATTCTATCCTGAGAATCACATTTTTACTTTTCTTCGGTCTATAGATTGGCTTACAGACTGTGAATGTCCAATGAAACATTTCTAGATTCAGTTCCATTTTTTACTCATAACTGCATGTGAATACACAAAGATTATGGATTTTCACGTGTGCTGAGCTTGTTATAATTCCACTGCAATAAACAGTGATTGTAGGAAGTACTCCAATTGCTATTCTAATAAACTTTAGTTGGACTGTTCTTTAATTAGGATTTAATTAAAAAGTTGAATAGCTACTATGGACTTTCATTTCAGCATCTCAGATTTTATTCCCACAAGAATTAAATACTGATATTTTTGTTTAATGTTGCATTAGAGTTTGTTTGTCCTTGTATAGCTTCATAAAAATCAACATCTTTGCATCTAAAATTATGCATTTTTCTGCTTTTGCTTATATATGTTCCCTTTTAATGAAAATTACTTATTATATCAATAAGAACATATTCCTCTGCAACCTACTGTAGTTCAGAAAAGTGCCAGAACAACTAAGATTTACAAGAAAGAAACAAAAAAAATGTTTCAGTTTTTGCTGCAAAGTTATACAAGTATCATTTTTCAGAACTCCAGTGTAGCATGCAGTAAGTATAGTGTAATAACATTTCCATCAATTATTTTGACAGTACTGATAGCAAACGGAGGAATGTTTGTAAATATTCCATGGCTGAAATCTTGTTGCTTAATCTAATAGTAAGTCACAACTAAAGTAGGGTCACTTACAGAAGAGTGGACTCACCTCCTAGCTATACTAAGCAACAGGATTTCAAATGATATCTTAGTTTAAAAAAATCATCTAATGAGTAACATTATAGTCAGTTCCACAAAATAAGTGGCACAAAAGCTGAGTTTGCACCAACTCCATACTTGACAGAGAACTGCGAGAGAATTTATTTTGGTTTTCAGCTACGGTTGTATTTTACACGTATTTCTAAACAGCAGCTTGTCTCATTTAAATAATAAATTTGTAGGGGTGCATTAAAATGTGTATTTTTACAGAAATAAAGAAAATATCTGAACTGTTACAATACTAATGTTACCTTTACACAGCTGTAATTTTGTTTTGTAGGTAGTATGGTGACATGCTAGATTTAGAGGAAAGCTGTGCTGCATTTTATCCTCCATTTTGGTTCACTGCCAGTATGGTGAATTGTAATATACCTTTACATGGTCACACAACATAAAGCTAATTTATGTTGGTGGAACGGATCTCTCAAATGCCTCCTTCATCCCAACCGGCCAGAGGTTCACTCTCCCTTTCCCTCCGGGTGGCCACTCCAAGGGAGGCCCAAAGGGTTTCTACCCAGAGTTGGGCCTTCTCCGTGGCCGCCCCAGCCCTTTGGAATAAACTGCCATTGGAAATTAGGCTGGCTGAGTCTCTGCCGGCCTTCAGGAGAGCTTCATCTTTTTTAATTTATTGTTGGGGTTGTTTGGGGGCAAGTTGTTGATTTGGCAATGTGTTGTACACCACCCAGAGTTCCTGAGGGAAAGTCGGGTGGTCAACAAGTATAAATACAGTATTAAAAAATAATAATTGTGGACCAGACTCACCCCTTTCAGTGTTAAATCAGATCCTTTCTGATGCACATTGGAGTGCTGCATTTTAGTCTGGTTTCTGGCAAATGACCCTATTGAGCCTTATTTGATCCAAGCCAAGCCATGATAATTTCCCATCTCTGCATACCCTCAGATACAGTCTCCATTTAACTGTGATGTTTACTAGGTAAGGTTGCGCCAGTTATACCTTTTCAACCTAACTGATACTAATTGATATTAATAATACAATTGTTATAATTAGCTTGTTTGAGGAAGAATAATATATACTATAGTGTGTTCTTTGAATCAAGGATTGGATAATTTTTATTAAAACTCCCTTCCAATTCAATTTGGCTTGCCTGCAAAACAACACACAGACTTGGTGCAACTATTTGCTTAATCAGACTACAAAACAGAAAACTACCATAAGTCTCTTGATGCCTACATATGGAACGAGGTGGCATGTTCATGTGGAGGAGGCTATTCTTTAGGCTGCAGCAAACCCATGTTTTACCAAGAGTTTCAATTAAGCATTAGTGGTGCTTGCAATAATATGAAATTACAAAGTAACAACTGCATTTAAATTAAACAAGAAACAGTAGTGTTGTAAATGCAGCATTCAAATAAAACAGAATAGCAACAATGAAAATGTTTAAACCCTGGGAAAATAAAACAAAGGTTTCCTCTGTCACTGCAAAATTTTATTATTTTCTGGCATCCATTTGTAACGAGGATTTGATTTAAAGCAGCATATCCCTCAAACCTAAGTTGTATTTAATTTTGGCTGTTGATAAAAAGGCATCTTTGGTGAAGACAAACAAGTTGTTACCAAGGCAGATTTAACTCAGTTTGTAAGCTTGCAGGGGCACCTCAATCAGGATGAAGTTTCTGTGTATGTATCATAGATAGGTAAGACAGTACTTTGAAAACAAGTTCATCGTATCAGGTTTGTATCATAGACAATTTCATTCCTTTCTAACTAAAAGACAGAACAATCTTAAAACCATGTAAGTTGAAGTGATGTGTCATTAATCAGAAATTGTATGTTTTGATTTGCTAATTCGATTTGGCACCATTGTGGTTGCGTCACAGTGCGTCTCCCTCTCTTCCATTCTGGCTAAGAGCTGACAGGGTTGGACTTGGACCTGAAGTCCTAGCTCAGCCAGAGGTCAGTATTTTCCTTATACACACCACTGTTTCTCAGCCAAGTAACCTGTCTATGACATGATGGGGGTAAACATGCCAAACTGCATAAATATCATGCCAATGTTGCAAAATGCTACATGGAAGAGTAGGACAAGTATTTCTGTCTTTCAGCTAGATCTAAGAAATCGATAATGGGAATTTGTGTTTTATTCTGTGGTACAATAGAATTGATGTCCTATTCAACTTGATATTAATATACTAGGGAGTTATGGTGTTAAAAAATTAATTCTGTCATCACCTATGGGAGTTTTGTTGTAAAGATGTTGCTTCTGAATTAATATTTATGCTATTAAAAACAGTAGGAAGATGGAGAAGTTTCAAATGGCATTGATATTCTGCAGAGATAAAAAAAATCCACGTGGCAGTAACCACGTTAAGTATCTCACTCATATACCAATACCACAGAATAAAGTGTATTTTGGTTTGGTTTACTAACCATTTCTCAAACTGCTCTAGGCATCCAAGTGTCAGAAATTGCGGCAGATCATCATTTATTTTCAAATAACAACTATAATACGCATGGCATAGTAACTGGCTTAACAAAAGACAGTAGGTTTTTAGTGGATATTGGACATCTTTTGGTTGCACGTCTGAACTCGTAGCCATCATGAAACTTGTGATGCCTATGGATCAGAAAATGCTTTCCCAGTTTGGATGGGAAAAATCTCTGACTAACCAGGTGTCTGGCTCTCGGGGCTGGTGACGGCAATACTGTGAGGTGTATATTAACGGTTTTATTTATTTATTTATTTATTTATTTCAGGAGGAGTTCTGTTACCCAGTAGAATGTCTGGCTCTCACAGTGGAAGAAGTAATGCATATCCGCCAAGTGCTAGTGAAAGCAGAATTAGAAAAGTACCAGCAGTATAAAGATGTCTATACTGCTCTTAAGAAGGGAAAGGTATGGCTGATTCTGATGTTTCTTTTAGAAAATTAATACTAAAGTATGAAGACTTTGGCTAACATTACTAAAAGTCATAAAAATGACAAATTAAAAGTAGCCTAAAATAGTTAAAATAATCTTAATTCATTCTTTAATTAAACTAAGTAGTTACCATTTTCATGTGCTTGAACTGTTTCTTTGCATTGATATGCAAGTGATGAAAACTGTGAAAAAATACTGGAAGTGTTGTCTCCTGAAAGAGTGTTGCATGGAATGTATCTGTGCTAGGGTTGATTATGGCAGTTCAAAAGACAAAATGTATGCACAAGTAGGAAAAACTTACTGGGATGAGTCTCTACAAAAAGAAGCGTTCCTGCAATTCACAGAGCAAACTGGTATCCCATAGAGCCTTCCCACTTGGAAAAAGATAGGAGTATAGCACAGGTTTTTGTATAGTATATTCCACATGTACAGCTTACAGCTCACCACCTCACCTTCCCTATCCCACAGGAATAGCTTTTTAAAGGGCATAGAGGACTGAAATAGGAACAAGTGATCAGCATAGAAAACAACAAACCCTTTTTGTCAGTGCTGAGGTAACCCTGCGAGGCATAAGTCTGGATCCAACCCAGAGATTTACTTCTGAGGAAGCACGATTCCATGATGGGGCTGTTAAAGTACAATGGGTAAAATCCAGGATCACACACAAAGAGATACTTACTTTTCTATCCCTGTGCAACCTTCTCCAAATCTGATCTAGAACATCATCCTATTGTCAGGAACGTATTTTCAGAGCATGTAAGTGGGGATGGGTGACAATTCTTGAAGCAATTATCAGTACAACTAATAAGATTTTACTTCTTTCTTTTAAAAAAAACAAAGTAAATTGCATAGATTAAATTTCCACTTCAGGCAGTTTATATCTATTTTGAAATTGATTTCCAGCAAACATCCTAATATGGTGCGCTTTATAAACTTTTATAGCTCTGTTTTTGTTGCCGGACACGAAGGTTCTCCTTCTTCACCTGGTCTTACACCTGTCAATTTTGTAAGAGGTAAGATTTAAGTTCAATTGATAACTGGCATGTAGTGAAGCTACAGGAGTAGAGTTTTATTTTTTGTTTTATTTATTTTATCTTTTTATTATTTTCACACTTTGTTAATTGAATGAAGAAGTTTGGTAATATGTCAGAGAAAATTTGACTCTTGTGCCCTTTTTTGGTGAGAAATAGGTGGGAAATTGCATCTGATTATACTGTATATTGTTATGGGTTACAACTGCTGGATAGCTCAATGGTTTAGGTTTCTGGCTGTGGAGTCAGAGGTTAGGCGTTCAGTTCCCCCCTTGCCTCTTGAGAGAGGCTGAGCTTGATGATCCATAGGGTACCTTCTTGATGATGATGATGATGATGATGATGATGATGATGATGATGATGATG
>JAHTLZ010000204.1:55474117-55575447 GCA_023846285.1 Phrynocephalus versicolor | reverse complement strand
TGATGATGATGATGATGATGATGATGATGATGATGATGATGATGATGACTACGACAACAACAACGACAACGACAACGACAACGACAACAATGACAACGACATGCTAGTTAAAATAACAGGAGTGTGGGTGTTATAAAGAACATGTCCCTTTGGTGTCACCAGTTTCTCAGCTTCCTTAACTGTAACTATGCTGGCAAGGTGCAGCAAAATAATGAGCCCTGAGGCGCCTAAAAAACTTCTATTTGGCATAAGCTTTCACAACTGCCTCTCATAGTGGGTTGCAGTCTCTGAAAGTGTATGCCAGTTTTGGAAAATCTCTTAATATCCTGAGCATTTCCCCCTGAGCATGCAAACAGCTTATACAATAACTATTATAATAATGAAGCATTATAAAAATTAGAGTGGTTATATTATGACTGTATCATTTTTTCTGTCTATGAGACACCCCCATGTATATGTTGACCCCCACTTTTCCAAATCCAAAATTCAAGTTTTGCAATGGCACAGTTATCTCCTTAACTTACTTCCGTGCATAAGACAGCTCTCAATTTTTAGTCTAACAATTTTAGAGAAAAATATAGTCTTATACACGGGAAAATACTGTAAATGTTTCTGAGGGTTTCTTGCAGTATCTATATAAAAACTGCATACTGAATTTCCAGAAAGTAAGGCAGTTCTCTGGAGCATATTCTACTATAGCACAAGAAGCTGCAGATGCAACAAGATATTGCGCAAGATCTAATCCATGTGTCCAAGATCCCAGTACTTTTGCTGACCTTCTCCCGGTGAAATTTTATTTATTTCTTCTGTTTACATCCCACTCCCATTAGTGCCAAGGCACTACCCCAGGCAGTTACAGCAAATATATTACAATCAATCAATCAAGACAAAAGCATTTAAAAGCACTATAATTAATCCTTAAAAACAGATGACACCAAGCCATCATATAAAACCAGAGTGGATGGAGGGGAGAAAAGAAAGAGAGAATGCTCAATGCTAGGCCCCCAATCCCAGCCTCTGAGAACCTGTCCAGAAGGTTGACGGTATCAAAGCTACTGGGAGATCTGGCAGTACCAGCAGGGTGCATCTGCCCTTGTCAGCCTTCCTTAAGAGCTCATCCTGCAATGTGACCAGTGTTGTCTCGGCACCCCCTTGTGGCCTGAATGCAGACTGGAATGAGTCAAGATGCTCCTGCTCCTCCAGGTATGTCTGCACCTGGTTTGCCACAGCCCGCTTCCCTCTCAGTCACCTTGGTCAACGATGCTATATGAGAACATAGTTCTTAAAACATTCTTACAGCGCAATTGAAGAGCTGCTTGGTGCTGACTTGTGAAAATTATAATTCATTCAGCTGAATAAGCCATGTGTTCCATTTTTTTTTAATTTACAGGCCTGTATGCTCACAGTGCTGTAAAAAGGTAAGTTTAGAAACCTATAAATCCATTCCCTTCTATAAAGTTGTGGTGTAATTTCATGCATATGACTGCTTCACTTTCTGTCCAAAAGCAACAAAACACAAGAAAAACTTAAATTGAAAATAATTATCCAAAATCTTTTTTTTTCGGTATTGCTTGCTTCATGTACAATTTGTTTACCTTAATTATGCTTGCATTACTGTTTTTGTCTCATTTTCAGCATTGATATAGATATGTCTGTAAAGATTCCCAGTCATCCAGGTGAGTTTATCTGGAAGTTGAGTCATAGCAACTGGACTTCTTTTCTTGAGAGATTGAATCTTCTGCTGTTCATCCAAACAGCTTCGCCAGCCTGCCTTGACTCAACTTCCAGACATTGATATAGATAGTGAAATATAAAATATAAAATACTACTTTTAATAGGAATTCTGCTATAGTCACCCTTGGAAATGGATAGAAATGACACCGCTGTTACGTCTGCAATGCATTTACATAGAGTCAGTACTAGCAGGAATAGGCTAGAGCAGTGGTGGTGAACCTTCGGCACTCCTGATGTTCTGGACCACAACTCCCAGAATTCCAAGCTTGTATTGCCAATGACAAAGGACTGTGGGAATTGCAGCCCAAAACATCTGGAGTGCCAAAGGTTCGCCACCACTGAGCTAGAGTCTTTGGCTGCAGAAGCTCCTGTGATGTACACACAGTCTTTGGATAATGATGTCTTCTCTTGTCCTTGTGGCAGATGCGCCTACCTTCAAAGCCATATTCCACCCTTCCAATCTTTTCTCTGGGACCTTCTGCATTACAAAAAGGAGAGAGTTTTATGGGACCAGATAAACCCTCCACCAGTCATCATCGCTCTCTGAGAGGAATACCAAGGTATATTTATTTATTTATTTATATTTATATTTATATTTATAAACCGCCCAATTTTCTCAAAGGAACTCAGAGTGCTGAACAGTATTAAATAGGCAATAAGAAAAGAAAGAAACAAAACAGCTTCTGCAATAGAGAGCATATAAAAGCATCAGAACCTAATCAGATCAAAATACAAATAGCAAATACTAAATACAAAAAAATACATGAATGCAAAAATGCAAGATGGCAGCAGATGAACAGACGGGAAAACCAACAACATCAAGACTGCCTTGATCACTGAAAGCGCCCTTAAAAAGCCAACTTTTTAACAGCTTCCAGGAGTCCTAATTTCACTAGAAAGGTGGTTCCGAAGTGTTGGGCTTGCCACCAAGAAGGCACAATTCCGAGTAGAGGTCTTACAAGCCTCTCAAGGGCTGGAGACCCGGAGTGAAAGCGACTGCGATGTCCTGGTAGGCCAGGCCGACATTGACCTTAGGATGATACATACACTCTGTCTGATATTCTGGTCCCAAGCCATGGAATGTTTTGTAAATCAAAACCAGTACCTTGAACCTTATTGATATGATGCTTCTGTTTAACTCTCATTCACTCATGGTGTGACATGTTCTGGCTGTCAGAAGGTTGGTCCCATTCAGGGATGGAAGGCATATTCTCAATAGAAATATGAGATGTGTAGATTTAATTTTTCGCTAGCCCTATCTTTAAACCTCATGCTTATCTCCAATAAGGAGATTGGACTTCTCATAGGGCCAGAAAATACTCATTTAAGTTTTTCCCCATTAGGATAAGGATTCAGATCAGTAGGTATTATGTCTCATACATAGCAAAGTGTATTAGTGTGTGAGGCCCTCCCCAGCCCCCTCCCTCGCCTCCCGACCTGTGGGAAGCATAGACTGTTGACTCATGTGCCGTTTGAAATAATAAACCTTTATTATTTAACATTTTAACTGTCTCGTGCTTTTCATTCACAAGCCCCACTTCCTCTTCTAACCGAGGCTCTCCTTCAGACCACCTTTCTTCTTAGTGCCCGAGGGAGACATCAGGCTGGACTGTCCATTTAGCAACCAGGAACAAAGTCTCTGGTCTAACGATAACTCTTCAAACATTTTAACCAGAGGGTTCATTTCACCCAACCTGGCGTTTGAATGGGTTTCTGACATACCCAAATGCCCGGAACCAATAATTCCTTCTTCTGACTCTCCCCAGGGGTACCGTAGTACCTCTCCCAGCTGGCTCTCAACTCACGCTCTGTCTCCCTGTGATGCGCCTGCCACTCGAAGTAGCCGCGAGCCTGCCTCCGTCACTCGTGCCAGGCTGCCTTCCCCCCCAAGGGCGCCTTCCTCGCCTTTTTCTCCCTCCACTCCCACTCGGCCACCTCTCGTGGGACCTGGAAGGTGACCCATTCCCCTTTACCACTTCTACCAACTCTTCCTCTCCCAGGCTTTCTTGGGCATCAATCCAGCCTCCCAAGACCAGTTCACTTCTTGTTTCCCCGTTTCCTATCTCTCCTTCCTCCTTCCTTCCTGACCCTCTTTATTTCTCTCTCTCTTCCATTCCTTATTCCTCCCTCATCTCCCCTTGTCAGTGGGACGATGGACTCTCCCTGTTAGTGTGGGCTGGTGTTGCGTGGAGGTTCTTAGGAAGAGGGTGGCGCACTCTCCTCCTCACATAGTGGCACACAGTCCAAGCACTCAATGCCCCAACAGTGGTAGTATTAATGCTTTATAAAACAGGCCTACCAAAGTTGCCTGGTTTATGTATTTTTGGTAGCAGGTAAAAGGTGGCAAATTGAGGTTCTTCGGGTGTGTCAACTTGGTCATGTATATTTCCAGAGAAGTCTTTCACAATGTTTTGTAAATCCTTTTGATATCTCGCAGTCAGGTCTGTGATTAGGAACTGGTAAAATTTAGAGTTGGACAATTGTCTTTCAACTTTCTGTGTATAGGTTACCAACAGTAGTTCTGTCCTTATCTGCTTCTTTGATGACTATGATGGGATTGTTTTTAAGCCTGTGTATGGCATCATCTTCTGGCCACAAGATACTTTTGTGGCCTAAAGGACCCAGAGAACGACTGGAAATAATTTTATTGCATTGGGATAAGCACAGCTTTCTTCTTTGGTATAATATGAAAAGTAAGGAATACTAATAGTTTGCACTAAGGGAGCGGTATAAATAAATAAATAAACAAACAAACAGATTTGCTTTTTTTTTTCCAGGTTGTCCTCAAAGGCCAAGTCTGTAGATAGAGCTGATGAAGAAGCACTTTTCCCAAAAGAATTAATGGAGGATTGGAGCACTATGGAGGTGTGTGTGGACTGCAAGAAGTTCATTTCAGAAATCATTAGTTCAAGCCGCCGTAGCCTCTCTCTGGCTAACAAGCGAGCCCGATTAAAAAGGAAAACCCAATCATTCTACATGTCATCTCCAGGCACCTCTGAGTACTGTCCTTCTGAGAGGACTATCAATGAGATCTGAGCCTTGTGCCTTTCTCTCTGCTTGGTCATCACGAGGTCCTGAGAGAACTCAATGAAACCAGAATGTCTCCCCCGACCCTTTTGTTCTGTTTGACAGCTGACATGTGAGTTAAGCCTTTGGTTTCACCACTCCTGAGAAACAGGACAAAAGAAATTGGCCTGTGCAGACGGTTAGCCAATAAAGTTGTTTGCACTGGAAGAAATCAACAGTTAGGCTGTTGCCTTTTTGTATGTGCGCACTATACAAAGTAAGTCTTTTACTACTATTTTCCCCGTTACTCATTTCTTGATACGTTTGAAGAATGTCAAAATATGTACTTAAAACCCGAGTATTAACACTAATTAGCGTTAAACCACAATTGGCACTGACTAGGAACTAACATTAATGTATTTAACCTTCAAGGTACACATACTCATGTTGTACAGAAAATAGAACCTGGCTGTTAATGCCTTACAGCAGGGGTGGGCAACTTTCCAGTGTTGGAAAGCCACATTAGATCTGCCTCACACCCAGTGACATGGGTGCACCTTTGCTGAAATTAGCCAGCTGCTGGCAAGGTTTCTGCTGCCACCATCACTGCTTTGAGGATGGCAGTGCAGGAGGATGCCAGTCTCCACCTAAACCATAAAGCTCTGCATACTGGGAAGACAGGAGGAAAAGGCCTTTTTGCCACAAGAGTGGAGGTAGAGGCAAATGGGAGTGGCAAGGAGCCACAAAAAAGCTGGTAATGTATCTGTGTTTCAGCTTGTAACACTGTCCACCCCCACTTTATAATATGGCACACAATTTAGAAGGATGTGCTGATGTGCTCAGAATGGTTGATCCAAGCTACTGATATACTTGTCTGGGTTGTAGTACAAAATATTTAATAAGCTGGAAGTCTCTGTGGGTAAAATTTTCCTTCAGCTGCTGCTGTTCCAGTGTAACGATTAATGTGTTCTAAGTAATCATAATGTCCTCTCTTTCCTGAATGTATTACGAATATGTGATGTAGTAGTAATTGCTAGTCATAGTTTTTAGAAATAAGCAAATTCATACTACTTATGGGAAGGATGTAAGTACCATTTTTAATATTAGTGTATTTTGTAAAATAAAGAATGTTCTTTGGGTGACAATCCTGAGAAGATAGGTAATAATGTGTATATTTGTACTATAGTGGAATACTGAATAACGTCTATAACTAAATGTCTAGGAACATATCCATTATAAACCCCCCTTTTTATAGGGGTTTATATGTTGGCTGTAAAGAAATTTTATACCCTGCAAAATTTGAGACATCAGTGTTTCAGATTGAAAGGTTTTGTTCTGGGTTTTTGTTTTGTTTTGTTTTGGGGTGTTTTTTTTTTAAGTCAAGAGAAAACCTGTCTAGGTTTTTTGAAGATCCAGTAATACCAAACATCACATTTTTGCACTCTTTTGTATTCAGATTTTTAAAGTAAGACAGAACTGGAGCTTAGAATAGTTTATGGAGTTGGATTATTTTTGTATTTATAACAGCCCAGTTATAAATATTTGCAAAGCATTCTGGTGGAGAGAATAACCCTTCCACACTTTTTAATGGCTTGGTCCATATTTTACTAGCATCATATAAAATGTATTAATAAAAGACAAGATCTTTTTAACTTTCGTTTTCATATCGTAGTTTGATGAGTGACATCACAGGTCACTTCAAAATAGGCAGAATCTGCTTAACTATCATCTCTAATTAGATACTTTTATCTAATGAAAATATTGTTGAGAAATGAAGCTGTATCTTTTAAACAAACCAAATGAGACTACGGATAACTACTGGAAAATTAGTAGTTAAGTTCCACAAGTTGCTGCTTTAACATGTACATGTTTAAACAGATCTACTTGCACAGATGCTTGAAAGCTTAGGATTCTGCACTCCGGTAACTGTTAAGCAGTTCAGCCCAGATAGTGACTTGTATGTCACTGGAGGTTTCAGATTTTTCTGCACTGCTAATCTAACATTAAGACTCTTTTATGTCTTCTAAAGTTAGTGAAATTCCTCATAGAAAAGTTCCCAACATCCAAATAAGATTTAAAAGTTGCAGATTGTTGCTGCTGTTAAACATGTGACTCAGTTTAATGGAACCAGTTATGGTTTAAACAACATTGCCTCTTCTAACTAAACTGACACTGAAAAATTCATAGTCAACAATCACAACACTAGTAATAAGGTACAATGTTTCCTGAGTTTTCTTGATGTGGCCAAATGATCAAATTTGTCTGCTACATATTTTGTACAATTGTTCTTCTCTTTGAGTTTCAAAGAATTTGCCATGACGTGGTGAACATCATGTGGAGCTGGTTAATAAAATTACCATGCTGGTTAATAAAATTACCATGCAGTAACTTTAACATATCAAGAAGTATAGTAAACACTAGCTTGTAATATCCTTTTGTCATGAATCAATTTGTAGAAAGGGACTGATGGCTCCTTTTTCACTAAAATGGTTTTGCGCATTAATTAAATTCTGACCACAATTATTATAGAAAGCCAAGGCCCTTATACCTCACACAGTCATCAGCGGTACCTCTTATTTTCCTGCAATGGAATGAGTCAGAGGCCTCTTCCTCAGTAGGTTTTGTGTTCCCTGCTCTCCTTTTCCATTCCACTTTCATTTTCTAGGCTCAGTTCTTTATAATCAGATTTCCATCTGAAATATAACTGGGGATTAGACATTTTTTATAGAAATAGTCAATCTATACAGGGACTGACTGTCTCCCATGTTACTCAGGCTATTTTATGATACTGTGGGCATTTCTTATATTCATAGGAAGATAACAAAATAAGATGGAAGGGAGAAAAGTAGATTTTCTCTCTCGCAATGAGGCACTTTTTTGTGGTGGCTGGGGAGTTGTAATTGGGATAGTTACAAACTCTCCTGACTGCTAGAGATTATATGGTCATGCAAATAGGATGTTCCATGTCCTTAGTTACTTCCAGGGGTACTGTCCACCCAAGTAACCAGTCCATTGACTTCTGCTGTGACCCACCACTTACAACCACATAAAGTCCAGCAGCAAATTTAAGTGGAAAAAGTAGTGGTATTCAATCACCTGTTTTTAATGCTTGTTCTGCGTGCTCTTCTCTTTTATTACCGCCTATCCTTTGTTTTTCTTGGGGAGAAGAAAAGGAACTCATTTTTTCATTAAGAAAAGAAAACTAAGTAACTCAGCAGACGTTAGTTTGACAAAAAAAAAACCTCTGCAACTTGGCTGCTTTTCTTCATTTTGAAGCCTGTGAGGAAGCTAGGGTGTTGTGTTGTGACATCATGTTCCTATCACTTTGCCATTAATATTCTATGTACAGTATTTAAGAATGTGCCCTTTGTTTCTGCATACCTCAGAAATCTGTCCTTGGTGTGAAGCCATTTGGTGCCCTACATGTTGATATATCAATCTTAAGAATATGTGTAATATGAAGTTTGGAAAGCTGCTGTTTTCTGAAAAGTGCAAATTGCTCCTCCTTTGAAGAGTAGAAAGTATAACCCACAAAATGAGACCAACCATATCAGTTATAATAGTTCAAATATATGGAAGTACATACTCACAATTCATTCAGGTTTAATTAGCCAGAATCCTACAGTGAAATAAACTGTGCGTAATGCAAATGGTGTGAATGGTTTTCATAATTTTCTGGTTATCTGTTACATGTCCAGGCATGCAACAAAGTATGTGACCTGGATAGCTGAGCAACAGACAACAATCACACACACTACTTATAGAATTATAAGTTTAGGCTGTGCAAATACAACAGGATTCTGGCTGCGGTGTTTTAAACAGACAGTCTAGCTAAGTAAACCCATCACTAAAAATATGAAAGCCTTTATTTTTCTAATAAAGATTTGATAAATCTTGAGGTGTCCAATATGTGCTGTAGAATATCTGCATCCTGTGCAATTATTGTGTTTTTTTGTACATGAAATCTTCTATGGTTAAATCCATGGCAATTCAACTCCACTCTCATCATGGCTTGATGTGGAGAAAATTTGATTTCTTATACATCCTAGTCAGCAGTGTTATTTTATTTTGTAGAATGCTTTTATTTTAACAAAAATACCTAGAGAAAATAAAATGCCTTTCTATTACAGTTTTTTGGTCTGTAACTGTTAACTCCTACAAAAGTTTCATACAGTACATGGTTTTTTTTTCTAATGATCAAATTGTTTGCTTATAGCTTGCTAGCGAAACTGAATGAATTCATCTTTTAAGACATAGGCTACATGAAAGGAGAAATATATCAAGATAAAATAGTTTGTTTACTAGCAATAAAATAGCTTTCCTGGCTTATTGAAACAAATGCAGGATAACAGCACATAGGCAAAGAATTCCAATTTGAAGTACAGAATGTATTCTTGAAGTACAGAATGTTAGTTTACAAAAAAAAGTTTCCATAACTCAAGGAGAAATTACTATATTGTTTAATGTATTGCATCTTTACTGGAGGGGTGTACAACCTGTTGCCCTCCAGATACAGGTTTTTTATCTATCTGTTTTGACTATACTGATTAGCGGTGTTGACAGATGTAGTCGAACAACACCTGAAAAACTATACATTGCCCATCTATCTACTTATCATTTCAGTATTAAGTACGTGACACCTCCATTATTTGTATAAATGTCATCAGAATTCATCATGGAATCAAAAGTAGCTTCCTCCTATAAGAAAATGGCTATCAGAGAAGAAAATGCCAGTGCCAACACCACCACTTCTTTTCTGTCTGTCAATCTGCATTTATAAGAAATTCTTCCCTTATGGAAGCTTACCATGCATGCAGTATGATTCAAAGCCAGCTCCAGTTTGATGTCTTGTGATCGCTGTGTCATACATCAGCTAGTTCAGTGTCTGTGATTAGGAAGTCTTCATCTGTGACTGAAATCTGTTTGTGGAATGGTGACCGCACACCAGGGTTAGCCCAGACATGGTACAAAATATGTGAATTCTAATTGCTCCAGTATCAAAATTGTAGGCAGCTCTTCTCTTCCTGCTTCCAATGTTAACATAAGGGGTTTGCTTTTTTTGTAAGAAAAGGATGTGGACCTCTCTTTCTCTCTCTGTTAAAGATGCTGTATATCAGGAAACAGTCCCAAGGTTTATGGCAAACTAGATCACAATCTACCAACTAAATTCCTCCCTATAGAAAAGCAGTTACTACTCCAGCTTTGTTGGATGTTGTGTCATTACAGTCGTGACCGACTCTTTGTGACCCCTTGTCCATGGAGCTTACGTGGAAATTAAAAACACTAAAAATGCTAGGTGTGCAGCATAGTCTTGTGCATGTTTACTTACCAGGTTGTACTGTGTTGACTCTCTCATAACTGTTTTTAGAACTGCAGCCTTAATATTTGGTTTATGAGAATGAGTGATGAATATTGTCATATGTAATTTGTTTTCAACATTTTTAATACTTTAGTATTTCATAGAAAATTAGTTCAGCTCACACGTTCAAACCGTTAACCATGTCCTTATATACTTAATAAAGCATCTACAGGACCCAAATTGGTTTGTTTAACTGTATAGATTTTCTTAGCAGGACGTTCATTTTGGCTCAAAGTATAAAATGTGAAGAATACAATTATGATATACTTTGGATTCCTAAAGAACAGATCATTGATGCTTTGTGTGTTATGCAGTGTTTTCATCCTTCATCCACCTGTGTTTTCACACGCATATATTCCTGTAAAACTAATTCTGTGTGCATGAGAACAGACATGGCTTTTAACCAGCCACACTATCATAGAATCATAGAGTTGGAAGAGACCAACTCTATCCAGTCCAACCCCCTGCCATGCAGGAACCCTATCACAATATTTCCGACATATGGCCATCCAGCCTCTGCTTAAAAACCTCCAAAGGAGGAGACTCCACCACCCTCCGTGGCAGCATATTCCACTGCCGAACAGCTCTGTTATGAAGTTCTTCCTAAAGTTCAAATGGAATCTCTTTTCCTGTAGTTTGAAACTGTTGCCCCAAACCCTAGTCTCTGAAGCCATGGAAAACAAACCTGTTCCCTCTTCAATATATCCTTTCAAATACTTAAACATAGTTATCATATCCCCTCTCAGACCTCTTTTTGAAAGGCTAAACATTCCCAGTTCCCTAAGCCGTACCTCATAAGACATTTCTTCAACCATCTTGGTCGCCCTCCTCTGCATCCGCTCAAGGTTGTCAACATCCTTTTTAAATTGAGGCACACAGAACTGGACACAGTACTCCAGGTGGGGTCTGACCAGAGCAGAATAGAGTGGTACTATCCTTCCCTTGATCTAGACACTATGGTTCTGTTGATGCAACCAATAATTGCTTTGGCTTTCAGGCCACCATGCCACAGTGCTGACTCATGTTCAATTTGTGGTCCACCAAGACTCCCAGATCCCTTTCACGGGTACTATTTTCCAGCCAGGTGTCTCCCATCCTATATCTGTGCAATTCATTCTTTTTATCTAGATGCAGCACTCTACATTTTCCTCTGTTGAAACCCATTCCATTAGCTTTTCCCAGCACTCTAATCTGTCAAGGTCATTTTGGATTTTCATCCTATCCTCTAGGGAATTAGCAACCCCACCCAATTTGGTATCATCTGCAATTCTGCAGATTTGATCTGCCTACTCTATTCCTTCCTCCAAGTCATTAATAAAGATATGGAACAGCACTGGACCCAGAACAGAACCCTGGGGCACCCCACTGGTCACGTCTCTCCAAGCTGAATAGAGGCCATTTATCGTCACCCTTTGGGTGTGATCAGTCAACCAATTACAAATCCACCTAACAGTAACACTATCTATCCCACTTTCTATAACTTCTTAGCAAGAATACCATGAGGAACCTTATTGAAGTCCTTACTGAAGTCCAGATAAACAATATCGACAGCATTTCCTTGATCCACCAGGCCTGTAGTTTTATCAAAGAAAGATTAAATTAGTCCGGCATGACTTGTTTTTAAGAAACCCGTGTTGACTTCCTGTAATGACACTATTGTTTCTTAAATAATTACAGACTGCCTGTTTAATAATCTGCTCTAGGATCTTTCCAGGAATTGAAGTCAAGCTGACTGGGCGGTAATTATTTGGGTCCTCTTTTCCCCCCCTTTTTGAAGATGGGGACATTAGCCCTCCTCCAATCAATGGGAACTTCCCCTGTTCTCCAGGACTTCTCAAAGATTATTGCCAAAGGTTCTGAAATTACTTCTGCCAGTTCTTTTAATATCAGTGGGTGTAATTCATCTGGCCCAGACTTAAATTCATTTAATGTTTCCAGGTGTTTCTCCACTACCTCTCTACCTAGTCTATGTTGCAATTCCCATCCTACCTCATCTACTCTTTCCCAGTGGATCTCTTTCTTCCTTTTTGGAGAAAATGGAGGCAAAGAAGGTGTTGAGTAGTTCTGCCTTTTTCTTGTCTCCTATAGATCACACAGCAAAGTACCGTATATTTTTACTTGACCAGACTGTAACACAAAGCAGCACATGATGTGATTCAATATCGCTCAAGGGAAACTGTACCAATAGTTGAGGTAAAATATTCTAGTTGTGTACAAAATTTGTAATTTCTAATAACCAAATAATCCCTAGATTTGTCTGCAACCTGTCAAACTGCACTATTTTCTTAAAGCAGCATTTATCAGTATGACATGAATCATAGAAAATATATAGAGATGGCAACACAATCTTATGATAGAATATATGAGACAAGTAAGCTTTTTAGGGTACAGGTTTTATTAATTACATTTCTATCCCACCCATCTAGCCATATGGCCACTCTGGATAGTTTCTGTACTGTAACAAACACTTCAGACATGTTTCGTGGAAACATAGAATGCATGCTGGACTTTTCCCTAGTTCAGATACTGACATATTCAATAAGTCTGAACTTCAGCTCCTAGCAGTGTCTCAATAGAAGAGGTAGGGCGGCATGTAGGCATGGCCACTGTACACAGCCCCGTATAATTTGTACATTTAAGGCTGCAATTCTTACACTCACTTATCTGAGAGTAAGCCCACTGAAGACAATGCAAATTCTGAGTAGACATGCAAGACTGCAGTGTAATATTTTTGTTAAAGGACTAGAGGAGTAATGGGTTAAATCTTAGAATGTTTTGAATCTAATTTTGTGTATTTTAAGAGGAACTATCAAAACTGACAAATTCCACATGTGGAGGTGGAGGGTGCCAATTTTTCCTGTATTCCCTCTCCCATACCCCACAGAATATCTGATATGGAAAGTTAGCAGAGCAGCCAAGATAGTGTAGTAGTGAGGGATAGAGGAGACAAGAATAAGCAAAGAAAAACAAATTATGGTATTCTGTCCTTTTCAACAATGTGGCATTTTTGTCGGGTCCCAGTTTTTCTACCAGCATATACAGAGAGACTTTGGGTCCAATCCTAGGAGGGCATACTAATTATTATGCAGGTAGCAGAGTCATTCCACACAATTTAAAAATAGTTGTATATTTGTGTCTCCCTTTAGGTCTTAAACCTATTCTTTGTTAAGTCACTTAAACTAATGAAGTTCATAAACTAAATTCTAATCATTTACATACACCATTTTACACCAGATCTTATGTATGGTGAAGATTCAGGAATGTTTTATCTTATGAAAAAAAAACTGGGCTATGAAATCTTTTCTCCAATGTGATGTCACTGTGCATGTCTTTTGTATGGCTTCTGTTGCACCAGGGTAGCCATCTGTAAATGAAAAGGCAATAGAATTTTAATGCTTGTTTTCCTGTTATGTACGGTAATAATGATATGCAGTTTATCCATTGCTAATAAAAAAGATCTTCTAAAGATTGCATTGATGTCTGTTTCTTCAACAAAATTAATTTTCTGCTATTGAACTAAGGTTAGCGTGTTCCATGTGACAGCAGAATCTCCAAACATGCTTGATTTTATTTTTAATTATCAGGCAATATTTTTCAACTGTTAGCATTAAATTCAAAGACTCACTTCACCACATTAGGCAACAATGTAACTCAATAATTAAAGGATTATTTTGTGTCCTCTGTCCTTTTGTTTTTCCTTCCATTCATCTGTATCTCCAAGGGCAAAGTTCATCTACAGCTTTGACATATTCATCGTTTTTCCTTCAAATTCATAGTGCAATCCAATACATATCTGCTCAGTTATTTGGTAGGATCGGCTTAGAAATGACTCAAATGCTATCTGCACCCCACTGTGATAATTCCAGTGCTTTAAATGAACAGCTTAACCATTAGTAACAAGTGCATGGATGCTCTTTATTTCTAAATTTTAAGGATAGGTTAGTTCCAGAATTGCATCTTTTAACTTCATGATATTATTTTCTTATATTCATGATTCTATTTTATATGGCATCATCATAATGTGTAACAACACAAAACAGGCTTTTAACTGTAAAGAAGGTCAGGATATTGTTTTCTGTGTTCAGTCAAGTCATGTAATATAGTATTAGACATTTGAAATAAAAAGATCCTCTGCTCTGAAAAGCTTACAGTCCAAACAAAGTTCGATTAAAGAAAGCAATCAGGCAATTTAACAATTTTCCATGCACTAGAACATTTTGAGACTAATTTCTTCCCTCCCAGCAATCATCTTTTTACATTAATAAAACTTGATTGGAAGTAACACTAACTGGGTTGTACCAATGCTGTTTGCAAGACAAAATGAACCTCTAGTTTTTCAAATCTATTTTGTAGTTGACATTACAATCAAGACGTCTTAATCCCAGGAAGTTTCAAGAGATATCAAGACAGTCCTCTTACACTTTCATGTTGTTTAAAACATGCAATTTTTAAGTAGAATTCTCTTGTGTATGCATCGCAAGGCTAACCAGCTACAACTCCTTTGGTTACATGATTGTAAAACAATGATAAGTAAAGCCTTCCCCTGTAGATGATGTTGGGCAGCAACTGCCAACACAAGGAACAATGAGGACTGCTGGGAGGTGCAATCCAACAAAACTGACGAATACACTTTGCCCACCCCTGGTCCAAAGATACGAAAACATTGTTTTCATTTCACAGAACTACCGAGCGAAGATAGAATAGGCAGAATGGAGTGAGTGTGACTGTAGAAAGTACAGTCAAGGACACTGTGCTAGAAGCAGAGAAAGTCTAATGAATGGTAATGCTTAATATTTTCCACCAATAGAGTTATCTTCAAAAAGATAATGACAACTGACGCTTTGAATGGCAAGATTATAATTTGTATACTGTAAAAAAAGTGCATATAAATCTTGGGCACCTAGTAAAATCCCAGAGGTATAGCAGAACCTTAGAGGTATGTGCTGAAGACTGCCCCTCTTTATTCAATACTCAAGAAGCAAGAGGCTGAAAAGAAACAGCACGAGGTATACCTGCCAATTTTCTGCAGCTTCAAGGACAGGAAACAAAAAATTAAGCACATTCTTTTCACAGCAGTATGCAGAAAAATGGAATTGGTTTTTGTTACAGTAAAGTGATGATCTGATATTCCTGACTTCTTCATCCAGGTCTCAGAGTCAAAGGTACATAACAAATTACAGTATTCAATATCATATTTAGTTCATTTTTTTTAAATTTCATGGTGTTGTTCTTGGAAGTGTTTACAGAACACTGTAATTTCCTTGTATGCCCCCCACTGCTTCAGCTGGCTGCTCATCACATCACTTAGAATCCAGGTACAGGATAATTATTTGTGAGGATGAATTTCAAATTTAAGAATGGCAAGTACCATGCTCCAATAACAAAGAACCACCACACTAAGCATCTACGGTATAGGAGAATGAGAACTCTGTCCTCTGCATAACGACTTCATCTAGTGACACCAATAATATAAGTAATTTTCCAACTACTGATGCTGCTTCCCTCTCCATTTTAGATTTTATAGTGGTAAAAAGTAAATAAGGAATGTAGGGGGAAATGATTAAAGGTGGGATGTGCAATGCCATAGCATACAGGTGAAACTCAAAAAATTAGAATATTGTGCAGATGTTCATTTATTTCAGTAAGTCATAAGAAGAACAGCCTTGCTGGAAGAGGCCACAACCCATCCAGTCCAGCATTCTGTCTCACATAGTAGCTCACTATTTGCTTCAGAGTATTCCCACACAGATGTCTTCACCTGCTTACAATTCCCTGCAAATGGCATTGAGAGATAGCCAGACTCTCTCTCCAACCAGGAGGTTTTCCTTAGGCATCCATAATGATAGCCATTGATACCCTTGTTCTCCATAAACTTCTCTAATCCTTTCTTAAAGCTGTCAAGGCTGACAGTTGTCACCACTTCTGGCAACTCAAAAGGTGAAACTAATATAGTGGACCCTCGTATAAAAAGCAGTTTGTTTAACAGAAAATCTGCTTAAAGGAAAAAATATCCAGAGATAGGGAAAAATCGCTTAACAGAATTGCCTATGGGGCAAATCTGTACAAAAGAAAAATGGTTGCGATTAGGGATTAAGTCATTTTCAATGCACTCCTATGGGAAATTTGTACAAAGGAAAATTTGCTTAACAGAATTTCATTTGGAACGAATTAATTCCTTTGTACAAGGCACCACTGTATAGGAGATAGACTCATTACATGCACAGCGAGATATGTCAAGCCTTACTTTGGTATAATTGTGATTATTATGGTGTACAACTTATGAAAACCCCAAATTGACAAATTCAGAAAATTGGATTACATGACATCAATAATACAAGGATTGGAAATATAACACTATTGGACTTCTGAAAAGTATAAGCATGCATCTGTACTCAGTACCTAAGTACTGAGTACTGAGTAGTTGGAAAATTACTTATATTATTGGTGTCACTAGATGAAGTCATCATACTTTTCAGAGGTCCGATAATTACTGCCTCAATGTGGCGTGGCATGGGTACTATCAGCCTTTGGCACTGCTGAGGTGTTGTAGAAGACCAGGATGCTTCAATTGTGGACTTAATGAAGCACAGTGGACCAACACCAGCATATGACATGGCTCCCCAAGTCAACACAGACTGTGGAAATTTCACACTGGACTTCAAGCATGTGCTCAAGCACATAACTTTCTACTGAATGTGCTTTGAGATGGCATTTTGGGAACACCCAACTTCTTTTGCAATCTGTACCTGTTGGGGCTTTACCTCCTTATAGAGGGTGTCAATAATGGTTTTCTGAACACCTGTCAGGTCAGCGGCAGTCTTTCCCATGATTATGATTCCTACTGAACCAGCCTGAGAGACCATTTAAAGGCTCAGGAACCCTTTGCAAATGTTATGGATTCATTATGTGATTAGAGTGGGACACTTTGAGCCTAGAATATTGAACCTTTTCACACTATTCTAATTTTATGAGATTGTGAATTTGGGGTTTTCATAAGCTGTACACCAGAATCATCACAATTATACCAAAGTAAGGCTTGACATATCTCGCTGTGCATGAAATGATTCTATCTCCTATATTAGTTTCACCTTTGGAGTTGACTTACTGAAACAAATGAACATTTGAACAATATTCTAATTTTTCAAGTTTTACCTGTTTTAGCTTTCAATATAGAATTCCTGCAGTAAGGGTTTGAATGTGTAAAAGGAATGTGGATTTCCCAATAAAGTACTGTACAGGGAAAAGCACTACTCCATTTTCGTTTGTGTAGAAACACAGAATGTGAAAGTCGTCAGAGACAAAGGCAAAATGTGGAGTGTTTTTACTCACATTATATGATGAAATGAGTGTGATGAAAGCATGAAGTTCTGCTTAGGGGGTAAACATGCAACAGATTTCTCTGACTACCTAGTACCTGCAACAGCTATGTAAATAGATGACTACTCAGTACATAGTGTAGTTAAATACCACAAAATCCAAGTTAAAAACATACATTCTGGAACACAGCAACTAAGCAAGATTCCCCTTCACCTTTCTCATATGGAAGATAGTAATGAGGGCTCTGGAGAACAAAAAAGTGGATGGAGCTTAACGAACAAGACACAAACTGATGATCGGTGGAAATGCCACCCTACTGGATGTTCATTAGCAACTACCAATATGGACCCAACAGCTTCTAGTATAAGTAGATAAGAAACATACATAATCAAAAAGAAAATATTAACAGGTATGACACAAAAAAAGGAAACACCTATAAGAAGACAACATCTCATTGACAACTAATGTCTGGGAAGATTCTCAGTCATCCAGGTGAGGTTATCTGGGAGTTGACCTGATTGACAACTGATGTACTTTCTGTCAAGCACATACTTTATACGAACTAGAATACTGAGCTTCCGATATGACACCTTTCATGGCTATTTCCAACCCAAAATGACATTATTAAATTTTCATATTTTCCTCTAAGTAAGATGTATGCAAAGTCAGGGCTCAGAAATCTTCCAAGGTTGATCTACCAAGAAAGGGTAGATGAAGGGAAGGTATTCATCAAGATTCAATTCACACAGAAACCACAGACCATATACTGTAGTTTATAGCATGTTGTATCGTACATTGTTATGATTACAAATGAGTTGTAGGGTAATGATCTTGAGCAGAACTCATACTTATGTCACAGTTCTTCTCCAAAGCAGAAACAGGATTTCAATTTGGTTCTCTCACACATAAACACACTTTTTTCTTGCACAAAAAGCTACCAACTGAAGCACAAAGTTTGAAGAGAAACAGCAAACCAGTTTTCTCTTCTCAGATATAAGCAGAGAACTGAGTTACTCTGCCTACAACTTCCCCTGCAGACCAACTCCCCACCACCACAACTGCAGCTTCCTTGTTTTTCCCTCAGTTCTGAGCTATATCATGATGAAAATATGTTCAGTATGAAATGTTACCTAGTTCCTAATCTAATAGATAATCAGAGCCCAAACTTTCTCATATTTCCATCATGAATTAACAAAACAAATCCAAATAAAGCGAAATGCAGTACCATTAACTACTAAGTTACATGAATCTAATTAGCTTCCAAAATGATACAAAATGAAACCACACAATTCCATTAGATATTGAAATGGGTGAAACATCAGGGGCTACTTAAATAAATGCAGTCTTGATTTGTTCTTATCAATGTCAAAAACAACACATCTAATGTGTTACTTGGCAGCAAAATCCACTGAAAAGAGAAGTCAGCTTGATTTGGAAATGTCTGAGTGAAGGCTTTCAGCTCCACAAAATCTATAATCAGCACCACACCACCATACTCCTTATAAAAATGTACCTCCATAGAACAGGGCAGTAGCATTACAGGACAGGGGTATGAAATTGTGTTTAGGACATAAATCCCCTGAGTCCTATAATCCATTAAATGAATAAAGATTTAACCAAGTTACGCCAAATGTTTTCAAGTTCTTCTTAGTATGTAGAAAACAGCTGTAATATTTGACATTAAGGTATCAGTTGCCTTCACACAACAGATTAGAAAGAATGCATACATATGAAAAATCACTACCTACTGAATCAAGATGGCCAACTGTGATTCAGCCATTTTGCACCAGAAAAATTAGCAATTAACATTTTTATGCTCTTATCAGTAGTTTAGGTATAAATAAAAAGAAGTACAATAGTGGTGTGCCTTGTTCAGACTCTTCATTTAAGCAGTGCAAAATAACCTAGTACCTATGATACCGGAATTCAGGAGGTCTCCAACTGAGTGTGATCTACAAGGGAACATGGCTGCACAACCAGCTATTATTTCTGTGAGACTTGCCTAGATCTCCCATGAAGGTTCCACAAACCGTCTGGGCTGTGCCATAACACAAGTATTTGGTGCAGCAGGACTAAGCAATCTGGAGGTCACCAGATACTTGGGAGTACAACTCCCTTAATCCCGGACTTCTAGCCATGCTAACTGTGAGTGATGGAAGCTGTATCCAAAAGTGTTTGTAAGACCTTGGATTGCCTATCCCTGAAGACGACTCTGTGAACAAGCCTTAACCAATGCCCTGTGCCATGTCCCCCTGCCCACAAACTTAACTAACCATTAAATACTGGCAAAGTTTCCAGTGCTTTTTATACCACATCCTTTGCTTTAAAAACTGCAGCCAGACTAAAAATAAATATTAAGTATCAACCACAACATCTAGAATATAAAACAAATATTCCCTTAGTTCTTTTATCAAGGCACAGCTTGGTACTCAGGTAGACTCAAATTCCTCAACCAACTCCCAACTGCTTGAAATCCATGTAATTTCTGCAGGGCTTGAGGTCACCATCCTCTGGAGAATCAGCAGTTCAAGTTGAAAATATGGAAAATCTAAACCAAGTCATGTCAATCTGAAGTGCAGACAAACAGGAGGTCCCACAGAAGCTTCAGTACTTCTTGAAATAACGTAGCTTTTGTCCCTTTCACATTTACATATAAACAAATATAATTATATTAAAAATCTATGGAGTATCCATTTTGGCAAGAAAAATATCTGATGGAAAATTATGCTCTTCACTTCAGCAATCTTCCACTGAAGCTGCTGCTATTGCCGTCTTCATGTTGTCTCGTGTCAAAGTTAGTTCATTGATGACCCATTCTAAGGCTTCTCGACCCTGTTAAAGAAGGCACAAGAGCTGAGTTAATTTATAGGGTGCAGTGTGAAAGTTCTAAATCTTTCCTCTGTCAGACATTAGAAAAATTTCAAGTCCAATGCTTTTTTGTCTTTTACATTATGAACAAATTTCTTAATAGTTGTGTACCAGGATGATTCTATTATAGTACTAGTATACTCTCCCTCTCACAAAGACAATCCTGAAATTTTAAGAATATCTGCACAGAGAGCACATGAACACATTTAACTAGTTTTACTTTCTTCCGGAAAACTACAGGACCATAAGCACGTTTTACCGCAGAGTACAGCTGTTAAATTATTTTAGGAATACAGAATAGCAAGGGATCACTGCAATTTTATGATTACTGGAGATAAATATGGTTAACTGCTATATCCACAGCAAACAGCATCATTTGTTTCGCTTTCTAAAACATGGGCTTGTATAAATCGAAGTTTTTCTTTATGCCACATTTCTGATCTAAACTGTTGCTTCTTCTAAAACTACATTAAGACAAGAGTGAATGAACCAGTTCATCCCAGTTTCATGCCAGTTCATAGAGGAGGCAGCACAAGGTCTTCTGCTCCCAGCCCCCACTTCCTCAGCTGATCAGCCACTCACCAGGCCCAGCTTGCTTCCTTTTTCCACCTCCTTGATTAATCTCCCTATCATGAGCAAGGGCACAGACTTCTTCAACCCACCCTTTTGTCTGTGTGGGGGGATCAGCCAAGAGGGGCAGGGAGAGAAGCCTGAGTTGTTGCTGGGACTGGAGGATCAGTTGAGGAGGTGCAGGAACCTAGCCCGCTGGGTCTGCCAAGTAGCCAATGGAGCCAGAGAAGGTGAGGGAAGAGAGCAACAGCACCCGTGCTGCCACTATTATGAACTGGGACAAACTGGTTTGTTCCCATCTCTAATTAAGACAGCAAGAGGGAACGTGTAAGATAGAGTACTACACCTTATCCCATCCAGTGGTTATGGGGAGCCAGGAGTCATAGTGATAAAACCTTGAGACTTCCTGAAAACCCAGGATTTTAACACCATCTGCAACTGCTACTTTTCCTTGTTCCGTGCTTCCATTAGGTTTAGCTGCAACTCTCAGAGTAGCTGGGGTGGTGGTGGTATCTTGCAGAACACCATATAATTGCCAGGTCACTGTTATAATGCAAAGGATCTGAAGGTGGTTTGACCTTGAATGGGCAAATTAGAATCATTACCTTTCCATTCTTTTCCTCAATTGTTGATAACCACTGATTCATCAGCCTGCATGTCTGGACTCACTTTATGGGCCACAGAGACTATAGGAACTGTCAAAAGGAGCACTTGCATGGACAACTCTTCCACCAGATCACAGGTCTCAACTGAAACATTTCCCAGTTGATATTTTTAATTCTTTGACAAACTCATTTTTCTTTTTTACTAGTCCTATTTTGAGATGGGCAGGAATTGCCCTTTTGGCAATTTGTCCTTTGGACAAACAGTTTGTCCTTTAGATAAACAGGTGCTTGGCGCTTCCCAGCCTGCCTCCTGTGATAGGCACTCACTCAGAATTTACTCCAGTTTACAGATATAGCCTTGTAAACAGCATGTTATATCAGCTTACAAAGGGGCAAAGAAAGTACTATCCTCTTCTGCTTTTAGGCCTCCATTAACAGTAGTACAATCCTATAAATATGTACTCAGAGGTAAGCTACAAAACATGATTTTCCATTCTGTGCTCCACTGTAATGGATTTAACCTATGCAGTATTAAGTTTGGGGTGTTCGTTTCACTATTGTAGAATACATCATTAGAGCCAACTACATTAAAATGATAGGAGAAAAACAAATATGGTACCCATTTTAATTCTTTCAAGCCATACTTATAGTATAATTTTTTTCTGTCCCATTTGCATTTGTTCTTAGTGAACTGTGAACATGCTGCCCCGCCATGATCTACAGTGTAGATCAAAGACCCTGTTAGCCTTCAAGTTTATCTAGATTACAATCTTTTATTGGACTTATAATGAATCATTTAACTGTCACAGTTTTCTACAAAGAATCCTAATAGCTGTAACTGTGTAACAGCACACTTTCTCTCTTAAAACTACAACATCCAGTGTTTTATGCAGAGAACCCTTCCTCTGTGTGTGTACACTCACCTTGATGCTACACACTCACCCAAAACATTGAAGGCATTTCCTCTATGCTACATATATTTTTCGTTTTTTATACTTTTGAAAAATCTGTTGAGCTTTACCTTGGACTTAAGCCCAAATTCACCAGCTTCAACCCCACTCTGCAAAGCAGGCAATATTTTGAACAGCAGGAACTCTGCAGTTGGATTTACAATCCAAACAGTCAAGAAGCCACTTAAAAGGACTTGAAAACATAGCAACAAATCAGCTGGGGGTAGGGGAGAATCAGGATTGTTGTGGAGAGGGGGAATTGTTATATTTGCCAAGTGCCAGATGCTTGAGATCATTGGTAAACTGTACATTTCAAAGGGAATTTTCACCAGTTTGAAGCATTAATTTAAATGTGACAGCCATGGTCAACCTCTAGATCTGGACTTTGAAGCATAGCAAGAGAAAGTCAACTACATTCTAAAAGTGAAATGGCCATTTTATTTGTGTAGATTTCTAATCATACCAAGAAGCATATATTAGTTACTGCTTTCTGAATAGGTTTTGTGTATTCTTAAGTCTTTCCAACGATCTGTGCGTGACCATTCCTTAATTTTATGCAGTAACTGGAGGAATTGCTTGATTTTGACCTACTTTAAATGATCCTAGTATGCAGAGAACTAATAAAAACAATCTGACAGAGGACTGGTTTAAGGAGTTTGTGATACAGTCTTATAATAACATATTAGTATATGATGTTAAGCAAGCATATTAAAATTAAACATGCACCTATATAGTACAGTCATGTATATGGCACTAGTATCTTGAGCATTACAGCATGTGAGTTAGAAATTGGTAACAATTTTAGTAATTACTACTTTAAAACGACTGTGTGTATGTGAAGTTTGAAGTACAGTATAGATGTTTCACAGGTTAAATGGTACAGCTGGAAGCATACAATGCACATTTATCTATTTCCATAATATATACACACACTCCAAGGCTGAGAGTATTTAAGAATAACACTATGATATGTAGATAAAAAGTTAGATGCTGCAAATGGAAATGAAGGGTTTAAGCTCAGGATAGACAGTCAGACTGGTGCACTCAAATTCAAGTGGTAGGAAAAATCTTCTATTGGAAAGATCAAGGAACTTGGAAAAGGTAGCCCTTGCATTTTTTGTAAAAAGAGCAGCATATTGGACATTCAAGATGCTTCTGAAGAACAAAAAACTATTTAATTACAGCAATGCTGATTAATACAAACTTCGACAAGGGTCTGATTCATATATAAGAAGCCATA
Organism: Phrynocephalus versicolor; assembly: GCA_023846285.1. NCBI lineage: Eukaryota > Metazoa > Chordata > Lepidosauria > Squamata > Agamidae > Phrynocephalus > Phrynocephalus versicolor. The sequence continues at coordinate 55,551,798 of JAHTLZ010000204.1, read as the reverse complement.
AATGGTTTGATTTTTCTAGCACAAGATACACTGAAGCTCACATACATTCTCTTCCTCTCCCTACCAGTAATCAAGAGAAGATTAAGAAACATTCATTTCAGATTAGCAACAAATGGAACTTTGTCATATTGTAATGAAACAAGCTATGGCCTGTTTAAACTAGTGTTTCTCAACATGGAAATTGCTACTCCCAAGGGGGAACACAAACTTTTTTCTGGGGGGTGGGGGGTGGGTAGCCATATACAAGTTGTAGTTCTTGTTAAATAATAATAAAGTTAGTGTGTAGGTATGAGAAACTGGCTCTTTAGGGGAGAAAGAAGTCTCTACTTGCTGAGAAGAGATCAATTATCCCATTAAAAAGCCTTTTAATGCAAATGTGGCAGGGGGAGGTTGTGACATGTTAGCTGGCTGTTATAAAAGGGAGTTGCAAATTGAAATACTGGGAACCACTGGTTTAAACCATCACTTCTGCCAGGCCAAGGCTGGATCAAAAGATTAGAGCACCATATGTTGCAATGTGAAGCTTCTAACTTACCGTCGAAGAGGGAAAAGGCATGTGCAAGCTTGATGCATACTGCAGCTCATGCATAAAACTAGTTTACAGTGGTACCTTGTATAAAGGAATTAATTCATTCCACATGAAATTATGTTAAGCAAATTTTCCTTTATACAAATTCCCATAGGAATGCACTGAAAACATTTTTATGTTGTACGGATTTTCCCCATAGACGATTATGTTAAGCAAATTTCCCCTATCTCCGGAATTTTACGTTGTACAAATTTTATGTTATACAAGCTGTTTGTTATACAAGGGCCCACTGTACTAATATATCTTAATGCAATCAGAATGTTTCACATGTTTATTCCTGCCTAAAGTTTAAAACATCTAGAAAGCGAAAGGCAACAAAGACAAATTAAACAGAAGAGGTACTGATAGCACAGTTGCTACCCAAACACAGCAATACCTTCTATTAACTCTGGAAAGATAATGTAAGTGATATCCTATCACTAATTAGAATAATCTTTTCAATAGCAGACATCAGTCTCCTGACATGGTCGAATGTAACCAGATACACTTAAACACAAAAGTACCAGATTTGTGTCTTTTAAATTATAAGGTGAGAACATGTGGGCTCAAATACTGGCTGGGCTGCACAGGCAAACCCAATCTCATTATTATTATTTTTGCAAAGCAATGCAAGCCAGAGATCAAACTGCCACAATAAGCAGCAACATCACCTACTCCGAAAAGCTCTTCTACAGAAAGAAGCTGGCAGAAAAAGCTACCAAGAAAAAGGACAGGCCATCATGTCTGTCTCCATCTCCATCCAACATCCGCATGCAGCTCCTAAGTGATAGTGCTGAGGGATTGTGACCCTGCATGGAGGAGCTCCTACTTATGTTCTAACATCACCCCATTCATTCAAAAGGGAAAACACATGAAAAGAAAGTGGGGACAATGGATGGACCACATTTAGTTTAAGAAGTTCTTGACCAGAGTGAAAGTATTTAGACAGCATGGATGTCCTGATTCCAGCATTAAAGAATAAGGATGCTGGTCCAGTTTATGCAATTTGTGTATATATAATGCATGCATGATTTTTGAGTAACATCACAACATGCAGATTTTGCTAGAAGCGGAAATGCTATACCAAGGTAACAAATGCTGGTATTACCACTAGTTAGTACAAAATGCAGCTGTAGAGAGAGGCTGCTAGCTTAGAACACTTTCAGAATGTTGAATTGTCCACTCAATAGCATCCCACCCCTGGAGTAACACAGAAAAGATTTACAACTTACAGCAGAGCCCGCAGAAAAATTAAGCATTTTTAACTGACTGCATAAACATGACAAACAATTAAACCAGTCAAGATTTTACTGTGTAGCACAGCAGGATTTTGACAACGCACATTCATGCAAGGCTGGCTCAGCCAAGTTAGGGTCAGATTAACATAGGTGCTTCTGTCATTTCAACCCTGATTTGGGACCCTTTCAACACCAGGCCAAGTCCTATACAGAGACTTCCACCTAGAAATGCAGAACTGTGCAAGTACAAATTGGCCAACAATAGGGAAATCAAAAAAGAGCAAAAATGATGTTCTTTGATAAAGAAATTTAGTTAAACAAGGTTGTTTTTGGGGGGATTAACAGAGAAAAGAACATGCAGAACAAAACCAGCATTAGATCAATGGTTCCTTTCTAAAGACACAAAAGCATGCATAAGCCCAGGGGTTTCTCAACAGCAGTAGAACAGCAATATCAATTCATATTCTTAGGAATACACTGTGTGAAACAGACACCCAGCTGCACCCTTTATGGACCTGACTAGCTTCCAATTTACAGGCTAAGACTGATCATAGAATACACTTGCCTACAACAGATGCACACCTGATTAAGGTATTAGTGCTGTAGGCCAGCACATGTTCCTAAAGCTTTCAGCCTAAACACAGGAAATATATACTACCTCATCTCTCACACAGTTTGGCTTAATAAGTTCCCACCCACCCCCCAAAAAAACCTGACCAGGGACATGTCACTCTTATGACTCTTATCTCCTATCATTTGCTAATTATCCAGAGTTTGGGGTTGTGGTGTCACCAGTATACAGATGACACCCAACTCTACCTCTCCTTGCCACCTGAATCCAAGGAAGCTGCTTTGGCTTTAGTTCAGTATTTGGCATCAGCAAAGGACTAGATAAGGATGAACGAATTGAAACTTAATCAAGACAAAACATAGGCGGGCTTCTGGTAAAATGAAAAGGAGATCAAGGAATAGAGATGAAGCCTGTACTTGACGAGATTACCCTCACATTGAAAAAGGAAGCGTTCATCTTGGGGGTGCTTTGGGGCTCATCCATGAGCCTAGATGCTCAGGTCTCAGCAGTGGCCAGAAGTACATTTGCAACAACTAAAGCTTGTGCGCCAGCTATGTCAACTTCTTAAGATGAATCGTTATTCATTACTGCTTGGACTGAATTTGTAGTACTAATTGTGTTATTCCTTTTTTAGTTTTCCTTGTCTCGGAGTGGCATTTTTTCCTTTTATTTATTTGCTTATTGTTCTTAGCTTTGATATGGCCTTTTTAATGCCTCTTACAATCATTGTTCTCAGCCTTGAATATTGTCTTTAATATTTTTGATAACTGTTGTACATTCATTGTCCCCAACTTTGTATATTGTCCTTCAGTGCTGCAAGCTGCCTTGGGTCCTTTCCAAGTGGAAAGGCATGGTAAAATATTTTAAATAAATAAATAATACATGGGATTCTTGCAGAGACGGGCACTTGCCACAATTTATCAACACAGATGTTGAGCAGGGCCACCAGATTCCATGCAAGGAAAATATTTTATTTTCTGGCCTACATCTTAATTTTAACAAAACAACTGTGAAAATTTCTCTGTTTGCTTTGTTGCCTCCCCCAAACTATATTATTGGAATCCACCTCCTATAATTCCAAATCTGCCTGGTCAATAGCCATGCTGGATTGGAACTGTGGACACTGGAGTTAAAAACATATAAAGACTGCTACTTCGGGGGAACACTGTTCTATACTAGCACACTTGAACATCATCATTTGATTTCCAGGAACTTGGAAATTAACAACATAACATCTTGAGCTCTGCCTCTGTCAAAGGCAAATCAGTTAACCACATGGGCATAATGCAATCCCATCAGCTCTGAAGACTTATTCAATTTTAGATCTTTAGATCCTGGACACCTAGCAACAACAATCGAGTCTAACGATATCATATACCTACCTTTCTGGCATTAGAGGATATCGTGCTTGCCATCAAACTTTCCAAGTAACTACTGAGACTAACACCTTTTACTGTAATAATTGCTTCTTGAGTCAGCAAAGTTCTGGAAATAAAGGAGAAATCATCAGCACAGGTTTCTCGTTTTCATATTTTAACTGACAGACAAAAAAAAATTGGCACTCACTTTTCAGGATTGTCAGGATGGGGCGTATACACCAATCGTTCGTCAACTGATACAATATTCGTAAGTGTTATCTTAAAAAGGGAAGGAGAGGTATTAGTTTCTCCTATTGCCAGTTCCACCTTGTACCTTTCCAAAGCTCTGACTCAAATACCACTGCTGGCATAAAAAAAAAAAAAAACCAAAATTAAAAAATAATATTTGGTCACTTTCTTAAAATAACTTTGAACCAGCCAGTATTCTTTCCAAGTATTGCCCTATATGCCGTGGCCACTGGCCCTATCAATGGGACATGTTTGCATTCCAATACCCAACAGGGTGAATGAGTACCTGCCTTAAAACAGCTGCTTTTAAAGAGCAAAGCTGCAACTCTGAATACACATGTAACCCCAATACACATGCCAACCCCAAAACACTTTCTGGGATTAAGGGCCTCTATCATTGATTTGCTGTAACAACTCCTCCATAACCACTGATTCAAATGGACCTACTCTAATGCAACTTACTACAGTAGTGCCCCCTGTATCTACAGGTGACCCATTCCGTGATACATGAACACACAGATTCAAGGGTATTTTTTAAAGAGAATGGGTGAGAGGAGGGAGACAATAAGTCCATGCGCAGATCAGTTTGTACATCAAAATACAGTACCACTCCTGCATCCGCTGATTCACCATCCGCAGTTGGCGATCAGCAGGGGTGGTGGGGTATCAGCGGTGAAAGCTGTGCCGCGCTGCTTCAGCAGCTCTTTTGCCCCCAGCACCCCACCACTCCTGCTGGGCAAGTCGGCAGACTAGGTGATGGGAGAGAGAGCCATCACTCCACCCATTCTGCTAACCTGCTGCACTTTTGGGTGGACCAAGAAGCAGGACAGAGTGTCTTTCTACAGCCCGAACTGGGCGGCGGGAGAGAGCGCCTTCACTCCACCTCGTCCGCTGCACTGCTGCACTTTCAGGAGGACCGGGTGGCATGAAGGTGCTCTCTCCCACTGCCCAGTCTGCCAACCTGCCCAGCGCGAGCGGTTTAGTGCTGGGGCAAAAGCCACGCCGACATCTCATCACTCCTGCTGGGCAGATCAGCAGCCCTTAGCATTGGCCAGCATTTGGGGGTGTCAGGGCAAAAGCTTTCACACACACACCACAGCACCCCACCAACCCTGTCACCATTGTCACCCCCAGATAAGAGTGTTCACTCTTATCTGCAGATTTCGGTAGCCATGGAGTGGCCTGGAACTGACCCCCCGCAGATATGGGGGTCCTACTATAAGTCACAGGCCTTTAGGTCAGTTGCTCCCATCACCAGAATAATATGAGAATGAACTATAGACAAGCCAGAAATAAACCTTGCACTAAGTCATGGATTCTCTCTTTGTTGCTGGGGAAGAAACAAGCCAGAGGATTGGCTTGTGCCAGATTTGGCACATAAAATTGAGCAAGAAGCAAAGGTTAATGGGGCCTTTTGTTCTAAGTAGACACAGCTAGGCAACAGGAGCCAGAACGCAGGTCGTTCTTAATAAGTTACAGCTCCAGTAGCATATTGGCTTATTGGGACATCTATACATGCCATTTCAGGAAAAAATCAAAGAAAAACAAAACAAAACAAAAGACACAAAACATGTGGCAACTCTCTGAAACTTCTACTATACATGCCATGCATGTCATAATAACAGGTAGTAACTTTCATCTTCTCAGAAAATACAATATAGTGTAATTCACTACTTACATTTGTAGAACTCAGTACCATTTTCTTTTCAACTGGATCAACCACAGAATGTTCCTTAATGTATGTAACAGTTCTATTTGTTCCCAGGATCTTAAAAAAAGGGCGAAAGAGAAGAAGGTCAAATGCTAACACAGGAATTAGACATTACAAACAAAACCAGAACACACACAAAACCAGATAGGATTTAGACATTCATTTTGAATGGTTTCAATGTCCTGTAAAGATTCTGTTCATCTTCTGTCCAGCTATCCCCATCCAATGTATAACTTACCGCTTTCACAATACTTGGTAAACCCCATTCAGTGCTAAGTAGCCGGTGACTGTGCAGCCTTCCTTGATTATCAAGTTTTCGGTCCAAGACATCAACTCCAACTACTGATGGGTTCATAGGATTGGGGTATTTTCTCATAGCAGCTTTTATTACAGTATCCCATGGATGTCTAAGGGAAATAGAACAATAACATTTTCTAAACATGAATGCAGTAAGATTGGTAACCACCAAGGGCCATTAACTCTTTCTGAGAGTACAGTGGCCCACTATGTTGCAGTTGCTCTTTCTTCTACCAGTAGCACATAGAGTATTAACTACCTGTTTCGATAGATAGAAGCACCACTGCTGCCAACAGAATAATCTCTGGCTTTGAAACTACAAACCAGAGCACAAACATTTTGCATTCGCAATTAGGATTCTGCCCTGTGTGGCAGATCAAAGTTGCATATTAGACTTAATGATTCTGAACATTTCAGACAGAAGCTGAACACATTCCATGCAAGCCACATGATATGTTATGAAGCTATAATCTGATTATGTTTTAGAGTAAAGTCTCTTGTATTGGTCAACCAAGTTCACATATTCTTAATTTTGAACAGGCTTGCCAGAAACTCACATCAATATTCCAACATTGGGTTAGTAACATTTACAACAAGTCCATGCTGTTATGGAACTAGTGCAAGTATTACCCAGTTGTAAAAACCAACATGTGATTTTTCTCAGCATCATCTTCCTAGCCAGTAATGGGCCACTGTACCTGGAAGAAAATCTATCATATCACAAGTTTAATGCTGTATTTAACTTGTTCTTTATCAGATTTTCCTGAGGTAAATAAAAGTATTTCAATCTTCTTAAATAACTTAAAGCAGAAGTTACAGCTGTTAGCCACTGCCAATTTAAAAACAATGTCATTAAGCTGTAAGCAGCTTTTAACTTCGGCACCATTCTATTCCTAGCCACTGTTTTGCCTACATCTTGCTAGAACTCAACTGGCTCAGTCTTTCAGCAGAATCATGTTTCCTACAGCCTTAAAGCTTCCTATTGCCAGGCAGCTGCCATCTTTCATGCCACAGATTGATCACACAGTCATCTTTTCTTGTGAGCACAAAGGCTAGACTGTCTCCAGAAGCACATACTGTATGCACACAGATTGGATGTGCATGATCCCATCTGCTTACAAGCAGAAACATCAGTGATTCAGCAGCAAGTGATCTGACTAATTGTGGTTGCCAGGTAGCTATGCGTATAAACCCATAACATACCTAACACCCTACAGATAACTGAAAATGGTTAGCAGGCATCATATATAGAACATTTTACTGTGCAAATTGGAGCTTTTTATTAAACGGGAATGAAGTGCAGAATTTGAAAGAAATACTGCACTTTTTTTAGATTGTTTGTATCACATGAACTCTCCTACTACCCCTGCTCCAATTAGTGCACATTCAAATAAAACAACCTATTTGTGTGTTCCCTAGGCTCCTTACTTGGCTGAATAACAGACTCAAAACAGCACTCCAACTGAGAAATTAAACAGAAGGACTTAATCTGGGACAACACTAAGCCCACAGTGCTCCCATTTCTAAAGTAGACTCAAAACATCAAATAAGGAGACAGTTTTGTATGGTTGTTACACAACTATATGTCCCCACAGCCAAAACTCCACACAACTGATAGTTCTAATAGTCTTGTTCAATGCTACTCAGACCTTGAAAGATGTACTGTTCTCACATTCTACATGTTAAGAGCAGCTGAAAGGCTCCTATAGGCAATTATGTACACATTACAGTCTTCCCTTGGGTACTCTCACATGCCCTCTTTAAACATTCTTGCATGCAATGAAGCAAGCTCAACCTTTTCTAAAAATATAAAACAAACAGCAACTGCTCTGATGTAGCTGTATAAAGCACCCATTGTGTACAAGCCCTTCCAACATCATAACCCTGAAAATGTTAATGCAAACTATTAAAACCTTGTATATCACACCCTTAAAATGTTAATCAAAACCACTAAATTTAAGAACACAGTGAGAAAAATCCTGCTGATAAAAACCCACTGTACAATTACATCTGAGTAAATGTGCCCAGTGTTACACCTGGCAACAAGGAATTGCATAATCAGTCACATGTCCCCAGCATGACTGACTCACTGTGCAATGTGCCAGCAGAAATGCTTTGTGGACAGCACTTCCACCACAGCACTGTCACAGATACCCTCTGAGCAATGTTCCCTCCAAGCTGTGTGGGTTGGCAGGTACACTGTGTTGAATCAACATTGTAAGCTCACAGACAGTGTTGATGCCCATTTGGTTCCAGTTAGGGTTAGAACCCGAAGAGCATGGGATAAAAGATCCATCCAGTACTGGAATAAAATTAGAGGGAACATTGTCCATGGACATAATATCAAGATACCACTGCGTACAACAAGATTTTGCTCAGTGAAAGTTAAGCTTTGATTAAATGGGGAAATCAGTGCCTTAAACGTTGACTTATCTTATACAGTACAAGCTGTCCTCTAGACATTGACTTATCTAATACAGTACAAGCTGTCCTCTAGACATTGACTTATCTAATACAGTACAAGCTGTCCTCTAGACATTGTGGACATTCATATGCAAAAAGAAATTATGAACATTACTACTAGTGCCATATTTAGTAGGGGAAGAACTATAATTCCTTTTAAGACAACTAGTGAAATTGTTATGTCACAAGGTTACATTACATTTTTGCCTAAGTTATATAAGTGACCTGAAGTGCTTATATAATAAGATCTTTACTTGTGTCTCTGTGGGATTTATATACTTTCTTTCTGGAAATGAAAAACCAAAATTCTTCTGCACATCATAATTTACTCCTTTACATAATTTACTCACTGAAACAAGATTTTACAGGTAGTGTCAAAGCCCCTCTCACTGCAAAATTCCAGGAAAACACAGTCCTGAAATCACTTCCTACAAATCTGTACAAAGGTAAGGAGCAATGAAAATTGTTCTCATCTACAATTAAAAACCCATACCTGTAGTACTAAAGAGAATTCCCTATTAATTTGTTAGACAGGGCAATTGCAGTACTGCCCTCATGCCCCTCAACTGTAAATTCGCCACTGACCTCATACCCTTCAACAGTAAATATTAATTACTTTTTAGGGCTTGCTATGTCATCCCAGACCTTTTTCTATAATTTCTTGGGGGGAAATTAAACAAATGTGTTTTGACACTCCGGTTCTGCTCACTACAGCTTCTGTCCCAGTACTATTAGAAAGGATGACAGAAGAAACCTCAAGTGGAAAATCAAGGATTCATACACTACAACTGACCAAGTTCCAGAGATATTCCACCTCACTTCTTGCTCCAAGCTAAGCGGAAAGCCAGGATTTCACACTCTGATGGGCACAGATAATATTTAAAGTACCTCTGCAGATCACCACAAAAAGTCTGAGCCTTTTTCTCTGGCTCTAAAAGGCAACCCTGAAAACAATCATTGTAACTCTTAGGGATAAAACCATTCTAAGTGGGTTAATCCCCTGCTGCTAAAACTTATAAAACCACATTTATGCTGAGCTTCCAATCGAAAGGATCCTCTGAACTTCAGTGTCAGTGTGCCACTGACACTTTCTGCTGCAAGAAAATAGGGACTATCTAGGTATCAGCAGACAATGCATTCCCTGGGGGAAATGCACCTCTTGTATTCTCAAAATAATGTTGAAAGTGCTTTTAAAATTATGGCTCAAATATCCCCTAGTATAGTGATGGCGAACCTTTTAGGGACCGAGTGCCCAAACTGCAATTCAAAACCCACTCATTATTCGCAAAGTGCCAATACAGTACAGCAATTTAACCTGAATACAGGTGGATGTGAAGGGGCAGTGTCAGGTGCCCAGAGAAAGGGCTCAAAGTGCCACCTTTGGCACCCATGCAATAGGTTCTCCAACACTGCCCTAGTACCTGCGGGCAATTTTGCCACATTTGAGGGGCTCTAAGCTCCCTACATCAGTGAATAAAAGTCAATGATTTTTATTTAAATCAGATTTTTTAATTAAATCAGATTTTGTATTTAAATCAGGTTTTTTTTTTGCTTAAATCAATTTTAAAAATTTCAATTTTAAAAATATTTAAAATGCTTTTTGAGAAAAAATTCTCTAAAAATTGTGTGCTAGTTAAGATACATTATAGTCCAAAGCTTATTCATCATGAAATTAGTTGAAAATAAAAAATTAACGTCTGAAGGACACCTCATCTGAAGAATGACATAGCAGTTTTGACCTTTGAAATGTACTCACACAGCAAGGCTTGTCAGCTAGTTGCCAATAATATTTCCATGGTTACCTGTGCCCCAAAGCTTACAGAGGCTTATTACCAGGACACAACCTTTGAAGAGGAAGTTATGCCCTTTACCCCAGATATCTGTATCTATTGCATGAAATAAGAAGCAAACTGGGGCAGCTCACTAGATGGAAGTTCTCTATTACTAAAAAAGAGCTTTCAAACACTCACCACTAAATACGAATGAAATAATCATGAAAGATATGTTTGTAAACTATCACACAAAAGTCCTATCTAGCTTGGCATGCCACAGTGTTCAACTAATAACCAATGGGAAATAAATCTCCAGGATGTAAGCACATGCCACCACCTTCTAGTCATGCTCCCAGCAAGGAGAAATGAAAGACATATTGACTCTACTAAATAGACTATGTCCTTACCATGGCTAGGAGCTACCGACAACTGCACAATCCACAACTTGGATCATTCCCCATTTAAAGTCATCACATCTTGCAGCTCAAAACTGAGAAACGTGTACCGTATTTTGTCGTGTTCAGACTTGGGATTTTCCCAACATGCTGAGATTGAAGAGCAAACCCCAGAGAAAAAGAGAACCCCCACTTCCTCCGATCACTCGAATCGAACATAGGGAAACCCTGGGCTGCTTCCTATTGCTCCCAAAGGTTTTCGCCTACCAGGAACCCATTCCCAAAGCTGCGGAGAAGGAATGAAACGAAAGGGCGGTGGAATCACAGATACAGTGGTACCTTGTATAAAGGATTTAATTTGTTCCAAATGAAATTATGTTAAGCAAATTTTCCTTTATCCAAATTTCCCATAGGGATGCAGTGAAAAAAGAGTAATCCCTAATCGCAACCATTTTTATGTTGTACAAATTTGCCCCATAGGCAATTATGTTAAGCAGATTTCCCCTATCTCCGGAATTTTTTGTTGTACAGATTTTATGTTATACAAACCGTTTGTTCTACGAGGGTCCCCTGTACTTGGAAGGGAAGACAACCCAAGACGCCGGCCAGGATCTTCGTGAAGGTGACCTCTCTCTCCTTCCCTCGCGGCCGGCCACCCGAGAAACCTTTCGAATCACCTCGCCTCGAGGCAGCCAGGCGGGCAGCTTTCCAAAAGCCGCCTTTCTCATCTCCCTGCTTTATTTTTTATTTTTTAAGTGCTTCGCTGCGGTCGCTTCGACATTTCTGTTGGAAGCGCCGGGGGGGAGGGGAGAGGGGGTCGCCAGGAAGGCCAAGACGGAAGGCGTCTCGGACAATTAATTGGTGGACGATCGATGGAAGCCTTCTCGCACAACAAGGGAGGCCAGACACCGCCTGAGCGCCGCCGTCAGCGAGGCTGGCGCTGCTCCGGGCAAGGTCGGGGGGCGGCGGAGTGGAAAGGCCCCGCAGGAGGGAAGAGGAGCCCGAGCCCCCAAATCCCCCAGAGGACAAAATGGGGGGTTGAGGAGGGCGGAGGAAGCGACTGGCGGCCGCGTCAGGCAACCGCGCGGTCCCTTCTCAACTCCCTAGATTGCCACCGAATTCAAAAGTAGAACAGGGGATACCTTGAGGCTGCTAGAAAAATAACAAAAAAGAACTCAATGAATTAAAATGTCTAAAATTTATTCAATTCAATTAATGACTAAATTGCGGCGACTCCAAACAGCCCAGGGCCAGGAAGGGAAGCCCTCCATGACAAGCGCCCCTTACCCAAACTCGTGTTCGGAGCTCCAGATCTTCATCCTGAGAGGAACCCGGCAGCAGAAGCACCAAAGGAAGATGGCGGCGACCCAGCGGAGGAAACCGGCTCCACGGCGCAATAGGAAACGCAAGCCGTTGCGTCAAGGACGACGTTTGTCACCCTCTGGGCGGGGCGTCCGCTTGCGTCAATCGGCCGCAACTCCGGCGGCCGAGAAGGGACAAATCATCCCAGTTCCGTTTCAACGCTCCCTTTGGAGCCAGGCTGGGTGGGAAGGGCAAAGGCGTAGCGCACGCATGCGCAAAAAGCAAGCTATTTACCCCTGAACCCGAGGGGGGAGGGTCACATACCTCGTAAACGCGTGCTAGCGTCTTTGCTACGCCCTTTGCTCGATGGCACGTGATTCATTACTCATAGGGTGGCATTTGTCGGCGCGGCGGTACCGGCTGTCACTAATGTCAAAAGTGGGAGTGGCGGTCTTTTAAAACCCCAACCACTTTTGCTCTGAATAGGAAACATGTAATGCCTTTGCATCTTGGCGCTCTCTCTCTCTTTAGATTACGCTGCGGTTGGATATCTGTTTCCGTTTTATAAGATTTTGCTGTTAATCTGATTCTCGGTCTCCTTTTCGGAGCCAAATAAAATCGATGTGCGTATTTTACAAAAGAAAGCGGGGAGCCCTGAGGTTCCCAAGCGTGCTTTGTTTTAAAGGCGGAATCCTCATTAGCTTCTGGTTATTTATTTAGTCTATATATGGCAGGACATCTAAAGTGGGTTAAGTATCTAGCTGAAGAATTAGAAGCTAGGAGTTAGATTCTCCACGTGCCTGTCAGGAAAAAAGTGCCAGCCTTGGGAAAGCTGCACAGTCCCAGGGCAACCCCACAAGAAGGGAGTGGTAAACCAATTCTGAAACTCTATAACTAGGAAGCTCTGAAAAGAGTTACATTAAATTAGAATGAATTTCGCAAAATTATTATATTAAAGCCTTATAGAAAGATCGTAAAAAGCATGGACCATTCTAAAACAAATGTGTGTGCCATAACTTTTGATTGGCAGATAGTCTTTTGTGGACAAAGGGCTAAAGTTAGAACAGAAGAAGAAGAATAGTTTTTGATTGGCAGAAGTGTGAAGTGTGAATTTTATCTTTCTATCCATTCAGTTGATACAGAGAACATATAATACAAAAGTCTGGATTAAATCAAGCAAAAAGAGTAATAATTGCTGACAGAAATAGGAATTTAATATACACACATGACCCCATGTTACTAGCAGAAAATAAGAATCTCATGAAGCACTCTCTGATGAAGAATGAAAAATACAAAACAGGAATTCTTATTTTATTAAGGAAACAAATAATGTCTACAGTAGAATTAGTGTAATGCTGACAATGAAGAAACTGAAATTGTTCAGAGTTTTCTATATCTTGGTTTAACCATTAATTAAACCAAACAGAGATTGTAGTAAAAAATCCGGAGCAGATTAATACTTCTGATTTCTGAAGGCCAACTGCGAAGGAACGAGAGAAGATCCTTTAGTGTGAGGACGCGTTGTTGGAGGTCACAGCCAAGATCATTCGTGCTCTAGTATTCACAAACAATAGTTGCGCAACAATGGTTGTGCAACGTTGGAGAAAAGCTTTACAGATGCCATAGAGTGCCAGAAAAACAAACAAGTGGGTTCTCGATAAAAATCAAACCTGAACATTCACTTGAAGGCTAAAATCACTAAACGGAGTCTATCATATTTTGGACGTCTGCTGAGAACACAAGATTCCCTGAAAAAGTTAATAATAAGCAAGAGAGTTGAGGGCAGATAACAGCAGCCCAAGACTTAACGTTCCCAAGCCCAGAGATTCCAACTTCCGCCTATCTAAATTGGGGGGGGGGGTGTTTCCCAAGGACGGCAACCAAACAGGAACGGGAGGTAAGGGGAAAAAAACTGGGGCGGGAGTGCGCATGCGTATCGACGGGATTGTCACGGGGAGGCCGACGCGATGGCGTCACCTGCGGCGCCAGGGGCGTGGTCCAGGCCACCCCTCCCTCTGTGTATGTGTGGGAAGGAGAGCGAGGGAGTGTGTGCTAGAGCGGCGCACTTGCGGGGAAGAGGCGGGAGGAGGAGGCTCAGGCAGGGCCTGGCCGAAGGGTGATGGCTCACCGCTGCCTCTTGTTGTCGCGGGGCTGCTGCCGGCGTCCCCTCCTCTGCCCGCCGGGGGCTCAGCAGCTCCTTTGGGGCCGAGGCCTGGGCGACCCCTCCCGCTGCCTGAGACGGGTGAGTGACACACGTGCCGGGACAGAAGGCCGAGACAGAGGGGCACCCACCTCCACCTCCACCCACCCACCCCCCAGCCCGCTTCGCCTCGCCTGCTGAGCTCCCTCCGGAGCCCGGTCTGGGCGAGCAGCAGCGGCCGCTCTCCGGGGGGAAAGCCCGCTTCCCTTGATCCCTGACCTAAGGATCGTCTTAACGCCGCGTGTCTACTCGTATTAAAAACGCTGAGCCGCTTCATAGCAGGCCGCACCGCTCGCCTATCTAGACCGGTATTTATATAAATATTTAGCCCTGGTGCCTGGCAAATCGCCAGAGTTTCAGTAAAGCGGCCCTTGCTGCTGTTGTTCCTTGCTTGCCTGTGTTTCATGCTCGCTTTTCTTTCCTGGCGTCCGCGGAAGCGTACGTGACGCTCCTCGGGAATAGGCGGGTGAAAAGGGAGCTGGTTGGGAGCGAGCGGCCCAAGGTCACCGCGAGAATTTGGGGGGGTTTAGCTGGAAACGGGGATTTGTCTGCCTATGATGGTTTCAGCCCAAGGCCAACAGCCCTTATATTGGCTGATTTGACACTTGTTGTCACTATCGAGGCACGTCAGGCATAAGTCTTGGGATCTTTTCCACAAAAGACTTTGCCAGTCTCTGGAACTCGCTCGCACTAGAGGCCAGGACGGTCCCATCTCTGCTGATTTTCTGAAAACAAAGACCTTTCTCTTCAGGCAAGCTTTCCCTGAATGATGGACTATCTATTAAGTGTCTTTTATATGAATCTACACAGACGTTGTGTTTATAACCACTTATAACTTTGTGTTTTATATTTTCCCTTGTGTAATTGCATTGAGACTATGCTATGAATTGTTTCCATCCCTCATAACTTTTGAATGGTCTACTGTGCATGATTACATTGATTTTTTTACTCGGTTTAACTGCTGGCATTCTCTTGTAGCTTTAATGTTGTCTTTTAATGCTGTAAGATGTCCCTCAATTCCCTGTTCTCAAACTTGAATATGTCTAATTGTACTGGACTGTATATTGTCCATTATTACTGTAAGTTGCCTTGGATTCTTTTCCAAGGAAAAAGGGAGAGCAGATAATTAATAACAACAACAAACAAAAGCCTGAGGTCCATCACTGAGCTACACTTCTTTGTGCTCTGCCCAGTCACCTATGTCGAGGTATTGACTGTTCAGAGTGCTTTATTGGCATCATTTTCTTTTGATCCCCACCTTGAGTGTTTCCTCAGGCAGATCAAGAAAGCATTATTCACTTTTGCCTATTAAAATTAGAAGGTTCAGAGTGTGTGGTGTATTTCTGGTCGCCTACTTGGACTGTACACCTTCTGGTGATGGAAGATTTAAACTGAGGACTTGTATAACTTGTGGATAATGTTATTAAGCTCTTAAAAGGCTCATCACTCTGCATTTTCATGTTCAGGGTTCAAGGAACCACTATGGAAATATAGACTACTGGCACTTGATATTTATGAAAAAAGTGGATGGGAGAATTATGTAACCCCCTCATCCTATATACATAACACATCTGAGTATTGATACTAGCTGTGGAATAACACCTTCCCTTTCTCTGTAGTTAGGGAGGAAATCAATGGTAAGTGATGAATAGCAGGAACTATGCTCTTGTTAACACACTTACCTGTGTAGTGATCTGAATGTTTCTAATGGCTAGCTGAATTGTTCAGTACAATGCTGCCATGTGTTCTTGATGCCATTTCTTGGAGTGCTTGAACGAATTCAGAAGATGTCAAGCAACATGTTTGTGTTAAACATTATAGGATGGCTACTTTGAAAGCCTTCATTGAAAGCCTTCAATGAAACTTACTCCCAGATGAGTGGGTAAATAGGATTGCACTTCAAAATAACAAAATTATACACATTTACTGTTCTGAATTATCGAAATCATTGTCATTCATTTCCAACAGGGTATGCATAGAATTGTGATGAAAAATGTGGAGAAAAGTGTACTTTTACAGTCATTATTTTTAATTTTTCAGCTTCATGACCATGTGGCCACTCAGGTTCCTACAAACAGAAGTAATGTTCTTGTAAGTGTAATTGCTGCTTACAGAAGGCTGTTCTCCCAGCCACCAAAAGGTAATTATTGTTATGTGATGGTTGTTTAGTACAGGATCCAGCATGCTGGACACTTATTTGGAATTGAGGCTCCTTTTGCCATTATGCCTTAATATGAACTAATTATGTACTGATAGAAAAATTTTAAAGCAGTCTTCAGGTTCTATTTAGACTTATGTTTTATATAAGCACTTGACTGAAAAATCATGTCTTTATTTTAACTGTTCTAAGTGCAGTATTTTTAGGGGAAAATGGGTTTAGAAATTTGCCCCCCAAAGAAGAAACTAATTACTGTGTTTCCTCATTTTAGTCTTCCGAATGTTTGATGTTTGTAATGTGTAGAGTTAGACTAGGTGAAAGCTACTAGTCTGATTAAACTGATAATTAAGCTACTAGTCTGATTAAATTTATAATGCATACTGTTCAGCCACCTGTGTGGACATGCCTATGTGGGTTCCACATGTCTGTTTAGACTAATCTTTTGATTGTAATACCACAGAACTACTCCTGTCACACAGTTGTTTGGGATATTTTCCTGGACCACGCTTTGATTGGCTACATATTTCCAACATTTCTGTCTTATTCAAGCACTTAAGCCATTGTTTCTAAAGAAACCAGGAACTTGGAACATAGATCTTAATTATTGGGGCAGGGGGGAGAGACTCTCCAAGTCATAGAACAAAAACTTCCTTGACTTGTTTAATATGCATTTGAAGTTTTCTTTTTTTCAGGACTACAGCATTTCTAAAGAGTGTTCAAAAGAAAGTATTTTTAAGTGTGTACAGAATAGATTTTCCATGTGATTGAACAGTTTAAGTACATTGCCATTTCTGGTAATGTACAATTTAAGTACATTACCATTTCTGAATAATGGATGAGTATAAGGCAGTGATGGCAAACCTTTTAGAGACTGAGTGCCCAAACTGCGATTCAAAGCCCACATATTTTTTGCAAAGTGCCAATACGGCAATTTAACCTGAATATAGTAGTAACCTGGTCTACAAATGCTTTGGGTGCTACCCTTTGGGAAAGTGAGGATCGAAGAGCAGGCTTTTGAATTTCCCGCGACCACAGCACCCTCAGTGCAGCCATAGGAAATTCAAAAACCTGGTCTTCGATCCTCGCTTTTCCAAAGTGTAGCACCCCACCTACCTCTCTGCCCAGGGCAGTGAAGTGGGTGGGGTGATACACCATTGGGAACACCAGGAGGAGTAGCAGCAGCTTGTGGGCTCATTCATAACCCCAATTTACTCTCCAGCCATGCCGCTCTGGACATCGGAAAAGCAGCATGACCGGAGAATAAACTGGGGCTACAAAGGAGCCCACAAGCCACTGTCCTCCCCTTCACCCGGCTCTCTGCATGGAGCACAGTGGCATGCTCCGAGCAGAGGGGAAAATGCCGTGGCTATGAGGGGATGGTGATGTGTGCCCACAGAAAGGGCTCTGCATGCCACCTTTGGCACCCTGCCATAGATTCGCCAACACTTTGGAAAAGTACAGTTCCCTACTGCCGTTTGCCTCATTGTCAAATGTGCATATTCTCCTTTCTTTGTCCCTGCCCTTTATTATTTTTATCCCTGAGCTATATTTGTGTCAGGCTTCAGCTGGAGAGTTTGTATCCACTACCATTGTTAACTGAATTCTGAGAATACAGCCTCTGCTCTCACAAATAAAGAACCACTTCCAACCTCCATCCTGTTTCTTCTGTTATCACCAGCGATGTTTATACAAAATAAAGAATTCCAATGAAATACAGGGTTACATACCTTATGTTATCAGTCAGAACTGTTGAGGGTCTCTCATCATTGGTTCTTTTTTTTTTTTACTTCTAGATGATTGGATTCTTTATTATAAGGTTTCTGTTCCCTAAGCACAATGCAGTGTAAATGGGTTTTTAGTGACACATCTTTCTTTTAATAGGGTTTGAAAAATATTTTCCAAATGGGAAGAAACCTACTGAAACAAAAGCTGCAAATGGAGAAACCAAAGGTACCCAGCAGCTCTTTCATTTCAACCTTGCATGTAATATAAACAATTATTTGATAGCTATATACTTTGACTACTGATGAATAGAAACTGACTTACACACTGGCTCATGAATCCTAACTCAGTTCTCAAACAAAAAAAAATGATGATGACAAACTAATTATTCATCTCCTAGAGATTGTTTCTGTCTTGTGACTATTCTTGGTGTACTTGCTAATTGCCCACTTTGTATACTTGCAGTGTTTCACATCTGAAATCTCCCATATTTAAAATTATTTTTCAGATGTTTGAGAACATATCTTGGGCATTTTAATAAAAGGTCTACATTGACTGGCCCCGTTCACATCCCCACTTTTGTGCACCTTTTAAGGTTTGTTACCTTAATGGTTCTGGGTGCTGAAGTATTATCAGAACCAGTGAAGAACAGGTTCTTCTGCATCCCATTTTAAAAAGAGGTGGCACCGTGACAAATAAGACCACAAACAGAGAGCTTGCCTGTGGAAGCTGTAATCCTCTTGATCTCTGTGCAGTGGCATGTTACTAACATATTAGTGCATAGACCTAATTAATACTGTTTAAAACCTGGATATAAATGGAAGACTTAAGCACAAGATATTTTTCTAAAAAAATAAAATTACATTTGCCTCGTATACTCAGCTATAACCAGTTTACATTGAATTACTTTTCTCAAAGTCATATATCACTTGCAGAGTCTTGTATGGCCCTTATTTCCCCCTTATCTAAGCACTTACATATCAGCACTGTACATATAAGGAACCTTAACATTGGTAGAGTGCTTTCCCCCTATACTGAAGGAACTTAATGTTCATTTTTGCCAGTAATCATGCTATCCACTCCACAAAGCAGACCAGGGTTAGATGATTAAAGCAAAAGCTGCACATAATGGAATATGTTGCTCCTGTACTGGCTGCCATCCTCTTTGTTGCATCACATGGAAATTACCTCTCATTTTGTTAACTCAGCACTCTTTCATTTCTTTGTAGCTTGGGGATATTATGATTCTCTGCAGTGTAGATCTTTGTTTTCCTTGCAGTTTGCCATCAGTAGGTCAGTGATGTGAGATGAAGACATGTTTTGGTCTGATGGCAGCAGGGAAGTTCGGATAGATGTTATTGAGGGGGGGATACCCAAGGTTATTCTCACAGAGAATAACATGCTTCTCTTAGTGTGCAGTTTAACAGTCACAGTAGTTAGTGTTATTTAGACATATAATATCTTGAACTGACAAAGAATTTCAAATCTTTGTGGAAACGCATGTATGTACTTTTTCTGTAGATATAAAGCAACCTAATTCTCAGCGACCTTCTAGGACAGGCAGTGGAGGAGGTCCTGGCGGAGGGAAAAAAGGTGGCAGGAAAGAAGATCATCACTGGTGGTCCAGATTACAAAAGGTCTATCTTCAGTTACTAGAGTGTTATTTGGTGTTGTCTTGGTTTACTGTGGTCCAAATAAGGACTTTATTAACTCATATATCATTAAATGATGGACTCTAGAATAGAGAACAGGATTCAAACCCTTGCTTAGCCATTGAAACTCACTGGGGTAGTGGCCTTGGCGAAGCCACTCCTTAAATATCACACGTACCTTGAAAGCTCTGTTAAGGTCACTATAAGTAGGTCCCAACTTGACAGCACATAACAACAAACAACATTTTGTTTTGTACAGTACTGTTACTGAAATGAAAAGACAGTCAATTTGAAAGAATGTACGTATGAGTATATTTTAGTACAGTGAGGCCTTAAATTACAAATGCCTTGAACAATGAAAAACTTGAATTACAAAAGGAAATCCACCAGTATAGACAAATTTCCAGTTAGGAAAAAAGGTGGGGGGGTTTGTAACTACAAAAAAAAATCAATAGTTATTCAGGGCATTCATAAAGTGCAAGAAAGGCTTCATAACCAGCCATCCAATTTTGCTCCCCACCAAACTGGATGCCCTTGAGGTTTGGCGGGGAGCAAAAACTGGTGGCTGGTTGCGAAGCCTTAAAGCACAAGAAAAGCTTAATAACCAGCCACCCCCTATTGCTCCCCACCAAACTTTAAGGGCAACCAGTAGAAAGCAAGAGAGCAGAGCAGTTTTTTTTAATTTTGTGCTGCAGCAGCACCCGCACCGCTGTGGTGTGAAATTGAAAAACCTGCTTCGTTTTCCCATTCTGAGCTCGCCCTCACCTGGCTGAGAACCTGGTCTTGCTGAACTGTCCAAATCAGCTGTGTGGCGGGGGTGCAGCAACACTTCACTCCTGTCCTCTGGTCTGGCTTCAGTCAAATGACTGAAGCGAGACCGGGTGACAGGAGTATAGCTGCTGGTTGCTGCTCACCACCACCACACAGCTGATGTTGACAGTTCGTTGAGGGGGCTTCCCGGCAACCTAGCAAAGCAGGGGAAACTCTTCCCCTGCTTTCCTCAGTTGTGACAGGCTTCCCATAGGAATGCATTGAAACCCTTCAGATTGGTTTAATCGTTTTTCAATGCATTCCTGTGTGAAACAGCATTTTGAACTATGGAAATTTTGAATTACGAAACATCTGTTGGAATGGATTAATTTCATAATTCAAGGC
Source organism: Phrynocephalus versicolor (assembly GCA_023846285.1). Lineage (NCBI taxonomy): Eukaryota > Metazoa > Chordata > Lepidosauria > Squamata > Agamidae > Phrynocephalus > Phrynocephalus versicolor. Next base: position 55,530,987 of record JAHTLZ010000204.1, on the reverse strand, counting down.
ATCACAGTACTTTGCTGAGCTCATAGTAGCCAAGATCCAGAGTCCAGGATATTATCTTGTGTGCATGGGTGGCACACAAGAGCTGGCTCCCCGCTCCAGTTCAGTAGATGTGGCTGAGCATATGTGTCTCTTTGCACTTTCAAAATTTCTTCTTTCCATTGATACTGATGGGTAAAGGTATGCCCCTGCTGTCATAAGTGTAAAGATGAAAAAACACTGAACTTGACATACATGATGTTTTATGGTTTCAATGTCTCTTTTCCTTTTAGGGTGACATTCCCTGGGATGACAAAGACTTCCGTTTTTATTTAATGAGTAGTTCTTTTTTCTGGGGTACTCTTGCATACTACATTTTCTTCTGGACTCCTGGGAGAGAAATCACATGGAAAGACTTTGTCAACAACTACCTTTCCCAGGGAGTGGTAAGTAGCCTGTAGGAACTTCACTGAATAACCTGAAGCACTTCATTATGCTTAAACCCAAGGTGAGGTAGGCTAACCTAGAGAAAATTAGAAAACTTAGAGTATGGATTTGCATTTACGGAGGAAAATTAAATATGTTGCATGCAATCAGAATGTGTATTCCATGAACAAAAGTACTGCTCTAATCCCCAAGAAGACCAAGAGAAAAATGCCTTTAAGTACAAAAGAACACTGCCTACCTCTTGGAAAGTTGCTCAAGCCAGTTTGTTGTAGTTTATTTGAACCAGGTATATTTCTGCTGGAAGTTTGTGATATCTGACCATTTGAGGTGAAAACAAATGAAATGGGAAAATCTTAGATTTTGAAATCAAGCAAAGAGACTGAAATCCATAGACGGGACCAGTTAAGACCTACCCCAGTTAAATGAAGTTAAAGGAATGAGTGGTGTGGAAGCTGGATCAGAATGGACCTCCTCTGTTTTGTAAAAACAGTGCTCCTTATGAACGGTCCCACTATGCTTAAAACACTCTCTGAACAGTTTACACGAATGCAGGCTACACTTTGCAAAAGCTACATCACCCTCTTGCATTCACTCAGAGAGCACCATTTGGTGTTGAAACCCAGTTTAAAACAGGTACAGATTGCAGAGAAAGTTGACAGTCTGACCCCTGGTAACACTGTTCTGCCATATTATGTATAAAAGCAGGGGTTGTCTTATACATGGGCTGGGTCTTATAGATGGAAAAATACGGGTATATGTCTATAGACTCTGGGGTGATCTTAAATATAAAATGGGGTAAGTTGCTGTAGCATTCACCCTTTTACTGTATATGTGACTGTACAGTAGGGGGAATGAAGGGTTAATGTTTATGCCCAAATATGGCATGTGGAGGCGGGGCTTTGGTGCTTAAACAGCTCCACCTGAGGTAGATAATGAAATATAGGGCTAAGATAGGAAAACTGACAGGCACTGAAGAAGAGACAGGGCAATTAGGAAACTGTCAAGTTTGAGTGAGGGAATTAGATCAGTATTTGAGTGAACTGCTTTGAGAAACTAAGTACAGTAACCCCCCGCCTATCGCGGGGCTTAGTGACCCACCCGACCCGCAATGCCTGAAAATCCACGATATGCGGAAGCGGGGCGAGGGGGCAATCAGATCCCCCTGCTGCTGCCGGCGTGCGCCGGTCTGAGAAGTCTTTGGGCGGCACGCGCTGGCGGTGACGGAGATCTGACCTCCCGCCGTGCCGCCCCGAGACTTCTCGTCCGGGGCCATCTCTATTGAGATGCATTTCAATGGAGAAAATTTTCCCCATTCGAAAACATTGGCTCAATGCATTCCAATGGGGAAAATTAAATATATTGCATGCAATCAGAATGTGTAAACTACTGCTCGAATCTCCAAGAAGACCAAGAGAAAAATGCCTTTAAGTACAAAAGAACACTGCCATTGGACCCCCACATGGCCTGAGGCTTCTCAGGGGGGCGTGGGGCGGCAGCACGGGGCAATGCAATCGCACCCCTGAGGCTTCTCGGAGGAGTGGGGGTGCAGCCCCGAGGCATCTCGGAGGAGTTGGGGGGCAGCGCAGGGCAATGCAATCGCCCCCGCCGCCCTCCCAAGCGGCCCCGAGGCTTTTTGCATCGCCCCCCGCTGGCCCCCTGTGTGGCCCGAGGCTTCTCGGAGGGGTGTGGGGCGGCAGCGCGGAGCGATGGCGATCGCCCCCCTGGTGCGGCCCTAAGCTCAGGTATTGCGATCCTGCGATATAGTGGGACCGCAGTACCTGAACCGCGAAATGGCCGGGGTGTGTGTGACTGTAACTTAACAGAAGTGAACTGTATTCAACATCTTATTGTACTCAATAAAATTTCGTTTTATTTTTCCACATTAAATCTTGTCTGGGATTGAACTGGGATACCCTGACTGGTGGCAGTGAAACCTGAGAGTAAATTGGTACAGGTCAGTGGTCTGTGAGACCACTGGGGGCCTGTGCTTGAGTGAGATTGTGCCTTTTACTACTCTGTGGCCAGAGTCATTTAGGGAGAGGGTAGCTCTTGGGATAGGTGGAAGGTCAATCCTTAGAGAAATTGAGGTTAAACTTACTGAACATCAAGGGTTTTCTTAAGAACTTGGAAAAGAAAATAATATTTTCTAGTTGGAAAGGAAGTGAAAACAGTTTCAGTTAAAAACTGTCATTGAGTGTTACCAGGCTATTGAGATTCTGGGAAGACAGCCAGCAGTGCCTGAAACAAATGTAGCTATACTCAAACAAGAGGAGGGGGGAGAAGAAACCCTAGCCCTAGGCTTGTTTTTTTAAAACAACATGCAGTATTTTTCTTTCTAGTCAAAGCCCTGTCTCTATAAAATAATCCATTCCAAAGCTGCTGAAGAAAGTGAAAAATCCTGTTATGGCCATGCCAGTAGAGAGCCCTGAACAAGAGGGAATTGGAATTACCCAAGAAGGGCAAAGTTTGGAGGGAAATCCTGAGACAGTTACCTCAGAAGAGGAGGTGAACCCACTAAGCAGTCTAACTTTTGAAAAGGAAATACGAAAAAGATTCCACAGGAAAATAACTCTAGATCTGACAAACCACAACCACACACCACTTCCACTGAGAGAAAAGTGAATAATCCTGATTTTAGCGGGTTAAAAGATTTGAAATGCTGGAATTGTGGTGGAGGCGATCATCTGAGCTTTCAGTGTGAGAAAAGGAAAGTTAAAAACATCATTCCGAGCCCTCAGAAAAAGACTTACTGCATTTGTAAAGTAGAGGATGAAGAAGCTAGGAAGGTTGCCATGACAACTAGATCTGTAGGTGAACAAGAGTCTGAAGGAATCCCTGAAATCCCAGTAGTACATTGTTTTCTGATTAAGCGAGACCAGTTCCTACTAACAAATGCTGGGGAGAACATTTGGGTAAATGGAAAGCAATACTTAGGTTTAAAAGATACAGGCTCACAGGTCACAATCATCCATCCAGATTTAATTTCAAAAGTGGGACTGAAGCCAGATAGAACCATGAAATGCCAGGGAATTTCCAAAGAAGCTCTGACATTGCCAGTAGCTGAAGTTGACCTGGAATTTCATGGCTAGTCAGGGAAATGGCCTGTAGCCATATCTGAGAAGATACCAGCAGCAGTATTAAGTGGATGGGATCTCTGGGAGCATGTTAAGAGTGCATTTGTAGTGACATGCTCAAAAGGGGGCCAAGACTTGATGCACACAGAGAACAATGTAATGATATCTAACCAGAATAGGCCTGGAAATTCCCAAGCAGAAAATTCCAGTCACAAAGGAACCGAAGCTATCATACCCTATAGAACCACCCAGAAAGCTAGTTTTGAACAGGAACAGAAAGAGGATGATGGGTTGCAGAGTTGTTTTGAGGCAGCTGAAACAGTAGCTCCGTTAACACCAGAAAATCCAGAGAGGTTTTGCGTAGAAAACATTTCTATACAGGGAAACCCATGCCACCCTTTATAGGAAAGGAGGGGGATCCCAGAAAGAATTAGTGGTACCTAGCAAATACACAGGGAAGATTTTGTCACAAGCCCATAGTGGTGTTTTCGGCACACACCTAGGAATAACACACACTAAGAGAAGGGTAGCACAAAACTTCTGGCCAGGCATAGGAAAACAAGTCAAAATGTTTTGTCAGTCCTGTGATTCATGTCAAGGAAGAGTTACAGAACAGGACAAGGAAGGAGCTGAACTATGTCCTTTGCCTGTAAACTCTACTCCAAGCCAGAGGTTAGGGCTCAGCATAGCCAAAGCCTTATTTAGAGACACACACAATCAATATTCTTTAAGTGTTATGAGTTTCATTGGAGAGATGCCTGTATTGAAAGAGACTGCAGGTTACTGTCACATATCTCCAGATAACCAAATGTCTGGGTTCCAAAATGAAAATAAAGGAAGCCAGTACACATACCTGAAAGCCATTAAGTTAAAGAACCCTGATCATTCCTCTTTGCAACCAGCTGTTGTGTGTGTTGTGTCATTAGAGTCGTGACCAGCCCTTTGTGACTCCATGTCCATGGAGTTTTCTTGGCAGGAATACTGGAGTGGTTTGCCAGTTCCTACTCCAGGCGCCTACAGCACCTGGTATTCCCTGGTGGTCTCCCATCCAAGTACTAACCAGGGCTGACCCTGCTTAGCTTCTGAAATCAGGTGAGATCAGAGGTGCTTAGGGCATCTAGGCAGCTAGAGTGCTGCAAGTAATAAAGAGTCAGCTCGCAACAAGAAGTGATGCTGGAAACCTCGTTGTTACCAGTGAGACAGAGGCACTAGAGCCGAAAGGGAATGTAGATGGAAAGAGATGTCCTAAATTAGCAGAGCATCCAACCTGTTTTATGCAGACTAGCTTCTTGTCAATGATGACCCATCACAAAATCTTATAGTCCAGAGTCACTCAGGAACAGGCAAAACTGATGCTTTTCTTAGGATTATGCTAAGCAGCGCAGATCCAAACTACCAATTGTCACAGTGCTTTTGCCTAACTTACACCTTTGAATTGGTTATGGAGAAATTGTGTGTCAACATACAAGTTACATATGCTGCTCGAGTGAACAGATTGCCTAGAGGGACCCTGGTCGAAGAACTGCTTGTAATTGGAACTCCAGGAACCTTGATTAATTGGTGTTGGAAGCTACAACTTCTAGATTGGAGAAAAGTCAAAGTATTCATGCTAAAGAAAGCAGATGACCTGATCGAAACCCAAAAGTACTCAGACCAGAGTGTCCGTGTTGAGAGAGTTTTATCTCCAGATTGCCAGATGAAATTCTTCTCAGCCAAGTTTGACGATCATGTGCTACGGTTAACACCACACATTTACACTGTTAGGGAACCTGACAGTGTAAAGCTGACCTGAGGGAAGAAGCCTGAGATGGTTGAGTGGACTGCAGTGTGCCAGCATCCTGTGATGACTGGAGGAAAGCCTTGATGACCAGACCAGCCCTGAGAACATCGTACACCAGACCCGGAGCCGAGATGTGCCAGCCTGGAGAGGAGAACATCCTGCACCCGGTAAAGTCTGTGAACAAGAGACTTACCTGGGGAGAAGCACCTCTCCAAGTTTGGGAAGAAGTGCCTTGACATCATTTGGGCCATACAGAGACTTAAAGCTTACATCCACGGCCGAACATGTGAATTGTGGACTGATCTCTCAGGAAGACCTGCTGGGGGAGATGGACTTTGCAACCTGGAAGGGACAAACAAATCAGACTGGACTGGATCAAAACACTGTGCAGTCAACACCGAGGTGTAATTAAATTTACCATGAAATGTCAAACTTGACAGTTGTAAAAGTAATTATTGCAACTATGGTAGATGTTATTGTTAATGTACCTGGTATAGTAAATGCAATTGTTTATGCAACTGGAAACGTTAGTTATAACTTGGTAAGTAATGATTTGGTAATTTAGAATTGTGTAGCTTAAGTAGATAACATATAATGTGTATAATGCATAAGGAAAGGTTTTATAAAGTATTATGTAAGTTAAATGTTATGGTATTGCATAATTATTGCAGTTTGATCCGGAGAGGAACTTTGTTTAGTTGCCTCCCCTGAATCAAACTTCTGTAAGAGGGGAGGAGTTGTAGCATTCACCCTTTTACTGTATATGTGACTGTATAGTAGGGGGAATGAAGGGTTTATGTTTGTGCCCAAATATGGAATGTGGCGGCAGAGCCTTGGTGCTTAAATAGCTCCACCTGAGGTAGTTAGTGAAAGATAGGGCTAAGATAGGAAAACTGACAGGCACTGAAGAAGAGACAGGGCAATTAGGGAACTGTCAAGTTTGAGTGAGGGAATTAGATCAGTATTTGAGCGAACTGCTTTGAGAAACTTTGAGTAACTGAACACATGTGAACTGTAAAAAGATAAAGGTAAAGGTTACCCTCGCACATACGTGCCAGTCGTGTCCAACTCTAGGGGCAGTGCTCATCTCCGTATTCAAGCTGAAGAGCCAGTGTTGTATAAGTCTGTGGCCATGTGGCCAGTATGGCTGCAAGGAAACACTGTTGAACTGTATTCAACATGTTATTATATTCAATAAACTTTCACTTTATCTTTCCACTTTAAATGTTGTCTGGGACTCAATGATTGAACTGGGATACTCTGACTGGTGGCAGCGAAACCCGAGAGTAAATTGGTACAGGTCAGAGTTCCGAGGGTCTGTGCTAGAGTGAGGTTGTGCTTTTTACTACTCTGTAGTGAGGGGAGTGTGGTAACCGGGCCACACTTGAAAGGCTGACCTCCACAGTTGCCATTTACTGCATTCCAATTCCTAAAAACTTTTGCAGCGTGCTTAATCAGCAGTTGATGATAGGTGTGGTTTGTGTGAACAATGTAGAACCACATTTTAAAACTTTGTACCTGGGAGAAAATGGTCCTAACATGAATGTGTTTCTATCGTTATGCAAACTATAGTAGTAAATCACAGTGAATGATCAGAAACATAAAGAAGCAGTAGTGTACATTTTCTTTTATGTTTTTACAGGTGGACAAGCTAGAAGTGGTGAACAAGCGCTATGTTAGAGTGAACTTTACCCCAGGGAAAACTCCCAATGAAGGGGTGAGTTGATTTTTCCTTGCCCAATTGTATTGAGAGGAGTGTACCCTTTGTCTCTCTGAGCATGTCTTCAAGTCAAACAGAACTTTTAAGATTGGAGTCTTTGTCTTTGTAAGTAAATGGCAAAATTATTTTTCAATCTGGTTATCCACAAGCTAGGCACTTAAAATCCCATGAGAGGAATATAGCTTCTCTAGTTGAAGCTAAATTTGTAATCAGCTTGGAATAAACCTCTGCTTGTTTGCATGTTCAAATTAAAACTGGGTAATGGGAGATTCTGCAGATCGCACTAGGCAGTAATTAGTTTTGCTAATCTGAAGTCATCGCTACCATGGTCAGCGTAATAAAATATGAAGTACTTTGTGCCAGGTGCTACCTGAAAAGACAGCTGTGTAAAATCTGTTGAAATACTAGTGTTAGTAATTTTTGTCTCTGTTATCTGTGAACATAAAACATTAGTTAGTAAACATACACTGGCACTTCAGTAAAAAACATCCACCAAGAATCTTTCTTTCTAGTCTAGACTTTCACAAGAAAAACTGAGATCACAACAGTCGTTCTAGCGGTAGAGCTTATTTTGTGTCTATTTTTAAGCTTTGCCTTTTAATCATACGCTATGATTTCTCATCTCAATAGTGGTAACATACAGGGATACTTGATGCTAATGACAGTAAAAAAGAGGCTTGGAGCCATTAAAACAAAAACAAAACTGGACGATGGATAATACCTTCATAGGCTGCTAGAGGAAAAATATTTTTAAAGTTGCTGAGCCTTGGGGAGCAAGCTCTTTTTCAAAGCAGGTATAGAAGTTCAAACATAGCAAGGGATGTAATTTGACAAGAGAAGGTTCTTAAAAGTTCACTTGGCAAGATGGATGCCAGGCTTCTTCTTGGAAGGTACAGGGCAGCATGATCCGATGGAGCTGGACTTTACAGGCCAGTTCAAACAAAGAGCGGCATGGTATGGGCACCTCCCTTTTAAATTAAAGGTTAATAAACGTGAAAGCTGGAAGAGGAATGAAAGCATCCAAGGTTTATGTTACCTGTGGTTTTTTAACAGTAGAAGGCGTTCATTTATATTGAGACATTTGGCCATTTAAACATTCACAGATATACCTGTCGTACCCAGTCGTGTTTCTTTGGCCTATAAATAGAAGAATATACAGTAATTAAAACCATTTCTGTCAAAATTATAATTCTGGCTGTTGTGTGGCCAGCTAATTATGTATTGTATCTCACTGGACACTTAAGCAAGTCTCCTATTTCTCCAAAATTAGGTTTTATTCTGCATCTGATCAAGATTAATTTAAGATACTGAAATTGGGGAGGGAAATACATTACCGTACTTTTGTTTTGACAGCAGTATGTATGGTTTAATATTGGAAGTGTGGACACATTTGAGCGGAACTTGGAAACTGCACAGCTTGAGATGGGTATTGAAGGAGAGAATAGGCTGCCAGTAGTGTACACAGCAGAGAGTGATGGGTAAGCATTGAATCATGGAAATTATAATTGCATTATAGATCATCATGGAAACCATTAAGTGATAATATTGATAAAAATGCCTTTTTAATTGTATCTTTTGAGAGCTAAGTCTTTTGAATTAAACTATAAATAAAGATTTATCCTTGCTCTGTTGAATACTGTTGAGTAACCACATTAATAGGCCCTATGTAATCAATTTCCCTATCATAACCAAAAGGAAAGGTAGACAACAGCTAAATCTCTCTGGGTGATTCAGCTGTTTACTGTAGGTGTTCATGAAGATGTTTCTACAGCAGTGCATGCTGTAATAATCACTCTGTGAGGTATGGTATATCCTTTTGAGTTCCCCAGAATTCCTGTTTCTAGTATTCAAATCTGATTAAGAGCAAGATAATTGTTTAAATTCACATTAATTCCAAAGTAGTCGGTATGAGGTCCAGTGGCTGCATGTGCCCACCCTGTTGCTCTAATGTTCCCCTGTATACTCACACCTCCCTAACATTTAACTTTTAAAAACACTGTGGAGATAAAATTACAATTCAGAGATTATGGTGTCATGGTCACCATTTTCCTGCCATTGGTAGTGGTGGAGAAACAGTTGTTTAAAGGAGATTGCTGGAAAATGTGAGAGGCTAATAGTGGCAGAGAAACTGTAATTTTGTGTGGGGAATAGGAATTAGTTTCACCTCCAGTACACTCTAGTTCTCCCACTATTTCAGAGTATGAGGGAGATTTAAGTTTCCCCATCTCTGTGCACTATGAAGATATACACACATATAGTTGTGATCAAAATTATTTAATTCCAAATCAAGTTAATGCCAAAACTGACAGACTTCCAGCTGTTTGTAGTGAACAAGTCAAGCAAAAGTGATTGAAATAGCTCACCACTTATTCCAAGTGTAAGTTAAACTTTGTGTTGCATAAGTTGTAAGTCAGAAAGGTTTTCTGAAGCATTCATTTGTCTTCGCTTGTCTGTTTTGTGTGAGGGTGTGTTTAGAACAACTAATTAACCTCTATCTTTCCCCCCTTATTTTTAGTTCATTTCTTCTGAATATGTTGCCAACTGCCCTTATAGTTGGCTTTTTACTGTATTCATTAAGAAGAGGATCTGCAGGAATGGGCCGGGCAGGACGTGGCATGGGTGGACTCTTCAGCGTAGGTGAAACAACAGCCAAAGTCCTAAAAGATGAAATAGATGTGAAGTTCAAAGATGTAGCTGGTTGTGAGGAAGCCAAATTAGAGATCATGGAGTTTGTGAATTTTCTGAAAAATCCAAAACAATACCAGGAACTTGGAGCAAAGATCCCAAAGGTAAGTGCTCTCAAATTGGAATTTATGGTACTTAACATATCTCGGAGAAACGAGATCGTAAGGCTGTCCCAGCTGTCTACAACCCTTCGGGTGCACAGAAGTACAGCTGTAAGAAAGGGAGAACATCACCCCATACCTGCTGGATTCCACTGTTCCCCCAGCAAAAGTCCAGCATTGGATTGTGTCCTTTTTTCCAATTCCCGTTTGAAATGTATTGCTTAAACTTGAAACTGCATTGCAGTGAATATGCATATTTAAAAATAAATCCCTTTTTTATAGCTTGGGTTTTCTGGGCCCAGATGTTACAATTTTCTAAAATATGCCTCTGAACACATTGGCCTAAATCTAATAAGAAAACTTCTGCTATTATTGTTGAGCAGTGTTTGCACTTTGTCTTCCCTCCTTTCTAGGGAGCTATTCTGACAGGACCTCCAGGCACCGGGAAAACTCTTCTAGCAAAAGCAACAGCCGGAGAGGCCAATGTCCCTTTCATTACTGTCAATGGGTCTGAATTCTTGGAGATGTTTGTTGGTGTTGGTCCTGCTAGAGTAAGTCAATGACCTTGCCCTGTTGTTGCCACGTCAGTTCTTCAAAGGACACTATCAATAACAAAAATACAATAAACTTCATTGATAACTAGATTCTAGTTCATTTTCAGTACAGTGGTACCTTGTATAAAGGAATTCGTTCCAAATGAAATTATGTTAAGCAAATATTCCTTTATACAAATTTCCCATAGGAATGCACTGAAAACAGAGTGATCCCATTTTTATGTTGTACAGATTCGCCCCATAGGCGATTATGTTAAGCAAATTTCCCCTATCTCTGGAATTTTTATGTTGTACAAATTTTATGTTATACAAACCGTTTGTTATACAAGGGTCCACTGTAGATGGCTTCAGGTTCTCTTAATTAAGAATGGTAGCTGATGTTCTGATCAACTGCTGGCATACAGTGGTGCCTTGAGATACGCAAAACCTTAGAGAGGAAGGAAAATCCGTGGGAATGGGGATGCTTCAAGATGCAAAAATGTAAACGTTTTTTTCCAGGATATGAAAAAAATATGAAAAAAGTTCCCTCCAGGATGCATTGCACCTGGGAGGTTTTTAAGCTCAGCCCCCTCTTGAGAGAGATTTGGAGCCATTTTGGAAGTCGTGTGCAGCACATTTTGGTCATTTTGGAGAGTTTTCCGTGCATTTCTCAAGCAGTGGAAAGGTAGGGCACAGGTCTTTGCCATTTCCCTGCTTTTTCCTGAGCGTTTGCCTTGCATTTCATTTGATTGTAGAGTTGGGGGAGCTTGTCTTTGGTATTGCGTGGGGGGGGGGTCCTGCTCTGCATGCCTTTAAAGTGCACTTCATAAAGAGGTTTGAACAAAAAAATGTCTTTTAGTCCCCTTTTCCAGACCTCCAAAACGGATTAATCCATTTTCAATGCATTCCTATGGGAAGCCACATTTCGAGATACAAAAATTTCGAGATAAGAACATTCCCATAGAACGGATTAATTTTGTATCTCAAGGCACCACTGTATCTTGCTATCATGAGCTATGGTCTTACTGTATTCTGGGCTCCTCTCACCTTTCCTATCCTGAGGACAGCAGAAACTTAAATCTTAATCCTGATCCAGGTCTATTTTATGAAAATTACATGATCTCATAACAGAATATGATTTGAAATATTATAGAGATATGCAATCTTTGCCTTTTTACTTTCTAGAGTTGCTTTTTGTAGCTTTTAAATGCCCATTTTCCATTGTTTCATAACCAGTATGTTGGCTAAAATTTAATCCAGCAGTAATATCCATTTTAATAGTATAAATATAATGATACAGTATATTCAGTAGTGTTGAGGAGAGAACAATTTGTGTGGCATTATATGATTGATGCTTTTGTTCTTTTACAAAGGTCCGTGATTTATTTGTCCTGGCTCGTAAAAATGCCCCTTGCATTCTCTTCATTGATGAAATAGACGCAGTGGGAAGAAAGAGAGGACGGGGTAACTTTGGAGGGCAAAGTGAACAAGAAAACACACTCAATCAGCTGCTAGTAGAAATGGATGGTAATTATTCTAATTTCTTAAATTCCTTTGTACACCCTCCCATCTCTGGATATGAATGTAACACTCTAGTCTTAAACAAATTATCTGGAAGTGGTGCAGCTTGTTCTGAGAACACAGCCAGAGATTGTCATGAAAGAAGGGATTGTTAAGACACAAGTAAAGCAGTACAGTGGTACCTCGTATAACGTAGGGTTTGTATAATGTAAAATCCGTACAACGTAAAAAAATATCCGGAGATAGGGAATCCTTCCAGAACAGTAAGAGACATGCTTTTGTCATCCTCTCTCCACCCCATCAACTCACGATCAATCGTCTGCTCCGACTCCCATGTCCCTGGCAGGCAACTCACGTTCTCTTCCTACATCTTAACCAGCCCTCCAGGCAAAAACTGCCACAGAGCTGCCTCTGCCTCTTCTCACTCTTTCGCCTTTCTCTCCTTCCCTCCCTCTCTTCCCCCTCCCCCCCCACACACATACAGGGGCTTTCTTTTCCTTCCTGCTTTAACTGCCCAGCCCTAGCCCAACAGCACGAGCGAACGAGAAGTGGCAAATGAAAGGGAGAAGGGCGAAAGAGGAAGAAGGGGGGGGAAGCGTGTGACACACTGGCAGGCACCACGCACACACGCAGGCAGAGGCGAGGAGCAGGAGGAGCCTTCCTCCTAAAAACAACAGCAGCAGCAGTGCTCTGGGGACTGCAGGGAGCCATCCAGGGTGAACGTCGCTGGGAGAAAAAGAAATGCGTATTCCAGAATATCTCTAAATTCTTCAAAAACTCAAAACTATTTTTCTTGTGCTATCAGCAAGATAGTATCTTAATTTTTTCAAATTTCTATGCTCTAATTGAGGAACCTTGTTTGCAGTGTCTTAACTCTTAAAAATACTTGGAATCAAAAATGACTCCTTTCTGCTAAGAAGCAGAACAGGGTGCTTGTTTGTATATACAGGTCAAAATCCTTCCCATGTAATGCTATGTTGTGTGCAGGGTGAGGCTACTGGGGCTCTAAGGTGGTACTAAATGGGTGTTCCGAAAGTTAGCATACAACTTTTTTTAAGAGTGAAGTGCAACGTCATACGACAGCAGGTCTTTTCCCTCTCCTAACCCCTTGCTTAGCACACCTTTACCCTTAAATTGGCATGACGCACCTCCCGCGGTTCACCTAAAGGTCTCCCAGTCCTCTACAGCAGCTTTGCAGAACTTGCAAAGATCTGAACATGGAGAAAGAATCACACCTTCTTTGATCCTCTGCTCAGAGCCTTTCATAGGGTGTGGTGCTAATTTTCCACAAATAGTCATTACAGAAGGGCCCCCGTATCCACTGATTCAGTTCAGTTATCCATGGTTGGCAGAGAAAAAAATTAAATAATTCAGTAGCCACAAAGCAAGCTGTAAAGCAAGCTATTGTCACAAGTAGCATCTGTAAAGCAAGCTGCTGTCACAAACAGCAGCCATAAAGCAAGCTACTATCTCAAAACAACAGTCATAAAGCAAGCTACTTTCAGGAAACAGCAGTTTGGGGGTGGGTGGGCAGGCGTTCTCTCTTATCCACGGTTTTCATTATCCACGGGAAGGCCTGGAACCAATCCCCAGCGGTTATTGGGGTCCTACTATATTTAAAAGGCAGTTAAGTAGGAGCAGTCATGTTCTATGTGAACTTCCTTTAAAACACAGGTAGGTGAGAGCCATTTTGTTACAGTACTTAAATTGGTGTCACTGCAGTGGTATAAATCTGGCCTGCACAATGCGTCGACTGTGGGCAACCAGTAGCCCGCAGGGCCATCAGAAGGCACCCACCAGGTCCCTGCCAGCCTCTCAACTTGCCACCAGCAGTGCCGTGTTTGGGGAGGATTTCCCCCCCCTCCCATCCTCCCAGACGCTTGGCCCGGATTTCTACCCTTCCCTTCCCTTCTGCCGCCATGCCACACCCCCTCTCTCACCTCCTTTGTAGTCTACTCCGTAGTCTTCTAAAAGTAGACCACGGGGATGTGTGGCACTTCCAAAAGTGGACTGCAGGGACATGCAGCGGCTGAAGGTAGACCGCAGCCCTGGTATAAATCATGGTAACCAATAGTTCATGATTTGCCACTTGCATCCGTTGTAGTGCACCAACTCATCTGCCAGACCCATTATGAGAGATACTAGCAGCAACTTGTTAACTATCCCAATTCACTCTGATCAATGATGCCATTTAACTTAAACCAGCAAAACGAATCAGTAAATTTCTGGCTGGTGTAATTTCCTGTTGTAAATATTCCTACATTTTGAAAGTAATTGTAGTCTATGAATTGGTGAAAATGTAGAGTTACTGTTGTGTCGCGGATAGGGTGTCAAACAAGGATTCAAGCAACCTGTTAGGGTTGCCACAAGTCAGAAGTGACAGTAACAAGGTATAAAATACTATACAGTTTTATTCTAAATAGAAATAGAAAGCGACCCTTGATATAGATGTAGGTGTTATGGGACTTCTAGCACAAACTCTTGGCACAGAAATATCTTGCCAGCATTAGCAATTTTCTTTCTAGATTTTGAAATTGTACGATGGTTCATATCATAAATGCATGTACACTGCAAATGCTTGTATTCCATAGCGGTCATTGTAACATTTTCCAACCTCTTCTTCATTCTCTGATGCAGGCTGTTTTATTTAGTCATTGAACTGAGAGTATTTCACCCAAGTGTTTTCAGTGTGTACACAAAGCAAACTGAACTCACTCTGGAATATTTTGCCATAAATTTGAGGTAAAAAGAAAATAACTATTACTCCTATTATTAGAACATGTACCTTGTACCATGCATACAGTTCGTAAGGACTGTTTTGAAAATAATGCATTTGCTGATTGATTTTGAATACTTATCTTCTGATTGACGTTCTGTACACAGGTTTTAATACCACATCAAATGTTGTTATTCTTGCCGGCACCAACAGACCAGATATTCTAGATCCTGCACTTATGAGACCAGGGCGTTTTGATAGACAGATTTTTATTGGTAAGCTCACTTTTTCTTGATAGACAAGTTTGACCTCATGGTGATGTCAAGTCAGAAGTATTAGAACATATTAACTATGCAAAAAAAGAAATGGAATAGATCACATACCTGCAGCATATTAGACAAACAAGGTGGAGTCCTGTTGTGAAAGAATGCTTGCATTAAGCTATTTTTGTGCATGGGAAGCGTGCGTGTTGGAGAAAAACTATAACAGCATTCACCAGGACTGGTCTAAGCAGAAGTCTTTGGGAACAAACAGCTCGAATTAAAATTGTTTGCTTTTTCTTTTCTCCAAGGGCCACCAGATATAAAGGGCAGAGCGTCTATATTTAAAGTTCATCTCAGGCCCCTCAAGTTGGATGCTAGCTTAAATAGAGATAATTTAGCGCGAAAGCTTGCATCGCTTACTCCTGGATTTTCAGGTAGGTGATCATGTAAAACAGTGGCCATGTGCATGCTGTGCTGTGTAAGAACGGTTGCTTTCCAGTGCCCTAATCCCTGTTTGGAAATTGTTTAAGTTCGTAGGGTAAAAATGGAAGGAGGCTGTGTGTACACTAGGCCAGCCTCATTCTATTGCCATTGGGCTGTACCCTTGAATGCCAGTGCTCTGAAAGAAAGGACCTCTTCTATTCATTCAGGACTCAACACATTATTTGGAAGCCTAAGAGGGAAGAGATTCTTTCTTTTTGGAAAGTCATCCTGCACACACAGTGTAGGGGAACACATCCATCCTTATGCCCATCTCCACATTTGATCCACTCATCCAAATAATACATACCTGTGGGAAAATCTGCTAGTAGCGATCTGTTAACACCTGCATTTTTACACAAGAGGACAACAATATACAAAGTTACACACACAAAAAGGAGATTAGTGCCAGCCTGTCCATCAGCTCGCAGAGGAGTGTATCCGCATTTCTGACTGAAATACTACATGAGTCGACCATGCTGAGGACCACAGATTGTCTGCATGGCAAGAGTTCACTTTTGATGTACTGTGCAAATAAGTATTGAACTGGGAGGCCCAGAAGAGATTTGGACACAAGGGAATGTTCTGTTCAACTCTTTTATAGTATGTCATAGTAGTGGAAGTCTTTTGTTCAAAACAATAAAAACAAAGCACAGGGACTGCCTCAAGTAGAGATGGGCACGACCAGGAAAATCTTTTTTTCGAGTTGTCATTTTTCGGGACGGGTCCGTTTCGGCTCGTTTCCGTTTTTCGTGAAATTTTTCAAAAATTTGTCGTTTCGTCATGTCATTTGTCGTTACCGCCGCGATTTAACGCGACTTGACTTCCAGTTCCCAGAGCATGGGGTTAGGGGGTAAGGGCTAGGCTTAGGGTAACGGTTAAGGTTAGGGTGGGTTAGTGGGCTGTACCTCTGGGTGCCTCCGGCCCACTAAGAACACAGTGTACTGGCGTATGGGTTAGGCTTAGGCTTAGGCTTAGGCTTAGGCCTGGGTTGGTGGGCTTTTAATGCCTCTCTGGCACATCCAGAAGTCTCAGCAAAACCTGGCCATGCGATTGGTGGAATGGCTCCAAAAATTTGCATGGTCCCGTCCCATGGCCAGCCCATCATTGCGTGTGCGCAGGTGTAAAAAAATAAAAATAAAATAAAATCAATGGAGACGTTTTGTTGCAAGAAAAACCCACTGCTGCTACTATAAAAATCAGGCAGTTAAAATACCTAATTTTCACATGTTTCTGTGGTGCTTTGGTGGGTTTTTGGACCACAATTAAAAAAAAAAAATATTGCAGTCGCCATTTTGGATCCCCCCGCACCGCATGGCAAATGGAGACGCCGAGGATGCCCCCTCCCAGCCTGGTACCAGCAAGTCTCAGCATCAGCAAAACCTAGCCATGCGATTGGTGGAATGGCTCCAAAAATTTGCATGGTCCCATCCCATGGCCAGCCCATCATTGCGCGTGCGCAGGTGTAAAAAAATAAAAATAAAATAAAATAAAATCAATAGAGACATTTTATTGCAAGAAAAACCCACTGCTGCTACTGTAAAAATTCAAGCATTTAAAATAGCTAATTTTCGCATGTTTCTGTGGTGCTTTGGTGGGTTTTTGGACCACGATTTCCAAAAAAATATTGCGGTCGCCATTTTGGATCCCCCCGCACCGCATGGCAAATGGAGACGCCGAGGATGCCCCCTCCCAGCCTGGTACCAGCAGCCCAGGACAGGAGGGGGGGAAGGCTGGAGTGGGGTCCCCCCCCCCAGAAACCACCTCTCTGGTAGGTGCCCTCAGGCAGGCATATTTTCGCCTGCTTTTTTGGCCGGGAATCGGGTTTTTTTTTAATTTTTAAAACTTTTTTTCTGTGCCGCTTGGCATTGCACGATCGCTGCGATGCCAGGAACGACAACGACAAATGAGACCCAATTTTTCTTTTGTCGGTTCGAGTTTGAGTTCTGGGGGAGTAATTGTCGTTACCGTTTCCGTTGCGTAACGGAAACGAGTAACGGAAACGGAAACGAGAATTTCGTCAAGTCGTGCCCATGTCTAGCCTCAAGTAGGTCTCTAAGTTTTGGACAATTGTTTCTCATTAAATTAACAATTTTTTATTGATGTTAGAAGAATTATATCGACTGGAGATGTTTTTGTCCATAATTTAACCAGATTTGTTTTTCTTGGTAGAAAATTTTAAAATTGTTACTGCGCCAAAATTAAACAATTATTAGCCAGTATTGCATAGCTAATAATTGTCTTTTGCTTTACTGGAGTTTCAGTTGCTTTACATTAAATAACATGTTGTCCTCGTTGTTGAAAGGTAATAACAAATATGTTTAGAAATAGCTGAGATCATGATCCCCCCCCCTTTTTTTTAATTTTAGGTGCAGATATTGCTAATGTATGCAATGAAGCTGCCTTAATTGCTGCCAGACATCTTTCAGATGCCATAAATGAAAAGCACTTTGAGCAAGCCATTGAACGAGTGATAGGAGGTGAGAAAAGAAGCTGCTGGGATGATGTTGCCAGTAATATTGTCAATCAGTTCTTTTATCCATTTGATAAGGCCATTTCTTTTATAAGTGATTTGATTATTGCTATCCAACAATCAAGTTCCCTTCTGCTTTAACCTCCCAAGGTGTGATGAAGTGCAGAGGGTAATATTTAGCAGTTAATTCTCCTCCATTCTGCCATGTTTTCTGTCTTCTTTGTGTGATCTACATGTAGTGGGGAGAGAACGGGGGGGGGGGAATAGTAGCCTTTCTGCCCTTTCATATTGTAGATCCCGCCTGAGCTCTGAAACTAAAAACCTCATGGCTCAACAGTAAAGTTTTTTATTGTTATTTTTAATTAAAGGGTTGGAAAAGAAGACGCAGGTGTTACAACCTGAGGAGAAAAAGACTGTAGCATATCATGAAGCTGGCCATGCAGTTGCTGGCTGGTTTCTAGAACATGCTGATCCACTTTTGAAGGTATGACTTGGTGTATCATGTTCATATCTGGTGGTTGTTTCTTGGCGTGCTAATAAGTTGAGTGATAATTAAACCTTTTTGACCGTGAGTGTCCCGTTTGCTCCCCGATTTGTGGCACAGGCAATCAAACTATGAAGTATCTTAGTAACTGTAGTCCTATGTTGTCTGGACTGGTGAATCCCTGTTAGCTTCAGAACAAGCCAAGATCTAAATACAGTGGAGGGCCAGTATTGCAGCACCAGCACAACAAAATGTCCTTCCTTGCCCTTCCTTTGCAGTCCTAGTTGTTGCCCAAAAATTAGCTTCAGAGGATGCCTGCAGTATGTTTTTGGTGTGTACAGGATGTATCGTGGGGTGGAGAGACAATCCACTTCTGCTCCCTCTGTTCCTCCCATGGAAGTCAGAGCATCCCTCCAAAATTAAAATAATTTCAAGTTGAACTGTCAACTGTATTCTAACAATGTAAGACATGGTTGCTATACTTCCTTCCCTAATGGAATCAAGGTGGTGGCAGCCACTAGAGGTATCCTGTTTGCAGGAGTCCTAGAAAAAAATAAAGCATGGGCTGTTAGTACAATTGATTGATTGTCTACCAAGTGGATTTTTTAATGTGTCTGCCGTCTGCCTGTTCTTTTTTTCTTTTTAATGCACCTTATTGTGTCTAATTGATTTTATTGTTGTTTATGCCTCTTTTAATTGTAATAATCTGTGTGTTGTGAACCACCCGGAGTTCCTTCGGGAAGATGGGCGGTATATAAGCCTTGGGATAAATAAATAAATAAATAAATAAATTTTGGTGACCCCTGTCAGGGTTTTCTAGATATCAAGAACGCAAGAGTGATTTTCCACTGCTTGCTTCCTCGGGCACTCGGAGACCGCATGGCTTGCTTGGGAACAATCAGAATGGCACTTTTCCTGGGAGGCAAAGTGAAGAATTTAACCCGGACCTCTCATTTCACAGCCCAGTAGCCGCCTCGCTAAGCTATCCAGACAGCTCTACATGTCATCCAATATCTTCCTTTCTTCTCTGGCCAAAGGTATCCATTATTCCTCGTGGCAAAGGCCTGGGTTATGCTCAGTACCTGCCAAAAGAGCAGTATCTGTACACCAAGGAGCAGCTGCTTGACAGAATGTGCATGACTCTGGGAGGACGAGTGTCAGAACAAATCTTCTTTGGAAGAATTACAACCGGGGCCCAAGATGATCTGAGGAAGGTTACTCAGAGCGCGTATGCCCAGGTATTTGTTTCCTCAAAATCTTTGTATTTCAAAAAAACAGAACATGTCATAAAAGGTTCTATTTTATTACCTATTCTGTACTTCCAGCGTGTTTTATCCTGTTGTTTATATCTTTGAATATGCCCACATACATTATACAAAGCAGCAACTGCGTGCATGTCCTATATTGTACAGGATGTTTTAAAGTTCTTTATTAACCATCTAATGTTTATGGATGCTTTAAGAAAAGGATTACTGATGCAGTAGATTTATGCATTTGAATTTCAGCTCCCAGAATTCTCCAAGTTATTCCCTAGGGCTAGGCAGAATACATATATTTCACTCACCCAGTACTGGCCCTATCTTCCAGTTGTCTGAGGCCTACTTCCGATACAAAAAGGAAAATGCACCAGTGTTTTCTGGGCTGTCTAGGTCTTTGTGAGAGGTATAGTCGTCTGAGGGTACTCCGTGTAGTAGAGCCTAACGAACAATAAGACTACACCTCCCATATTAGTTAAGGATGTCTTTAATGTGTATGGTTCTTGACTAAAGAGCTTCTGGGGATGGACCACTTGATGAATTGTGTCATTCAATCTTCAGATTGTTCAGTTTGGGATGAACGAGAAAGTTGGGCAAATCTCCTTTGATCTTCCTCGTCAAGGAGACATGGTGTTAGAAAAACCATACAGTGAGGCAACTGCGAGATTGATAGATGAAGAGGTGCGAATACTTATTAACACAGCTTATGAACGGACATTGGCTCTCTTAACTGAAAAGAAAGCAGAAGTGGAAAAGGTATGTATCCATATGCTTACTCTGATAGAAGTAGGTAAATCAATGAGACTCTCCTCCTGCCCACCCGCCACTGGTCTTATCCAATTTGCAGGCTATCTCTGATCCCATATATGTATCATTGATGCATTAGAGATCTACACATTTTGGTGTGCTCCTCTTTCATCTTCATCAGATGTGTGCAGAATTAATAACCAGTCCATATTCATGAGCTCTGGTGCCTGCATTTTTCTCTACCTAAGGCAGGTTTTTCTAATTCATGTATGGACCATTTTCTAATTCTAAAGTAATGAATAGTGTTAAATTCTGCTTACAAAGAGCAAGATGTAAAGAATTAATTTCCTAGGAAGCTTTAAATAATGGAGTGCTATTACTTTCTTGCTGTGTAGATTCCATAAGAAGCTTCTTAACACTTGGGGCTCAAACCATATTTGCTACTCCATTTAAATGGAATAGGAGGTGGCAAGCCACTCCAGTATTCCTGCTAATTAAACTCCATAGACATGGGTTCATGAAGAGTTGGTCATGACTATGTCGACACAGCATAACTTTTAAAAATGTTTTTTAAGCCCACCTAGTAGCTATTGGTAGCAGACTGCTCTTGATTCTGCTTTTTCCCCAGCCTGTACTACTGAAAAACAGGCTACCATTTTTCTGTCTTGTATGAAAATAAAATATTTTCCTTTTCCAGTGCCTATATTATGTGAAGTGCATGTTTTTTTCAGGTTGCTTTACTACTCCTGGAGAAGGAGGTTTTGGATAAAAGTGATATGATTGAAATGCTTGGCCCCAGACCATTTGCTGAAAAATCTACGTATGAAGAATTTGTCGAAGGCACGGGCAGCTTAGATGAAGACACATCACTTCCAGAAGGCCTTAAAGACTGGAACAAAGACCGTGAGGAGAAAGAGGAGACAACCGACGAGCAGATTGCCAGACAGATTACGGGAAACATGCCTTTTTAGTGCGTAAAATATGGTCAAATGTGGTCCTTTATATAAGCTGGCATTGTGTTTGTGCTGCACAATAACAACAACAAAATTGGGAAGACCTTAAAGATCTTGGTGAAGAAAGTTCTGCTCTACAGAAATAAGGAAACCTGCGACAGTAGTAGAGTCAAGAAAGAGGTGTGTTCTCTATTTTACAGAGAAGTATTCAGATTCCATTGGATGCTGGTTCCTAAAACTGACAGGAGAAAGACAATAACGAGATCCTACAGTTACTGGTTCTACACTCAGCCCCCTTCTTGCTTTGTAACTCTTCAGAGATTAATATCTGATTTGCGCAACTCCCGCCTGTTAAGAAATACATTTAAGCCTGCATAGAATATTAATTTACCAGGAATAACTTGGAAAAATCATCTGCTGTGTTAAGTCACCTTTATCAGGTTGTTACCATGCAGGGGCTACATTGCTGTGACATAGCAGGAGTTCAAATAATTGATGACACTCCTACTGTTCTGTGGAAGCATTCAGTTTTCATCAACCCATTGAAATGTATCCTTTTGCTTTGCCATTTGTCAAGGAACAGACCTGTAGGGTTCTCAGTTATGGAACTGGAAACTTATTAAAAAGCTTTTCTTTTGGAGTTGTGAGTCAGTGGCTACAATCAAGTGTAAACTCTAAATTATTGCAATTTTAATAATAAAGTTTTTTTACAGGCAGTTAGCAGATAGTGAACATATAAGTGCATTGTGTTTTGTAAATACACTTTGGAAACATTCAATAAAATCAGCTCACTGGGTTGTGCAAGCTAAGAAATTCTCTCATATCCTTAACCCACTTTGAAAAAGTTGCAGAGAAATGTATTTGATTTGTAGTTACTTTGGAAATGGCTCCATGATGCCTTTCCAGAGGGGGGAGATCCCCTCCCCCATCCTTGATGAAATGATGGCTATCCATCTTGCCGGTAGCTTAATAATGGTTGCCAAAGCAAACACTCTTCAGTGGC
Organism: Phrynocephalus versicolor; assembly: GCA_023846285.1. NCBI lineage: Eukaryota > Metazoa > Chordata > Lepidosauria > Squamata > Agamidae > Phrynocephalus > Phrynocephalus versicolor. Next base: position 55,508,775 of record JAHTLZ010000204.1, on the reverse strand, counting down.
TTAAAATGTTTCTACATTAAGTAGACAATTAGAGTTTAGAGTATACAAAATAACCAGGGAGAATGTGGTTCCAGATAGTCTGGTCTCCATATCATAGCATCTGCCATTCATAGGAAGATGAATGATGGATCATTCCTCACCTTTGGCTGTGTTAGGGAGAGACAACCTGGCAATATCTGGAGAGTAACACTTTGCCCAACCCTCCTAAAAGCCGTAAAACTGAAGTTAGTCTGCTTACCTTTGAACTACTTGCACTGCAAATGTTAAGGTTTCATTCTTGGGAATAAAAATAATTTTAAATAGGAAAAACATGAACAAGCTCAACAAATATGAAGGAATTTTTTCAGTTAAACTAGCAGAGAGGAAATGTATAAAGAAAGAAACCTAAGAGAAGGGAACATCCACCCAATTCTATTAGGTGAGACTGTTTGAACATTGAATGCATTTGAATGATTCAATATGTAACTAAAGATCTCCGAGGATAGGTTCTCAAACTGTGGTCGTAAAGCAGCATTCAGTCTGTAAAAAACAATTACCGTATTTTCCTATTATGAAGGATGGTATTCCATTCTTTCAGTGCAGCACAATAGTTCTGGGGGCAGGCTGCTCCAATAGAGCCCTGTTGATCTCCAGGTTGCATTCACACAAGCCATGGGTTGTCTCGTTGGTTTAATCCAGAGTTTCTGCTTGCACAAGTGGTTACTGGATTTTCCCTTGTCTGAACAGTGGCCAGGATGGAACTGTAGATAGAGCTGACTGTTCTGCAGTTCATTTCTTGGCAGTAGTATGCTAGCCAAGACCAGTTTGGAGAAAAGTTGAACCTGACCTTAGGTCACATCTGACAGCTTAGTCTCAGTACAGGTAGCACTATGGCCAGTTGTAGTTTGAAAAAAGGTCTTTCCCAGGCTCAGTGCTGGAGGATGGGCTGGTGTGAAAACAGGATCCCATGCAGATAATCATCAGTGATTAAGCTTAGCAACAACCTAACTAAGGTATTTTTGGAGAAGAGTGGGTAAACAACGCTGCTGTAAACAACGCTGTTTAATAGATTTCCACCCTGTATGATTGCAATCCACAAAACAGTTGCTACAGCAAAGGACTGTAGAAAGAGAATTGTTATTTATGTTACATGTATACTCCATTTTTCCATCTGTGAGGATAGGCCCAGGATGGCAGAAGACAGAATTAGTGAGCCTTCCCCTCCCTCAGCAAAAGGAGAGGAGGCGGACCAGATACCCACTTGTTGTTGGCAGTGAGCCTACAGAGTGGTGGTGGTGTGGGGGGGGGTTGAAGGTGGAGAGGAGGGAGTCAATCGCAGGAGGCTTCCTGGTGACAGAAGAGTGGGGGGAGGAGAGAGAAGAGGAGGCTGGGCTAAAAAGGGAAGCAGGACAGAAGCGGAGCTGAGTAAAGTGGACCTGAGGGAGTGCATGGTCTTCATCTGGGAGACATTCAGGAAGGATGGGCAAACAAACCAGTGGAGCAGAGGATGCCCAGGACGAAGGAACGGGAGCCAGAGTGGGCCAGGCATCTTTGCTGCGGGACCATTGGTACTGGCCGGACCAATCCCCTAAGCCGGAAACCTACAGACAAGGAACGATTCAGCCTGCATCTGTTCTGAGGAGGACACTCCTGAGTTAGCTAATAACTGGAGTCAGAGTTTAAATAGTCTAATGAGTAGTCGGATGTTAAGTTTAATGAAGTTGCCAAGTTGTTAAATAAAACGTTTCTTGTTACACCTTCAACTCCTGTCATGGGGCCAAGCTGGGAATAGCCACCTAAGTTAAAACCTGGACCCTGTATCATCATCGATAAGCTCAAGGTGGCTCTCCTCCCACATTTGTTCTTCTATGCCGGCATCATTATAAAAAGAATTGAAAATATAACTGCTTGTTAGTACTGTACTTTTATACGAAATTTAAGATTATGACTACCCTTGGACTACTAAGCACAACTGAGGTCCTCACACCTCAGAGGAGCTGCAGGAAAAGGATAAAAAGAGCTGAATGAGGTAAGGAAATTGACAACCATGGTGATAAAAAGGGCTACAGCAACTGCCTCTTTCTCCAAAGGTTTGATAACTTAGAACTCATGATAAGGTTGTAGAGAGGGACACAGTCTTGGAGGATCTTAAAAAATTAGATGAATTAATGTAGGTTAAGGATATAGAGACCAGCTAGACATAATGACTAGTATTAGGTCAGCTATTGGAGGTCAGCTCCCATCAAACTGCTTGCAGAAACAGCACTGGCCCACACACATCTTGTAGACTTTCTGTAGGTATCTCCATGACAACAGTACTTGGGGAAACATAATACAACATTGTACTACAGGGGCCTTGGACCTGACCCAGCAATGTGTCATCTTAGGTGCTATGCTGGCAATTGTACGTTATTTTCCTACATAGTTTTAAATTCTTACTTTCATAGCACTCTTTTCTGTATGCACTCAGCAGCTGTTTTAAAGTTTTGTAAACCAAAGGAATTAAAAACAAGCTGCACTTTCCCCCATAAATGCTCAATACCAGTCCACATCAAAAAGGTGTAAAAGCACTATTTTAATATTAAATAGTTTGGACTTGGATGGGGCAAGTCAGGGATGTCAGCAAAAGATTTCAAATGTCAATATGCATTTATCTACACCATTATTCAAAATATAGGAGTCATTCGTTTATTTGAATGCACAACTCCCAAGGGCATTCCCAGTAGAATGTAAAAGATTATAGTATGCATTGTGTGACACAAATGACTGCAAAATATACTGTATATGAAATATTTTATACAAAGGAATCTTGTAGATAATAAAAAAACTACGAGCATAATTGAGGTGGGTTATCACTGTGCCTTGAGATGGTTTTATATGTATCAAGATAGTGTACTCTTAAAGTGTGAAAATTTGAGTGGAAAGAAGAAAGTTGTTGTATTTTTCCAGATCATTTGGTGAAGAAACCCACTGTAGAAAGAACAATCCTGATACACAAAACAATGTGCTTTTGAGAAACGATCTTTCAGTCCCTATGAAGGGCTCTAATTGCCACACAGTGTCTAGTGTGATGTTTCAATTTCCTCAGTGTACACACTAATTAGACACTATTTTTCCTTTTAGTTTAGATGTTTAGTTAGAATGTATGTGAACATTAATTTGTAAACAGATAGTATATGAAAAAAATTAAATTATATTTTTTCCATTTTTATTTTGATCCCAGCAACTGAAAATTGCATACTCAATACAGAATAGCACGCAAAGGACTCATTCACACTTCAAATGGAAAACACATTTACTTGAATGCAAGTTTCATTGGTAATACCACTTACTTTTAAGTATCTGGGCATACAGTAAGATTAAAATCTAACTTTGGGTTTTTTTTTAAACATCCTGTTTCACACTTTGAAGAAAAGCAATGGCCATATTCCTATCATCAGCATAACACTATGGAAAACTGCAGCAAGAAGCTACTGTAGGTATTTGGAGTTGTGCCCAAGCCACACAATGTGTGTACAACAGCAAATTCCTATTCTGACATCTTAATCTGTTGCAGTTTGCTGTCAAAATTTACATTGTGTTGCACTAGCATAAAAACATACATGTAATAGGATTCTGGTTGCTAAATCCTGTTTATTTGAATATTTCAATAGTACTGAGAACAAATAATTGTCTACCAGATGTGGAGTATACACCACCTGTTCCAAAGTCAGTAGTTGCTAAGAAAACCCAGCCCCTAAAAAGAAGCTATAGAGATATTTTCCTATTGTGTGAGGAAATTAGAGGATATGCTAGCTATTCAGACTTGAAAATTTTTGTAATAGCAGTAATGGACCTTATTCATTAATTTCTTCTTCATCCTCCTCAAATGCCTCCTCACCGTCATTTGCTGTAGCTTCTTGGTATTGCTGGTACTCTGACACAAGGTCATTCATGTTGCTTTCTGCTTCCGTGAATTCCATCTCATCCATTCCTTCTCCTGTAAACCAGTGAAGAAATGCTTTTCTTCTGAACATGGCAGAGAACTGCTCTGATATTCTCTTGAATAGCTCTTGAATTGCTGTGCTATTGCCAATGAAAGTAGAGGCCATCTTGAGACCACGGGGTGCAATATCGCAAACTGCCACTTTGACATTATTTGGGATCCATTCCACAAAGTAGCTGCTGTTCTTATTTTGGATGGCCAGCATCTGTTCATCAACTTCTTTCATGGACATGGGACCACGGAAGACTGTGGCGACCGTCAGATACCGTCCATGTCTTGGGTCACAAGCTGCCATCATGTTTTTGGCATCAAACATCTGTTGAGTCAGCTCTGGGACTGTGAGGGCTCGGTATTGCTGGCTTCCTCGGGCCGTCAGTGGAGCAAATCCTGGCATAAAGAAATGTAAACGTGGGAATGGGACCATATTTACAGCCAACTTGCGTAGGTCTGCATTGAGTTGGCCTGGGAAACGCAGTGATGTAGTTACTCCGCTCATTGTAGCAGACACTAAATGGTTCAGATCCCCATAGGTTGGAGTTGTGAGCTTCAGAGTGCGGAAGCAAATATCATACAAGGCCTCATTATCGATACAGTAGGTTTCATCTGTATTTTCAACCAGCTGATGAACTGAAAGTGTGGCATTGTAGGGCTCCACCACAGTGTCAGAGACTTTAGGAGATGGCATGACACTGAAGGTATTCATTATTCTGTCAGGATACTCCTCCCGGATTTTGCTGATGAGGAGCGTTCCCATCCCAGAGCCTGTCCCTCCTCCTAAAGAATGGGTGAGTTGAAATCCCTGCAAGCAATCACAGTGTTCACATTCTTTTCTTACTATATCAAGTACTGAATCTACAAGCTCGGCTCCTTCTGTATAGTGTCCTTTGGCCCAGTTATTTCCAGCACCAGTTTGTCCTGAGAAAGGACCATAAAAGAGAAGAGAACAATGAGCTCACAAAAGAATCATGATAATACCAAAAGCAAGGTTCCTCATCACTTAGCATCTCTAACTAAGTGAGAAAACATACAGAAAACATTATCAGTAATACACTGAGAGCTAAGTACACTACCAAATAGTATCTCAAATACTTAGGAAGAGTGCCATGTATAATTTTATGCCAATGGTTTGATGGCACTTCAGACACATGGGGTGAGAACCACCCATCACCCCCATGTTGCACTGATAGTACATTGAAGACAGCATGAAGAAAACTGACTTATGTGCAGAATTCGCCTTTGTTGAAAGGGCTGATAGCTAGGTCTTATTAAGAATCTTCTACTTGAAATACTTGGGGAGGGGGGTTACGGGACTAAATGTAGCTAATGTTTCATGTTTTCATAGAAACTGGGGATCTGCCTTGTTTAAAAAAAACACCACTGTTTCTGCACTTTTCCAGAGACAGCAATTAAATGGATGCTTATTATGAGTAGGTAGTTCAATGATTTAAACTGAAGGAATCTGCTTGCAAATAAAGCATGCTCTCCCATTATTGTCTCCATGTTTGTTTCCGCCTAGAATTCAGATACAGAATTCAACTTAAGTCTTTTTTGTCAAGCTAGAAATCTGCAATGTCATGGCAGGGAATGGGGCTTCCCAGCCCATGGAGGCTTCTTGGGGTACTTCCCCAAACAATTCAGATATCCAAGAAGCTGCTTCCTTGAGAAAGAAAAGAAAAAACTCCCTAAACTACCAGATGTGTAACTAGGCTAATACACTGCAACAACTTCCACAAATTGTCTTGTTGTAAATTGTAGCAAAGACCAAACACATATATTATAGCTTAGCTTTCATGGATTAGAGGCCAAGCAAATAAATTCTGCAATAACCTTGCAAACAACACAGGCACCTAACCTGCTTGTCATTTTGGGGCAGCACCTTGCCATTTCCTCTGTTTATTAAACCTACCCAGCAATTAAGATCTAGCCAGATTACGGAATGCCCTACCAAGTGAGACCTGCCTGATGTCAACATTGATGACATTTCAACACCAAGCAAAAACCTTCCTGTTCCAGAAGTTTTAAAACTGATTATTGTGGGTCCTTATGGCAATTTTAGTGTAGTATTTTAATGTATTGTATTTATTGTATTTAAATGTTTTTATTAAAATTTTGATGTTTTAATTTTCTGAATTGTTTATTTTGATTGTGAGCTACCTAGAGACCTTTGAGTAGTGGGTGGCATACAAGCTAAAGAAAGAAAGAAAGAAAGAAAGAAAGAGAACAACACTCACTCAAACTGCATTTCAAACAGCTAGTCTACTTGACAAGATTGGTATTTGAGAGAGAAAATGGTTAACATACCAAATATGAAGTTATCAGGCCGAAAAAGCTGTCCAAATGGGCCAGATCGTACACTATCCATGGTTCCAGGTTCCAAGTCCACCAAAATGGCCCTGGGCACATATGTTTGGGCTGTAAGAAGCATACATGAATATTTACTTCCGATTTTGTCTATAGCAATAGGTCTATTTCCATCACATATACAGTAAATACACTAATATTTATCATTAGGCTTCAGGCAGCTTAATGTATGTTTGTGGCAATTCATTTCAGCTCAGGCTAGTTAATGATGTACTGATGTGCCCACAGTTGTTTAGAAAAATGTGTCTTTGGCATCCACTGGCCCCTACATTTATTATCACCCTTATCCCCTATCATGTAACAAGCAACAGAAAAGACATTGACTATTGCTGCCTCCCTTCTTCTGCTCACTTCTTCGGGATACCACTGCAGAGAATGGACTGTGCCCACCACATATAATACTTACTCTCTCATTTTCTGGTTGGTACAATGTAGAGGACGGCTGACCAATGGATCAAAATGCCTTTGAACAAGCTTGGCCCTGGTTGTTGCTTGACCACTGGGTAGATATTATGCTGGACTAAGTCAACATTTGGCCTAATTTAGCAGAGCTCTTATCATGTTCCTTTCATCTAGCATTTTGACATGCTCTGAAGCCGACTTTTGCTTACTGCTTGTAAACACCAAAGGTGAGAAAAGTTATTTTCTGAACTACAATTTCCAGATTTCTAATCAGCATGGCTCGTGCCCATGTCGGCTAATTGATTCTCAAAGCTGTAGTACAGAAAATTAACTTTCCTAAGCCTTGTAGGCCACATAGCAGCAGTAGCTGGATAAAATCTCAAGGAAAGCATTTATTGCAAGCCACCTCTGACAATGGCTGAAATCCTGTTGCTTAGTACAAGTATAGTTCGTTGGATTAGAGTAGGCCTATTGGGTCACTGTGAATTGGGTGAGAATTCTTCTATAAGTTCCAATGATTCCAATGGGCCTACTTGAGTTGTGACTTACTTTAGTGCAATAAGCAACAACTAAAATAGGCCTATTTCAGTGATGATGAACCTTTTTAGAGACTGAGTGCCCAAACTGCAATTCAAAACCCACTACTGTAATTTTTTGCAAAGTGCCAGTACAGCAATTTAACCTGAATACAGGTGGCTGTGAAGGGGCGATGTCGGGTGCCCACAGAAAGAGCTCTGAGTACCACTTTTGTCACCTGTGCCATAGGTTCGCCGACACTGGGCTATTTGAATTGATGAGTTGATGAGATGACTCACTAAACCCCCACTGATTCAGTGGGTCTACTCCAGTGTGGCTTACTATGCTAAGGAACAGAATTTCAGCCAATCTCTTTAAGTACTTTTTTCAATATCTTAATAACAATTATGTGCCATCGAGTCAATTATGACTTATGGCTAAACTTTCCACTGTTTTCCAGGTAGAGAATACACATAATACCATTTCCTTCTTCTGGGGGGCATTGTGGGTACAGTGCAGCCTTTCCAAGGCCACTCAGGCTGGCTCTAACTATAGGAAGCACACTGAGGAATTGAATTGCCAAACTCTGACTGTGCAACCAGGTACCTAAACTATCCACCCAACTTTTCAGTATCAGATTTCCTTACAAAGATTCCATATCCCCGTGGTTCCTTAAAATAATTTGAGCAAACAGGGTCAATTGTCCCAGTGCCACCCTGCCACAAGATGTGGTGATGGCCTCTGGCCTGCATGCCTTCAAAAGGGATTGGACAGATTCCTGGAGGAAAAGTCCATCACAGGTTACAAACCATGATGGAGATAAGTAATCTCCAGGCTTAAAACTGGGGTACTTCAAGGACCAGATGCAGGGGAATGGTATCAGGAGGCAGATATCTAGTCTCGTGCACTCCTGGACGCATCTGGTGGGGCCACTATGAGATATAGAAGCTGGACTAGATGGGCCTTTGGCCTGATCCAGCATGGCTCTTCTTGTGTTCTTATGTTCGTATGAAATAATAGTTAAAAAGAGAGACTCATGATTAGAAAGTGACTAGAATCACTTTTGCCCTTCCTATCTGGTAACAATGCTGAAAACCGCAGTGGGATTGGAGCAAAATAGATACTGTTACAGTGCATGACCGTGAAGAGGCAGGAAGGGAAGGCTGGAGGGGGGGAAGGGAGGCCCCTGCCAGTTGAAAACGTTGGGCACCGTTAGGAAAGAAGAGAATGAACTTTCCAATTTGGAATTTCTTCCGGCCAAAAGCTTAACTTACTCACATTCATAAAGAATGGCAGGATTTCATGCTATTGGGCTGGGACAATGATTCATAGCATGCAGAAAGCAACTGTTGTTTTTGAACCCGTAATAGCTACTGCTGAGGTACTGGAAAGCACTATGATGAGCTTCCCATAAATCTCATTTGGAAGAACTTCCTGACGGTTAGGGCTGTTTGGCAGTGGAATATGCTGCTACGGAGGGTGGTGTAGTCTCCTTCTTGGAGGTTTTTAAGCAGAGGCTGGATGGCACCTGTCGGAAATACTGTGGTGGGGGGTTCTGCATGGCCCTTGAGGTCTCTTCCAGCTCTATGACTCTATGAACGCAAAAGAAACAGTGCTTGAGACTAATGGGAGGCAACACTCCCTGGGTGCAGGGAAGTTAAGTGCACCTCCTTGGACACCTCAGCCCTATTTCAGGAGTTATTGGTATATTCAACACAATTAGATGGGAGTCCCTAGTCAGCCCAAGTATGTATAACCGATAAAGAAACACATACATGGAACTGAACCTGGGAGCTTCTGCCTGCAAAACAAACCATGTGCTCTCTGCTGAGCCCAGGTCCTTCCTTAGTGACACCATCTTTGTTCTCCCCACTGCTCTTCCATCTTTTTCAAAGCACATAAATTTTATTCTCCTTTCTCCCACCACCATCCCCCCCTCTGGAAATAACAGAACAACAGTGTAATGTCTGCAGGTGTACTCTTCAATCTTTTTCTAAAGAGGTGTGATTTTGTTTACAATTTATTTATTCCATTTCATTCCTGTCATTCTGGCAGTAAGTCCTAGGTGACAAACATGGCTCTCACTTCATGGTTTTAACATGGGTAGTGGGATGTCTGGCAACTGAGCTTAAATGTTGGCATTCCTTTACTTTTAACTTTCTCTAGCGCAGGGGTGCCCAAACGTTTTGTAAAGAGGGCCAGATTTGGTGGCTGAGAATATGTCAGGGGCTGGTTGCTCCCTGACCTTGCCACCCCACTGCAAGCCCCACCCACTGACCCATAAGCCCCACCCACTGACTGTGCGTGCGCCCAACCTCACAATGTTCCCGACTATGCCGGTGGCGGCAGCCTGTCCGTGTGCCGCCCTGCGCATGCGCGCCTAGCTTCACAAGGTTCCCGGTGATGCCAGTGGCGGTGGCCCACCCATGCGCCACCCCCGTGTGTGTGCCCAGGCCCACAAGCTTCCCGGCGGTGCTGCTGCTGGTGGCCCGCCCCCTTGCTCGCCCACCCCACAAGCTTCTGCTCACCGGCCAGCCGGCCCGCCCAACCCCTCAAGTTTCCCGGCAGTGTCAGTGTTGGCAGAATATTTTTTTTTAAAAAAAAAATATGGGGTGAAGGAGGGGGAGGGAAGGGCAGGCCAGCTAGCCGCGGGCCACTCAGAATGGCCTGGCGGGCCAGATTTGCCCCCACCCCCGGGCCGGACTTTGGGCAGGCCTGCTCTAGCAGATGCAACTTGAGCTGCATATTTTTGTTAAAATTTAACTTACATGTGCAGTCGTTCAGGCAATAAAAATATTAATCCACAAACATCCTACTACAGTGTGAACAGGACGTAGCAAAGGTATACATGCATACAACCACTCCTGGATTGTGAAAACGATCAATTCCAGGTATAATGTACAATGACTAGAAGTGCAATGACTAGATAGTGTTAAATAAATGTGCATTATGCTGAGATCACTTTGACCAACACAAGTCATATGCGAGATCTCTGGGGCTGAAATTGGATAAAATCATCTCTGGAAAGAAGCTCTTTTCTTGGGAGCTTATACTTTGATTCTTATCTTTTTAGAAACTAGTAATCAGACCATGGTTTGCCAAAAATATTTGCTGCCTGAGCCATAATGGCAAATGGCATCAATTGCCAATCCACATTAAAGTGAACAGTATTCCTCAGAAACAGCTCAGCAAACACCGAATTTCACAATAACTCCTCTGATCTCTTGCGGCAATAATAGCAGAACTGAATTGTGATTAATTTGCTTCCCTCTCATTACCTCCAAGATCTGGTACTTGAGACAACATCTTCCCTCTAATCAGGTGTCTTTGCCAGCCCTACACTGGTTCCAACTACAAAGAGCAGAGAGCTAAGACCAGATAAGGCACACTGCTCTCCAAAATAGGCATAAGTTTTCCAATTGATATGAAAGGTAGAATCCTGATTCCAACCACTGCAGAAGTCATAGCAATTGGTCAGTCCTCTGTTGATTTTAGCAAGGCACGCCCTGCAAGTGAAGGATGGGCAGGTGGGATTAAAGAGAAGATGGTGCTCCCCATGCTTCCTTGAAGAGGCCTGCCACCAGCGGTGTAGCAAGGTTTTGGGGTGTCAGGGGCCAAACTTGTTTTTTGTGCCCCTCCGGCCCTCCCCAACTCCATCCCATCCACCCAGCAATCCTGTGGGCGTGGGGTGGGCATGGGGCGCGCGGGTGCCTGTGTGTGTACTTGTGTGTGCATCTGACTGCCTACAGCCAGACTCAGAGATGGGGGGTTGGGGTGGTAGGCGATTTGGCGCCCCCTAATTGCTGCAGCTGGGGTGCCCCTCCCTCCCTTACCCTTCCCACGCCATGCCCCTGCCTGCTACCTACTTTGGGAAAGAATACAACCATATGCTGGATAAACTCACCGGGACAAAATCAAACTCTAAGAAAATGCGGAGGGAGGTTGTACCAGAATAAACTACGCAGTTTAGGATGTACAGCAATTATACTCTGTATCTAGTGGGGCAGACGAACAAGCAGTACAGGACTCAGAACTCATCTCCTCCAACCCAGCCATGCTGTGCCTCCCAAAGTAGATCAGAAATCAAAAACATAAATATTAGTGTTATAGGATTTAATTTGAATTGAAAGAGACAGTTTGAAGGAAATGGTGTGTAATTCACACACCGCTTTCTCCTTTTCAAACAATCTCCTCCCATAAAGCACTCTCTGAGCTCAAAACTGCAACGGCTAGATGTCTGATCCCTAAGAGGAGAAAACAGCACAACTGGCCCCAGAGCTGTAATTGGAAGGGGGCAGCTAAGGCTTTGACCTAAGGCACCCAAACTTGCAAGGTGCAAAACATTGCTACTGGGAAAGCACAAATTACACTTGACCAAGAGGCAAACTCCCTCCCTCTCATTGACTGCTAGAAGGGCACACACCCATCCACTCTTACCAACAGTGTATACACTACTGCTTATAGCCAGCTCTCCCCAATCAGATGTACCCCCAATACAGGTAGAATCAGCACCAGATCAATAACGCTGCCACACACCCATAGCCAGCCATTTTTCCTAGTTCCTCTGCATTCCCCCCACACATGCCAGACTCACATGACACAACAGACCGTCCATACCTATACACATATGAGGACACACAAATGCATAGTCTGACTCTGAACAAGCTTCCAGAGGAAATTATGAGCAACGTACAGTATTTGCTTTTCCCACCATTCCTTCTTTTGTTGAAGAAATCATCCGATTATTACCACTCTTGGACAATACTGTAGTTTCTGGACTTACATGATGATTCATTGTAGTAGACATTGATCCTCTCCAGCTGTAGTGGTGAGTCACCCACGTAACCTCCAGCTGGGTCAATCCCGTGTTCATCACTGATCACTTCCCAAAACTTTGGCAAAGGAGAAAGAAATGTGAGACAAAAAAAGTTGGCGGAAAAAAACCACACACACTCCTCAGGGCTGTTCCCCTCCCCTCAACTCTTCAACTCGTTTGGTATTTCCCTTTACTCATACAGTACATGCACATTTACTCTCCTCCTCCCCCTCACAACCGCTAATTACAAGTCATCAAAACCCACCCATCCTTGGCAGGACAGAGCAGGCCTTCCAGGCATGTGTTAGAGCAACAGCTGCCAAATGCCTAGCATGTCTGACAGCTGCTTCTCTGAGCCCTTCCCTGCTCCTGGCGTCAATAGCCGAGGAGATACAGGGTGGGGTTGTTAGGAAAAGAGACAAAAAAACCCTCAGCAATTCATACGAGGATTTGAAACCCAAGAGAAAATGGTTAAGGTCCCCAGCCATCGTTCTATTTTGGGTTGCCTCTCTTCTTTCTTTCCTTTCCCTCCCTAAATTTCCCTCTACCGCCTCAGTATTTTTCCTCCCTTGGCTTTAGGTTATTTCTCCAAGGCCTTTTATGGTCAACATGAAAGAGTCAGCTATTTAGTTCCCATTTTGGAGAGTTCCTGATCTCTAGCCTACAGGGCACAGAAAACACAAAAGGAAAATCTAAAACCTCACTAAAGTTTGCTTCAGCGGGCGACACTTTTGCTTCAACAAAAGCTAAGCTTGTGGAGACAGAATTTGGTTTAACCTTTTCCTCTTTAAAATACTGTACTAGACAATTGAATTTATGTCGTTATACATACCTTCATTTGTAGAAGGAAAAAAATTAAGAGAAGGCATTGTACCATAAGCAGAACATCTTACAGTGACCATCTCATACAATAAAACAGTATCTATCATATGTACTACTACTATTACCATTCATAAGTATAAGTATAAGTTACATAAGGTGAAGAACATTTTCCTCATACCTTGGTTCCAATTTGGTTTCCACATTGCCCAGCCTGAATGTGAACTATTTCTCTCATGATGGTGTAAGAGTTCCCAAACTGTCTGCCTCTGCTTTTTTTCCTTCTCGTCCTGATTCCACTTTGTCGAGTTCAGCTCTGCTCAATGTGCCTGCCTGAATGAACGTTTTATTGACTCCCGGCTATGATTCACCCTCCCTGCTCTTCTGCTCACTCTGCAACTTCACAGCAGGAGGGGAGGGGAGCAGCCACAGGCAGCAACAAGCTCTGCCCCCTGCCAAACCTTCCCTGTGACTAATGTCTCTTCTGTGGGCCTGTCACTCACATAATTATTGCAAAGCACTGTTTTAACATTTGGAGACTAGATGGCTCTGCATTTTTCATTGCCACATTCTCATTCCTGATCCAGCAGTACACCAGTAAGTCTAGTTCAGAAGTCCAGTAGTTAATAACTATGCTGGCAAAAAATAACTGGACAATAGAGATCACATTAGGCTTGATCTGCATTAATGGATCATGAGAATCCAAACTCAAGAGGAAGGCTTGCATGGTGCAATATCATGTTTTACAGTCAATAGGTTTTTATGAAGTCCCATCATGTTCTGTATTTCCACTCCTACTTCTAAATAAAAAACCAGATAAGGAATTTAGAGCAAGATGTCATTGATATGCTAATGGCACCTTCTTATCATCCATGTCAGGTGAGGCTGTGAAGCACGTGGACACACCCAAAAAAGGTGAGGCTAAATCAGTGCCTGGAAACCATAATCAGCAGGATAAGGGGCAGTAAGCCAGGCATTTCCAAACTTAAGCCCACCTGATGTTTTGGACCACAACTCCCAGAATTCCAAGCCTGTATTGCCAATGACAAAGGACTGTGGGAGTTGTAGTCCAAAACATCTGGAGGGCTTAAGTTTGGACATGCCTGGCTTACTGCCCCTTATCCTGCTGATTATGGTTTCCAGGCACTGATTTAGCCTCACCTTTTTTGGGTGTGTCCACGTGCTTCACAGCCTCATTCGGGCAGACCATTTGGGCAAAATATAATTAATTAGAGTACTGCAACTAAGTGTTTATATCACTCAGAGCTCATCCGGACATTTATTGTATTATACCTGTTTGAATGTGTACTTGTGATATCACCGTTTTCTCACCATCCAGACAATGAAAAATGTAAATTGGTACAAACTGTGTCAATGAGTGACAAAAATATCTCGCTTTGGGGTTTTGTTCTGTTTTGAATAATAAATACTACCTAAAGATGATTTGTTTTGGGGTTGGTGTTTCACTTTTTTATTGGGGGCAGACCTTTGGATAAGAAGCTTCTCAGATTGGGAGCTTTCAATTTAATGCTAATTTATTAAACAGCAAGCAAACAAACAAAACTCCATCAGAGAATATCATTTTTCAATGTAGTCCTCAATTTTATTTATTTAGTTAATTAGTTTAAAGAACTGATGTGAAATATACCTGACTTCTAACCTTGATTAGCAGAGGTATGAGCTTGTACTGCCTGTCCGTTTACATTACTGCGAATTTACTAAAAAGCAGAGCAGACAAAAACAACATAGAAGATTGTTTCAAAGCATTTCCTCAAGAGTTTTGAAGAATTTCAAACCATTTAAGTAAGCTGATTTCATAAAGAAAAGAGGTGAGCTCTCCAGAGTCAGCTTGGACAGCATTTCCTTTAGAGCTCATGGTTGAGCAAGGCTAAGTTCTTAACACTTGGCTGAGTGCCTTTTTCTCCAGCTGAGAACTGGGTGCTACATGAAGGAAACATTTCGGCACATAGAGAAATGTAAAAGGAGATCTGTTAGATCAGACCAAAGACTCGTCTGTTCTACAAGCTGGACATAGGCAGGCTGTGAAAGCAGCAGTTCTCTGTGTTGTTCAGATCTGTCAAGTGTCTTGTTTTGGGCAGGACAATGCCATTTTTTGTCCCCTGCGTATTAAGAAATCATTTGTGGTAGACAAGAGACAGGAAGATGGAACAATTGGCAATCCTGCGTTATTGTCTGCCTCTTTTCTCCTTTTAAGCATAACAACAAAGACTGGTTTCTGGGTTTGTCTTTGTGAGGCAGTCACCTCATTTCCTGAAAAGGTGGCCCTTGAGAAATAGTCTGATTTCTCTCCCATATTCAGCCTGCAATTGCTTATATCTCAAACCATCCAGGAATTAGTGGTGTGTTTTCCCAGTGTTTAAAATATCTTTAAGTCCACCCCTACCCTGTGTTCTTTCCATTACTGGTATTAAAGCTAGACAATGTAAGAAGCTTGCAGAATATCTTGTTTAGCTGAATAACATGAGGCTTTGGTTATGAAGAAATAGTTGCATACATGTTGTTGTTGTTTTATTTCACAGACAGGTGGTACTCCATGATTCACAGTGCTATGCAAAACGTCCCTTCCTTTATGTTTTACATGGCCAAAGTATGATGGACCCTAAGGGCCACTGGACTATTCCAAGCATCTGGAATCTAAGTCATGCCCACCTGCTACGGTAGGGTCTAAAACAACTTCTTTGCGAGTATTGTAAAAAGAAACCTAAGCAAATGTTTGGACTTGCCTGACAGAGAAATTATTCAGATTTGGAAGGAGCAGGAGAAAGACTCATGTTGCATTGGTTTCTATGTCTGCTCCTGCATCTCTGGAACATCCATTCACACTCTGAGAATGCACTTAATCGTCTTAGGGTAGGAACATAGGTTATAAATCACCTTTTATTGGAAGAGAAAAATCCTAAAGGGTTGATTGCACATGAGAGTCGGTGAAGATATTTCTCTTTCTTCTGAAGGAAATGTAGCATGTAAGGTAGACAACCCTACCTGCATCATACATACGGAAAGAATGTATGGAGAAGGGCCTAGTGATATGCGATCTACTTGAGTCCTCTACTGTAGTGTGATATCTAATCAGGTACTCTAGAGCTGATGCCCATGTGGAAATTTCTTCCCTTCACCGCCTGCATGTTAAAATATAGAAGTCAGAAAGTGTTTATCCTATAGGCATTAGTGGTAGCAGTATGCCACGATACATATGTAATAAATAAATAAATAAATCAATACAATATCAAAGACTGTCTTGTCTTTTCAAGCATGCTATTTATGTATGACACACACACACACAAATCCCCATGGAAAATGCTAATGAATGCACTGGAAAAACAGCCTTACAGTTCTTTCTTCTGCAGTTGGTCATGAGACCAAGCCCTTTCCTGCTTTTCAGGAAATGTGTCTCTGTTCAGCATGGTAGTGTATTGTTCTCTGGCACATTCCTGTTTTCTGCTACATTTTACCAAAGCCAGTGAAGAAAGGGTGTTCCGTGGAATTGCACTTGGAGGTGGGAGATGAGGCTAATGAAATCTAAGTAATCTCCACAACTAAATCCCCAACTAGTTTATAAAACATTTGTATCTAGTACTGCATTTCCCTTGTGCAGAATACTTTTTCAGCAAAAAGGGATGCATTTATTCTCTTCCTCTTCTGTGTTACTAAGGAAATGGGGGGGGGGGGGGTTTACTGCGCTTACTTCCTCACAACAAGTAAGGCACTGTGTCTGCAGCACAGCCTCTTGAAACAGACAACATTTGGCCCAACTAATTACATTGAAGAGAAAATAGCACTAATGTTCACATCAAGCTTCCTTCCACTAGTCATGTGAAAACATGATATGACTAGACCTTAAGGGGTTGCAGAATCTTTAAAGATTTAAAAAAAAATTTTTTTTGCAACTGTAACAGCTGGTTGAAATCTCTCAGTTAGCCACTTAATTATTAAAGGTAACTTTCCAGACTCTGATCTAGTGAAACACCTGAGGGTCTGTAGCTCCAGTGGCACAGTATATGCTTTGTATGCATCTGGCCCCAGGTATGACTAGAATAATCTGTGTGTGAAAGTTTGGAAAGCTGATGGCCATCAGTGTAAAGAATCCTGGCCTAGACTCAGTTCCTATGCTCCCTATCACTGGCTTATAATGTGCCGCTGCCATGCGTCCCTCACGGAATACAGAGAAGTTCTTCTCCTTGGTAGTATCTTCAACCTGCCATGTCGTACCAGCTTCACTAGGCCAGCATCTGGAATTTGAGTACAGTACTTTTGTAGTACTAAAATAGGCAAACAGCTTTGTTGGATCTACTTTGAATAAAAATAACAATCTCAAGTCAGCAAACCAAGATATTAGCATAGGTAGACAATTTCTGATTCTGATTTAAAAAGAGCCTTGTGGCTTAGTGGTTAAATACCCATACAGCAGCTAAAACTGTGTTCATGACCTGGGGTTCGGTCCCAGGTAGCAAGCTCATGGTTGACTCAGCCTTCCATCCTTCCGAGTACCCAGCTTGAGGAGGGGGGCAATGTGTAGCCTGCATAATGTAATTAAACTGTAAACCACCCAGAGACTAATTGAAGTGGTATAGGGAGGTATATAAGCAAAACACTTTGCTTTGCTTTGCTTTGCTTTAATGTTCATACATGTCGACACTAAGGCAGCATGTGTGTTGCATTGATTTATAGGGCCTACTCTAATTGTGACTTATCAAATTGCAAATAATTTATCTCCCCCCTACCTCATCATACCCTTGGTAGCCTGATCCACCCCACACCAAAAATGGTCAGGCCCTAAGCAATGGGATTTCAGTCCATGTGCCATTTGTTGCTTACTCCAAAAGGTAGTCAGGCAGTCATGGTGTTTCTGGGGGCCCTTCTGTTCTTTCTGTTGAGTGGTAATCTCTATGGCTTCTGTATGTGGAAGTGAAAAGCAAGTGGCCTTGATCCTCAGCTGGCTTGAATGAAGCACTTAAGAATAGAAGTTGCGCTGGATGGTGAGGGAGGAAAAGGGGAGATAAAGGGGGACTTAAAAATTGCAGAGAAATTAAATGACTTCTTTGCATCTGTCTTCACAACAGAAGACATCGGCCAGATTCTGCTGCCCGAACGGCCCTTCTTGACTAAAGAATTAAATCAAATACAGGTTAAAAGAGAGGATGTTTTAGGTTTAATTGATATACTGAAGATCAAAAAGTCATCGGGCCCAGATGGCATCCACCCAAAAGTGATTAAGGAACTGAGAAATGAAATTGAGGATCGCTTAACAGAAATATGCAACTTGTATCTTAAAATGGCCACACTGCTGGAGGACTATAGGATAGCAGATGTCACACCATTTTTTTAAAGGAAGGAGAGGGGGACCTGAGAAACTACAAGCCATTTAGCCTTATGTCTGTCCCAGGGGAAATGGTAGAAAGCCTCATCCAAGAGAAAATCTTAAAACACATAGAAGAACAAGCCTTACTGAAGGAAAATCAGCACAGCTTCTGTAAGGGTAAGTATTGACTCACAAACCTTTTAGAATTCTTTGAAAAGGTCAACAGGCCTCTATGTGGATTTGGGTGAACCGGTGGACATTGTCTATCTGGATTTTCAGAAGGCTTTTGACACAGTCCCTTACCAAAGGCTGCTGAGAAAATTGCACAGTCAGGGGGTAAGAGGGTTGGTCCTCTTATGGACTGAGGTTTGGTTGAGATCCAGGAAACAGAGAGTAGGTGTCAACGGGCAGTTTTCACAATGGAGAGAAGTGAAAAGCAGTGGGACCAGTGCTTTTCAATCTGTTCATAAATGACCTGGAGATAGGGATAGGCAATAGGTTGGCCAAGTTTGCAGATGACACAAAACTTTTCTGGGTGATGAAGACCAGAGAAAATTGTGAAGAGCTCCAGAAGGATCTCTCCAAACTGGGAGAATGGATTGCAAAATGGTAAGTGTGTTTCAATGTAGGAAAATGTAAAGTAATGCATATTGGGGCAAAGAATCAAAATTTTATCTGTCAACTCATGGGCTCTGAGCTATCCGTGATGGATCAGGAAAGAGATCTTGGTGTGCTGGTGGACATCTCAATGAAAGTGTCTACCCAGTGTGTGGCAGTGGTGAAGAAGGCCAATTCCATGCTAGAGATCATCAAAAAGGGGATTGAAAATAAAACAACCAACATTATGCCATTGTACAAAATGAGAGTAAGGCCGCACCTGGAGGATTGTGTACAGTTCTGGTCACTGCATCTCAAAAAAAAAGACATAGTGGAATTGGAAAAGTTGCAGAAGAGGGTGAGGAGGTTTCCCTTATGAGGAAAGGCTACAGCATTTGGGGCTCTTTAGTATGAAACAAAGGTGCCTGAGGGGGGAATATGATTGAGACATACAAAATTATGCAGGGCATGAGTAAAGGGGATAGAGGGAAGCTCATCTCTCTCTCACAAAATACCAGAACTAGGGGACATCCACTCAAATTGAGGTTGGGAGAGTGAGAACAGACAAAAGTAAATACTTCTTTATCCAGTGTGTTGTTAGTCTGTGGAACTCCCTGCCACAGGAGGCAGTGGTGGCATCTATCCTGGATGCCTTCAAAAGGGGATTGGACATATTCCTGGAGGAAAAGTCCATCACACGTTACAAGACATGATGGGAATATGTAATCTCCAGGCTTAAAAACAGGGTAATTCAAAGGCCAGATGCAGGGGAGTGGTATCAGGAGACAGATATATAATCTTGTGTGTCCCCAGAGACAGTTGGTGGGCTACACTGAGATGCAGAGATGGGCCCTTGGCCTGATCCAGTGTGGCTCTTCTTATATTATTAAAAACTTAAATGCTTCAGAATACCCCAAATACTCTTCAGGGAGTAAATGAACCATATGCAATGGTTCCATAATTATTATGCGATCATGGACCCATGTAATTTTTAAATGCAATTATCCCACCAGTCACAATAAATATAAATTAAATTGGGCAAATGGGCAGGCATGGCATGTAACTGCTTGCATTATTTTGTTCAGATATTGCTATGTCTTTCCATGCCACTTCATGGAGTAGGTAGAAATTGAGTGCAGTGAAGCAGAGAAACATACCCTAAAAATGATTACATAAACGCACTGCCATATATTTTGTAAAGGAACACTGTTGGTCTCAAGGCAAGCTATTTATATTCTATGGCAGAAGAGAGCTCAAGGATTGGTTTAACCCAAGTCCAGATTCCCATGGTTTTCAACTTAGTCTACTTTTCTTATCAAATTCTGTAGTAAATCGTGGATAATCTTTAGCTCTGGTATCAGGCAAGCAACCTCTCTGAGACCTTTTAACAAATTATTTTCTCCTCAGATCTAGAGAGAGAGTTGTGCAATTCCTCACAACCTGAGGTAAATTGAGGACAAACACAACAAGAGAAGCTTCATCTCCATACTACTCAAATTTAAATAAACCTACTAACTGGATTGGATAGATAGAAGCATAATGGTAAGACCCTTGTCATCACAGATCTACCCTTAGACAAGAAAGCTCTGTACAGCCCAGATAACAAAAGCCAGTCTCAGCAGACTGAGAAAGCATGTAAAAGTTCACAGAGAAGAATCGTCACATACTTGCATGTGATTTATTTTGGAAACAGTTTCATCCAAGATGAAGCCAGCTGTTAACACAGAGATGAAAACTGTTAGCAGTGTTACCATATCAGTGATTTAAAGGCATATGAATGCTGAGAATGTAAAAAAGGTCACTGAGGCCTCTCTTTATCCAGAGTCCATTCCACAGCCTGCCCACACTGGGGGGGGGGGGATAAGTTTCAAGGTCCATTTGTTAAGTGTGCCCAGAACATTGGGCAACATTGCATTTCACTTGCTCAAAAGAATACACTGCATTGAGCAAGAAGAGCAAATGTAGAATTGTAATCTCTCAGCCTGAAACAATTGAAGACTATGGGAACGTGTTTTGCAAAACCATTGGTATGGAATTTAATATTAACAATAAAGTATTAACTTAATTCTCTTTTCCATCACTTCTTATAAAACCTATTCTTACTGCTGCCATTCTGAATTAGTACAATAAAAATAATTTGCACAACTTAACAACCATTTGACAATATTCAAGGAAAACAAACATCTCAAAACTACAGCAATGTTGTCTGATGACATCTAGTATTCACAGGGGTTCTGTCATGACTCAGAATTATTAACCTGTCACTTCTCTATAATACTTTGACTTTATCTTTAACTTTATTGTCATTATGGCCATAGGTCAGCCATGTCAGATATACAGGTCTAAAACACAATAATGAGTCATATGACATAGAAGGAGGAGTAATGTGAATGTGGATGAGAGCCTCTAAGTTGAATGCAACATGGCGGGGGTGACCTGCTGTTTGGTCGTTTGTGGGGATGAGTTGGTTCCCTCCTTTTACTGACAATTTGCTAGAGGGAGCCAGCCCTTCCCCAGAGCATACTTACTTGCACCTTTCTGGCTCCTTGCCAGGCAGGGCTACTGATTTTATGTGTGGGTAGGATCATTTTAATGTGGTTTGATTCCAGCAAGTGTAGTTGCTGGGATCAAACCAAAGCAACTGCTCTTTTGTAGAAACCACTTAATTTGTAATTCCCAGTGTGGTCTCTTTTGGAAGCCAGGGCATTTTTTTGCTTGCATATCAGTGATACTTAAAAAGATACTTCAAAAAAAGTGCTGTCAAAGCAATGCTGTAGTGGGAAGAGTTGTTGCCATTTTCCTTCAAAGGTAAAGAAGATTTAAAGGGAAACACTCCAATTTCTCAAATCATTATTTCCTGTTAAATCTTCCTGCCAGAAACCCCAGAATCCTTGTATGTTGGATACAAAGATTGCAGCATGCACCTCTGTCTGACCTTAACCAACCATAATTAACCCTGATCTTGCCCACTCAAGTTTGGCTGTCTAGTAAAATCTTAAGTTTTGTCAACATCTAGGGAAAAAACTACAAATCTTATGTTTTCATAGGGTTGTTGATGACTCTTAAGGATGGAAATGGTGCGGAGATTACAATATAAACGTGTCTTCTGCTCATATGCAGTTCAAACACAACACAGTACAGTATTACTGAGGTTCAAGGAGTAGGATACCTGGCTGCAGAAGAAGAGGTTGAAAGTTCAATTTCCCACCCTGCAGCCCATGACAGTGTAGTCTTGTGCAAGCTGCATTATCAAGTGCACCAAAAGAAGAAAATAGTAAACTATCTGTCTGTATTCTACATCTAGAAAGTGCAGAAAGAGTTGCCATAAATTGAAATCAACCTGATGACATGTAATTATTAGTATGAGACTCTATTAGATTGGCTTCACGCAGAGGGGCTAGCCTGTTGGTTTATTGTGGAAACTCAATATAGATTTAATCGGCAAACTAGTACCATACAAGTTGATACAGTACTTGCCCCAATAACCTTATTGATACAGGTGTATAGTTGGTATACAAAGTACATTTGTAATGTATCTGGTGCTGTTCAAGAAAGAACAAACATGTCCACCCTGAAATTACCTAGTACAAATTGGGTAATTCTGATACTTTTTGTTTCTTTACTTTCACGTAAATTGCCATGTATATGATGCCAACATAGAGGCAATAATCTCAGAAACTCTTATTTAAAGTAAATGACAGGCCACAGACAACTTTTCTTGATGAGAGCAAGCTATCAACAAACTAGCTTGTTAATTCTGTGCTTGTGTCAAAATTAAAGGCGTTTTCATAATCATAATCATACCTGATGTGCAGGACAGAAGAAAAGGAGGACTCTCTGGAAACAGTACTATGAACTAATTTATTATGTAACTTGGTCAATCAAACTACCTCAACTTATAATAACCACAAAGCACCACAGTTCTAGCCTGTGTAACTAAGTGAATGCCAATAAAGCAGATGAGAAGCTCAAGCTACCCGAAGAAAGTATTTATTGGATCAAAGAGTCCAACAAGTTCTTCTTCCATCCATCAGTAGTCCCATTGAATCAATGGAGAAGAAAAGACTCATCATACCCTTACTAACTCTGAGGGCCTTCTCCAGTTGTGACTTACTGCTAGATTTCAGCCAGTAAGTAATACTTGAGAATTATTTATTCACAAGCAATCTATTGTCCTCGTTCAAAACAATATAAGCTTTTGAGTGTTGCAAATGTTTTTGAATTACCTAAAATACCCTGTAATTAATATTTAGATATTTATGCCTGCTTTTGTATATGCATTTTCCTGAATCAATAGGAGACGATTTCACTATCCCATGAAAGGCCCAACAAGAGACTCACGTGGCTTCTATTATGAGTTAAAATAATTTCATAAAAGTTTGCTAAGTTTCATAATAAAACCATGATATTAGCATTTCAGTTTCACAGTAAATGATACTACAAGCTTTATGTAATCTGAGGGCCTTGTAATTAGTGAGGTGGTAAACCTATACTGTACAGTACAGGGGCAGTTAAACTTCACAATAAATCTGACAGCTACCAGAGTATCCGGTAGCAGCAGCAAAAACAATAAAATTTGATTTTAGAAAAATACACAAAATAGGTACTGCAATTCCAGGCAAGATCAACTGATGTATAATACGCAGATGGAGGGAAATGAGATATTGTGTCCAGTCTTAGGCATTGCAGTTTAACATGGATACCCACAAGCTGCAGAGTGTGGAGAGCAATAAGAGGTAAAAATGAAACTCAATGAAGACTAGTTGGGGGAAATTGGGTATGTGTAGTCAGGAGAAAAATATCAAGATTTATAGCTATCTGCAGATATTTGAAAGGCTGTAACATGGGAAATGGAACAAGTCCTTTGTTTTTTGCCACTTCAGAGGCTAGGACACAAATTAAAGGATTCAAATTACAAAGCAATTTCAATGAAGTATTAGGAGGAAATTCCTGAGGTAATTGCTGTTGGTTAGTGGAATGGACTACCTCAGGAGATGGTGGATTCTGAAAACAGAGCTTGGATAGCTATCCATCAGGAATGCTTTAGCTGTGAATTTCCTGCTTTGTTGGGGATGTGAGGGTTGGCTAGACCGCCTGTCCCTTGGAATTCCTTCCAACTTTACATCTCTATAATACATAGAAACCATGCTTATGTAAGATTCTTTTTATATGCAAAAACCATTTCCAGTGAAGACAAAAGGGTTCTAACTTGGCCTTCTCCTGGACATGTTAGCTTAAGCCTGAATGGGAGAAACTCATTCATCCAACAAACACTACATAGAAACAACTGGATAATCTGGGGTTTTGTTCATATATTGAGCATCCATATAAGGAAGAGTTTCTCTCCCTTCAGACTCAGCACCGAGGCTGAGCAGAACACAATGACAAGGGAAGAGAATTGCGTGCTCTCCTCTAAATGCCTTTACAGAATCAACTTGTACAACCCTTTAATAGATCACGAGATGTGCCCAAATGCTGCAATTTCAGTTTAACTATGCTATCTGTATAAAGATTTTTGTACACATTTTTATACATAGATTTTATGGTGGTTTTCTCTCATTGAAGGGGAGATAACATCAGGTGCTTCATAATGGCCCAATATCTGAAGTGAAGCTTTCACCATGTACTACCTGCTATGTCAAGCACAGATCACAACAACACCTCTGTTTGCAGTCCCAAGCAAGCAGCAAAAACCGGTGGCTGATCAAAACCATGACAAGCCAAGGTCTAAAGCAGGTAGGCAATGTGTAATGTGTCCCCAGTTATGAAACAGACAGGCCTCTCACTCCCTTCATTTCTTACTTCCATCTTCCCTGAGATGCTCCTTTAATTCCATTATTCCAGAAGAGGTTTTAAGTAAATCTCTTGGTAGCTGTTTGCTCCCTTTGCTTTTGGACAACTATTATCAGTTGTGTATGTTTCTACCTGTTAGTCTAGCAGGTCTCACTGAAGCTGATCAAACTCAATCGGGGCAATTGAAACAAAATGCTTCTTGTTCTTGCTGTGATTCATATACTAGTACCTCCTGCTTCCTCTTTCTTCCTGGAGTCTAAAGAAAACTTATTGAAGGCTGCAAACTTAAGACACCCTAGACTTGTTTATTTCAGCCCTCCATCTTAATATTACAGTAATATGCATTTTTCCCACCAAAATCACAATACGTTTCAATGTCTTTATTTAACATTTACACAGGGTTGAATTACCAGAGGAAAAGAAAACATTTTAGAAGCAAGATTATTTTAAGTCTTCAGACCAAATGAGGACAACCATGGACGGCACAGATCTCCATCTTCTCTGTCTCCCATGCCTGGGTTGGAACCCCCTAAGGCTGCACCCCATTTTTTCCAAAACTAGTTGAAAAGAAAGGAATGCTATATAACTGGTTATTTTGGCTTCTGAAAGGGTTAAAAGGTTAATGTAGCCATTAATGGAGAAAACCATGCACTTGGAAGGACATTATTTTTCCATGACAAAAAATGATTTAGACAATTATGAACAGTCTTAATTCCTTAACTTTAACCGCAACTTTGCATTACATAGATGAACTGCTTTGAGACTGTTCTCCAGCTGCTGGTTCATTTAATAAGGGTTTTTATTATACCACCTTGTTTGATGAAAGGCTTGCTGAAACCCAAGACAATCACAACTCGCAATAGACTTTGGGTATATAATTTGTACAGCCATTGTAACTTTTATATACTTTTTTATTTTGAATTATGATGACAGGTACTTCGAGCAGCAGTATTCCTTATAATTTTGCTTTGGATAGGCCTAAGCACTTATATCTGGACTACAACTATAAATCTATTTTTTAATCCAAAAGTACATTTAAAAGGTCTTTGCTTAACTTGAACGTGATCCACAGACATACGGCACAGCAGACTCACTGAAGCTAAATAGTTCTGCTTGTGGGTCGAGTTTCAATGGTAGTCTTCAGTTACTTTATATGTGGCTATATTATCTTTTGAAAGCAGTAAATGCAACCAACATATTACATGAATAGTAATAGCTTGGACTAATGTTTTAGAAGCCAGAGCCTCTCTTTTAGCACCCAAACAGCTTTTGCCTCTCCCAGCTAGAGTTACTTAATAGGCCCACTTTCATGTATTCCGCTGTTTATCTTCTTGCCACTCTTTGTCTTTCCATAGTCTCAAAAAGCCACTGTGCTTCCTTTGCTTTTCAGAGATGTTATCTTGAGGTAACACAGATGGGAAGGAGGTAAATGTCTGAGCATATTCTGCTGGTCAGATCGGCTTGGGTTTAACATACTTAAAACTGACACCCAGTTCTTTCTATTTAAATCTTTACAAGAAAATCTCCCTAGATTTGGGCTTGAAAATTACCAGGACATTCAAAAGTATGACCATAACAAGGACAGTACTCGATGTTTTAACACTCACAGATATTCTGGATCAGTTTTTTTTTCAAGTATTGCTAAATATAGTAACCATGGTACTTTTTCTTAGCCCAACAGATCTAAAATTTAGTTGGGAACTGGAGTGTAAAAGGTAATGTTCCCAAATCACTGCTTTCTCTTGGATCCTGTGTTTCTTCAGCATTTTTCAGGCAACAACTTCCATCTTCCATGGCTTTCGCATAGGATGGATGGCATTGATTGACATATGTTACACTTTCCCCTCTTGCTCTGCCTGTGCTTTGTAGTCAAGATGTTAAAGCAGCTTAAGAAATAAGTGGTGAGGGGATATTCTTATATAAGATTAAGACATGCCAACACCCAACAGCTTGTGGTTTGTTATGAAGCCTTCTGTTGAAACCAGGATGACCTTTAGATTTGCTAACATTTATGACAGCAGCTGTGGTGAAACTCTTAAGGTTACATGGCTTAACCAGAGACCTGAAAAATAAAAGCACAACACTGGAGCACTAAATGTTGGAAGTTGATACTGCTATTTATTTAGAGACTAGCAAAAGTGAGATGTTTCAACAGGCAGCTGAAGTTTGGCTCCTACAAGAAGCCACTGACTCCAGCCAGAATATCCCCAATAGCTGTTAGTATAGTTGTTAAAGAACAGAGCCTTCTCGATTGGCAAGCATAAGTTAACATCTGCTCCCTACACATGTGACTTTACTTTGAAAGATTATGGCACAAAAATCTCTCTGCTTAAATACATTTCATTTCACTAAATTAAAAAGAAGACTCCGTTCATATTTATGGCTATGACATCATTATCTCAAATAAAAACCTGAACAAGAGAGAGGAAGGCTAAATGTTACACTTTGATCACTGATGTTTTAAACTGGAAGCACACAGAATAACACATGGAGCCATGGATATTCCCCCCCCCCCAAATGTTCTAAAGTGTTATCTTGAGAACTAAAAGGCTATGGTGCTGGTTTTTATTTAATCCTTCGCCTTTGTAAGCAGATCATCTTCATAATCACCCATTATCTGTAGGACATATGTTCCCGTGTATAGAAGGAGTTGTCCCGTTACTTGTGCTATATGTGATAAAAATTGAAGAATCCTCCTGCAGAGAGAGGAAAAGTGATTAAGAAGAGTTAAGGCATATTACATATACCTACACATGCACACATTTGCATGCCTTTTTAGAAGATGCTTTTGGTACTGATGTTTTATCTACTGCTCTGTGCTTGTTTTTACTGTTTGCAACCTGCCCAAAACAGTGTTTTGACATGAATAGGTCAGCATGTAAATCAAAGTAATAAACAAACAAACAAATGGTTTACACTTAGAGATGGGCACAGACCTTGGTGCAGAGGTTCGTGCCAGGTTCACAGGTGGTGCAAGTTCCTTTCTTCTGCCCCCCTGGTCTATGACCCACTCACCAGTAAGAGCACTGTCCTCCCCCCCCCCGGCTGTTTGACCAATCCCCACAGGTCTGCCTCCTTGTTTGAGTTGGCAATGAGCCAAGGAGGCACGGCAGAGAAACTGTGCTCCTGCTAGAGACTAGTCAAACAGCTGAAGAGGAGAAGAGAAGATAGAGTGACAACTAGTGAGTGGGAGGTCCAGTCAAGGAAGTGTGGGTGGGTGGGTGATTCCGTGTGTATTAACTGTCATGAACTGCTGAACTGAGCTTCGTGCCCATCTCTATTTACACTGACACCCACTTTAGCTGCCACACTCCCCACCAGTACTCACGTTTCCAGGTAATATTGAGCATACAACTGAATCGCCCTAAATGCACAGGTTAAATTGCTGACCGTTAACTCAGTGGGGAAGGAGTATACCTTCCAACCTGAATGTAAACTGTTTCCTAGATCTTACTTTGTAATAAATACCTTTTCTATATTTTACGTACAGGGATGATACAAGTGTTTACTCTTGTGCAGTAAATGTTTATGAGACCACAACATCCCACAGATTCCTGTTCTGCTCATACATTGGCCAGTCTTAGTTAGCAATATATTTCAAGTTTGTTGGCCATTTTTATTCTATTAAATTTATACTACTGCAGTGTTTCTGTACCTAAAAATTATCATGAAATGTAGATCAAGGGCAAGAATTATGTTGACATACTCTTTAGTATTAAAACTATGAGGTTTTTTTTAACCCATCTAAAACATTCCTTTTTTGCAGTCCTCTGTGTTTATTTTCTGTTCACTTTTTAAAAGCTATCTGTACTCATATTTGTGATTAAAACTGTTTAAATCTTCTAAAAGACAAAAGAGTATCTTGCTACCTTTATTTCAGAACACATATTAACATAGTGGTATCAAAGGTTGTAATCTGCCTTATCAGTAAAAACACAAACCCACCCTCTTTTCCAGATATTCCCGACAAGAGCTACTAGCTAACTACACCAGAAGTTTGCCAAGAAGTACCACCAGATTCAGTTAATCATTTGGAACTCCTATATCAGGCATGTCCAAACTTCAGCCCTCCTGATGTTTTGGACCACAACTCCCAGAATTCTAAGCTTGGATTGCCAATGGCAAAGGACTGTGGGAGTTGTGGTCCAAAACATCTGGAGGGCTGAAGTTTGGACATGCCTGCCCTATTTTGTGTCTTATAGGAAGTTTGCAATTGTCACTTCAGCAGCAGAAACACACATATATCTATGTAGTTAAATGTTACCACCTAGTGGCTAACAATATAAGAATTCAAATAGCCTAAGCCGGTCTTTGCAAATCTGTGGCACGGGTGCCAAAGGTGGCACTTGGAGCCCTTTCTGTGGGCACCCAACATCGCCCCTTCACAGCCACATGTATTCAGGTTAAATTGCTGTATTGGCATTTGAACATAAGAAGATAAGAAGAGCCATGCTGGATCAGGCCAAAGGCCCATCTAGTCCAGCTTCCTGTATCTCACAGTGGCCTCACCAGATGCGTTTGGGAGCGCATGAGACTAGATATGTCTCCTGATACCACTCCCCTGCGTCTGGCCCTTGAAGTACTCCGGTTTTAAGCCTGGAGATTACACTTTTGGCTGAAAATTAGTGGGTTTTGAATTGCAGTTTGGGCACTTGGTCTCTAAAAGGTTTGCCATCACTGGCTTAAGCCCTAAGAGATCATCAGAGAGCCATCTTGTCAGTTCTCTAACATTCAGCTTATCCAGGCCTTTATTTTATCAAAATACCCTACCAACCCATTAATCTGGCAACCTTTCCAAGCCTCATCAAGACAGGTGAATTACTGACATTTATTGTTTCAGTTTCAAAATTCTACCTGCATTATTGAAACTGCTTTCTGCTTAATGTTGTAGAAGCTGTGCATTTAGTGTTTCACAGTGCAACATGTAAGGACTTCCAGTATTTAGTTTTAAGAACAACAACAACACTGCCAATAACAGCAGCATCCTGCGGGTCAATTTGGATTTTATGGTGATCCCTTCCAGCTACAGAATGGAAGAGTACAAAATAGACAGAAGTGGTTTACCATTCCCTTCTTTTTTTTTGGGGGGGGGGAGTTTGCAGTTTGCCCAAGGCCACACAGTCTGGCTCTTCTCTCCAGAAACATGTGGAGGGGGTGGGAAATTGAACTTCCAACCTAAATCATTATTTTCTAAATCATTATTTTGTCTAACATTCATGTGGTGACCATCAAGGATCTGAAGCAGCTGATGCTTTCCCATTTGATCTTAAGTGATCATGAAGTTGCAGTTGAACAGGCAAATGGCCACCTTTGACAAAATCATCAGATTATTTAGGATGGTAAAAACAGAAGGATTATTAAGAGCCCTCCAAAAAATCTCTGTACAATGGGTCAAATGGCATATGCACTTGGGCAGATGAAAGCATAAAGCAATGTGTGATGCACACTGGGACAAAAAACAAACTTGCTGAATTCTAACTTAGAAGAAGATTAGTAGCTAGAAGTTGTGAGGGGAATGCCCTATTTCCAGAATCAGGATACCATCTTTTGTGTATTAGCTGCTAATGTTGGAGGGCTGATACACAACCCGAAAGAGGGCATGTCTCCTGCTTGTAGACCTCCTGTAGGCACTTGACTGACTATAGCAACAAATAGCATGATGGACTAAACAACCCTTTGATCAGATCCAGCAAAGTTCTTATGGACTTGACCTTCTGTATTGTAAATAGAAGATATGATATTATCATCTATTTCAGCAAAATCTAGACACCTACTCCACTTCATAAATGTTTGCTCCAGCTATATTTAGATTTGCTAGACTAATGACTAAAGTTAAACAGAATGTTAATAATGCTTTCTGTTAAAACATCTTGGTTTATTTTACCAGAAAAGCACATTTATTACTAGAAATTTAAACTTACCTTAGTACAGTCTTTGCTCCCATACATTTGATGTCATAGGACACAGAATAGATTTCATAGAAAGTAGCTTTGATATTTAAACATCCAATGAAGTCCTTAGGATTCAGTTTGTACAGGTCCAAAGTAATATTGGCTACCCCCATTTTCTTTGGTTGCTGTACTGTTGTAACTCTGTAGATTGGTCCCTAGATCAGAAGAATGGTAGTGGGGAATTATACATTAACTACTAAGCTTACATAATCCATGATTTTACTAATTCAGTTCAATAGATATAAATAATACATGGGACCCTTGATGTAATCTTATACTAAGCAGTTTACTAACAATTAAACCAATGTATTCTTGAAGGCTTTCATGGCCAGGATCTGATAGCTGTTGTGAGTTTTTCAGGCTGTTTGCCCATGCTCTGGAAGTTTTCCTTCCTGATGTTTCACCAGTTTCTGTGGCCGGCATCTTGAGAGGGCAAGGAGTTCAGGGAACTAGGCGCTCTCTCTTGCCCTCTGAAAATGCCAGCCACAGAGACTGGTGAAACGTCAGAAATAAAAACTTCCAGAACATGGCCAAACAGCCTGAAAAAGTCACAACAGCTATTTAAAGCAATGGTTTAGAACTTCAAGGAGCCTCTGAATAATGACCAGTTCAAAGTAGGTGCCTAACTAAACTTACGAGTTCTTCAGAAGTGTTATAATTCCTAATACAAAATATTTTGCAATATATCAATTACTGCTCTTACCAAACACCACATGAATAATGGCTTTTCTACATAAAGCAAACTGGGATTATTTCCAGACACTCTTTAAAGGCTGCCCCATGGAGACTGCATTGCAAGAAAGATGTAACTAAGGGAAGTGTCATGATAGCTAAGTCAGACATTTCCAGGAATGAGCACAGCGGCCACACTAGCTTCAACTGTGCAAAAGGCTGCAGCTAAAACCTGAACATCCAAGTTCAAGGATGAGTCCAGGAATACCCCCAGGCTGTAAATCTGACTTTTCAGAGGGAATGTACTCATATCCAATGCTGGTTGATTCCCTAATCCATCTTCCAATTGACCTAGAACACATCATGTCATATCATCACTCTGGCCTCCATCCTCAGTAGATCATTGCCAGCTATTTTGGCTATACTGAACTCTACAGGCAGGGATGCAAGGATAAATCATATCTACAATGAGTACAAGTATTCTTGTAGTTCTTCTCTGTAGCTTTTAATGCCTGTTTAATCTGTTTGGTTCTTATATATTTATTTTATCAGCTAAGCATCTGTTTTTTTTTCCACCCCTTATTGCCAGAAATTCCTGACATTTACTTCAAAGTAAACATACATGGTATAAGGCAGCAATTTCTATTTTGCTGAGTGGCACATTTTCCCAAGTACATTTGCAGAAATTGCAGACTTTGTCTTCACGTTAATGGTCCTTGCGGTCCTTGCATTTGTACGGTGATATAAAGAAGGCTCATAGGTAAGCAGACATCGCAACAACTGTCAGCTTAGTAACAATAAATACGATGCTACGAAAAATTATGCCTTAAGGTGAGGAGATATTCAGAAGGTAAAGTGGAAGTCCCAGTAGATGATTCAACCAAGAAGGTACACACCAAGTCTGCAAACAAAGGGAGAGTCCATGTCTCGTAATACTAAAAGCATTAAGGAAGCTGTTACAGAAGCATGGAGGACGAAAGGTTCCAAATGCCCAGTTGAACGTTCTGACTCACTTTAAATGCAAATACATCTTATAGGCTGTACTTTCACCACTTACTGGCTTCCATTTCTGTCCCTTTTCTAAAACCATGAAGTATGTGTTATCTGCCAGAGACTGAAAGAAGTCTTCTGTATCCACCACTGTGCCATCTTCCTCCAAAACTAGTGTTATCATTCCCGCAGTGATCATTAAGGCATCCAAGGTCTAAAGGAGGGACAAAACAGAACAATACAAAAACACTCCATAATAAAAGCCGCCCCCCTTGTTTTCCCCCACCCTGTGAAATAAGACCCACCACATGAGCATGCTCATAATGTAGCACCTATTGTATTAAAATCTTTGCATCTACCTGCCCATGACTCTTAAACTATCTCCCAACATGAATTCTGCTGTTTCGGAATGCAGCTGTTTTAAAAGTCAGCTATACGAAGGAGGAACCAATTTGAAAAACCTCAAACAATAAATTATTTTGACCATCTCCAAAAGAAGCCCACACCACTTTTGTAAAGAGTTAGAAACAAAGTTGATGTGATGATAGCTAGAGGAAATCAATTATTTTTAAAACATTTAACTGGAAGCTAGGGAGCATGGGTAACTGGGTATTAGTGGGGTGGAAAAGGGAGATAATTTTTCCTTCTTCTGGTGGCCCTAAAGAAGCCGACTCACTGGCTAGAATCCTGTTACTTAGCTTAGTAAATCACACTAGAGCTGACCCATTGGATCAGGGGGAATTTGATGAGTCAACTGCTGCACAAGTCCCACTAATTCACAACCAGCCTCCTTTAGTTGTGAGTTCAGCATAGTAAGGTGCAGTTACATAGAATGTGTGTGTGTGTGTGTGTGTGTGTGTGTGTGTGTGTGTGTGTGTGTTCTGTGCCATCAAGTTGTAACTGACTTATAATGACTTATAGTCAAAGTAAGTGAGATATTTAGGGAGTAATTTAACCAGTTAGTTCCACCCCCACAGTGAATTTCTATGCCCAAATGGAGATTCAAACCCTATTTTCTGTAGTCCTAGTCTATCTGCTACATTACTCTTGGAATTTACAACTCAGATAGACCCATTTAAATCAATTGACTGTATGGAGAAGTTGACACACCAAATTCCACTAATTCAATGGCCCCATTCTTGTGCAACTTACTACTCTACACAACAGGAACTCAGCCAATACGTGTGTCATTTTCACTGGGACAAAAGCATTTTATTACTGTCAATTGTCCTCCAAAAGCTTAAGGGTGAGGGATTTTGGAGAAGGTGTATAGATCATTGCTAGAACACAGACTTTTACATCAGAATATCCAAAGCATCTCATGCCATGACTATGAAATACATCTTAGAAATCCTAGAGAGCTATTGTTAGTTAATATAGATAATGTACTCCTAACCTTTGCTCCCCCAGTGTTAGACTACAAACCACCATCAAGTCCCCAACTATTGACTATGCTGGGTGATGAGAATCGTAGACCAGCAGATTTTGAAGGAACCAGGTTAGAGAAGGCCATTCTGAGGGATCTGAGCAGAGCTTTCAAGCTATGTCTCTGGAATCTGAGATAAAGGTTTTCTGCTAAGAGCATTTCAACAAGAGGGTGGAGTCCTGTGTTATCAGTTGGACACTTTCAAATAGTGGCCTACCTTGTTAATCAGCTCGGCTAAACTGTTTGCAACAAGCCCTCTTCGACTGCTCCTGTCATGGTTACAAACACGGAAAGGGCGAGCTGTAGCTGGAAAGGGAGCAAATAAGGTCTGTCTTGCTACTGATCCTACAGAAGCTCCCATCGACAGCAGTGACCTAGAAGAGAAACAATGCCATTGTTCAACGTGCCTATGGAATGAATCACAGATGCAAATATTACTAAGGAGATTGTACACTGCCTTCAGACTTTCAAAGTAATACTTGACAAAAGCATGGGTAAAGATGATTTTCCAGTTGAAGATTTTTTTAAATAGATAAGCACACTTACTTTGGGATTTCAGTTTTCTTTGCAAAATTCTTAATTGAGCTATACAGAGTGGAATCTAACACCAGACAATGATAATTTTCAACCAAAAAGAGCAATGCACTGAGGGTTCTACCACTTCCAGACACTAATAAGTAATCATAATTTATCCTAAACTGAATTTCATCTAGTATACAAATTAAAATTTACTGTCCAGCTTGGCTTATATAAAGATGGTCACATTGTTTGGTCTTCTACTCTGTGCTGCCCTCCTATCCTGTGTTTTGCCTGAAAGAAGAGAAAGATGAGACAAGCAGCTAGCCTTTGTTTTAACAAATGGAGGCAAATTGCCCTCATTTCTTCATCTTAGGAAATGTTTACAAACTGATATGATATACTCCCTGGTTTGCTTTGGTTTTAACAAGCTACAAATTGAATTTAAAATACAGTGAACCCTCGTACAACGGAGGGTTTGCTTAACGAAAAATCCGTACAACGAAAAAAAAATC
>JAHTLZ010000204.1:55423573-55474077 GCA_023846285.1 Phrynocephalus versicolor | reverse complement strand
GGGAGGGTGGGGGGGCCGAGAGAGAAAAGGAAAAGGGAGGCCGGCGGGCGGGTGGCTGGCGGGTTGTGTGTGTGTGTGTGTGTGTGTGTGTGTGTGAGAGAGAGAGAGAGAGAGAGAGAGACCCAAGCGACGGCGGCGGGTCGAACCCGGGAGTTGGCCGGGATGCATTCTATCACGGCGGCAGCGATAGGAGCCCTGCCGGGAAGGGGCCCGATTCACCACCACCCCTTCCTCCTCCTCCTCCTCTCTCTCTCTCTTCTTCCTCCCCCCCACCCCACGGGGAGATCCGCCACTGCCGCCGCCGATGAGCTTGCTCGGCGCGGCTCTGGGGCTGCTCCTCCTGCCGCCGCTCGCTCTCGTGTGGCCGGGCCAAGCGCCCGCCACCCCCCCCGTCGCCCAAGCCCCTCTTGCCCATTCAGCCTGGTGCCCGCGGACAGCCCTGCCCCCACGCGCTCCGCTTGGCCGTGGGCACCCCCGCCGGGGATCCGGATGAGCGGGCGGGCGCGCGCGCGCGCAACCCGACGGCTGCCTGCCGACCGCCTGCTTTTTGGGGCCGGCAGGTTGGGCGGGCGGCGGCGGGGGTGCCAACTGGGGCACTCGAAAGGGGGGAGGGTCGGAGGGACGGAGACGCGGCAACGCCTGTGTGTGTGTGTGTGTGTGTGTGTGTGTGTGTGTGTGTAAGAGAGAGAGAGAGAGAGAGAGAGAGAGACCCAAGCGAGGCGGCGGCCCGGGGCTCCGGCAAGAGGTGAGGGGGGGAATTCCCGGTGCGGTCCCCCAACCCCCGCCCCAGGCCAAGCGGCGCACCCCACTCCCTCCCCCCACCCCCGCGACCACCTCCGTCCGACCACCTGCGGCCGGCTGGGGAAAGAGGGAAGGAAGGAGGGGAGAGGAGGGGAGAGGAGGGGCACCCTTACCTGGGACCTGTCCACCGCCCGCCCGCCCCCGTCGCCCAAAAAAACCGCCCCCTGTTGCCCAAAAAACCCACCATAGGAATGCATTGAAACGGATTAAATCCAGTTTCAATGCATTCCTATGGGAAATGACAATTTGTACAACGTAAAACTTGTATAAAGTAATTTAATTCGGAACGAATTAATTACGTTATACAAGGTACCACTGTATAGATTTACATGATGTGCAGCTGACCATGCATTGTTTTGGTAGGAAAGTGTTGGTTTTATTGTTCTAGAAGTTTTTTAAAGATCCCCTACCTAGAGTCTTGTTTATTTTAACAGGTTTTTGAATGTGATTTATTTTGAATCATTTTTGCATGTGTGCTCACTTGTGTTGGAGTAAATTGTGTCTGTGAAGTTTGTCAAATACTGAATTCTGTGCAAGGACCACAGGCTTCTAGGCTGCAGTGTAAGCTTGTAGTCCAAACAGTTATTTTTCCCCTATCTGCAACACTGATCTAGTGCTATCTCAGTTCAAAGAAAGTAAAACAAGAACAAATGTTAAAACATCACAAGGGACCCAGAAAAATCACTTTAATCCCTTTTGGCCTGCCTGTTCTCTCTCACACTCTTCCTGTAGGGAAGTGGAATAGCTAGGACAGATGTCTTCTGGACAAGAACAGTGAGATCTGGCACTTTTACACCTAGGAGGGATGAGTTTTACTGTATATGGAGTCTAGATATGAAGCTAAATTAGTTGCCCTGGCAACTAAAGTTATATGACTCTTGTTTCTCCAGGACTCTACACATATCCTATTTTTTAAAAAACTAGACTGATTTGGAGTTCCAGAGAACTCACAAACCTGCACTTTTCTCTGGCATTTTGCTTGTTTGTAATATAGCTATTCTCCACCTTTGGAGCTTTTAAGTTGACATAATCACAGATTAATTAACTTGGGAAGGGGCCAATAAGGCCTTTGAGTCCAATCCCCTGCTCCATGCAGGAATACCAATTGTAGAGACAGAGATGCACGAAGCAGGGAAGACTGGGCAGAGTGGAGGGAAAGGCAGAGACGGAAGGAAGAGGCCAGAGATGAACGTTTGAGGGAAGCACGGGAAAGAGAAGAAACCCGAAGGAAATTTGAAGAATCACTCGATTCAAGGGGCAGAAAAGGCGGGGAAAAGGGAAACACCCACAGTAGTTGAGGTGGGGTACAGCAATGTAAGAAGAAAACCACGCATCCATGATGGGAGTGGGTCTGGATGCAAAACCCCAATACTTCAGAATGGGAGAAGATGATGATGCCTCACGCTGATGCAGAGAGCTACAAAAGAAGAGCTCATAAGGTCGGGTGTTCCTACCGGGGAGAGCAAGAGGCACAAGAATATCGGAAGGAACTCAAACAGTTCTGTAAGGACATAGCCCTCAACAAGTGGGTAGCTCAAAAGATAGAAGAAGAGAGAAGAATGAGTCGGTATTCCCTAGGAAGGAATTCCATCCTCTTCAAAGACCAGCAGTCGGGGCCGACGTCGACAAGAATGTGGGACCCAAACCTCATCACACGATGGGGAGCAAGTCCCAATGACCTCCAAGGACTTGACCCTTGCAAAGGGATCTGGTGTGTGTGTGTGGGGGGGAACCTCTCTAGATTAGAGGGAGGGGTGGATTCTTCTTTATTCACTCCCACAAGGGAGTCCAGGAATAACCGTTTGTTAAAATGGTTGAATCAGTTCCTATGGTTGGTGTTAATGAAAGTGCCTCCAAAACATTGGAAGAAGTTAATAAAAGAGACTCATTGTTGGAAAAGAATGTTCCTTTATTGAGTGACCAGGAAATGGGTGTTTGGCAGAAGGAGGAACCCTCACACTAATCATAGGATATTTGCCAGGTGATTGACCAAATTTCTCTTGAATGCCTCAAGTGTTGGAGCCTTCACCACCTTTTGAGGTAACTGGTTCTATTGCCATTCTGCTCTAATAGGAAGTATTTCCTGATATTCAGGCAAAAGCTGGGTTCTTGTAACTTGAGCCCATTGTTGGGTGTCCTGCACTCTGGGATGACTGAGAACAGATCCTGCCCCTCCTCTGTATGTTGTTGTTGTTGTTGTTGTTGTTGTTGTTCAATCGTTAAGTCATGTCCAACTCTTTGTGACCCCATGGACCAGAGCATGCCAGGACCTTCTGTCTTCCACTGCCTCCCGGAGTTTGGTCAAATCCATGTTGGCTGCATCGATGACACCGTTCAACCATCTCATTCTCTGCTGTCCCCCTTTCCTTTTTCCTTCAATCTTTCCCAACATCAGGGACTTTTCCAAGGACTCCTCTCTCCTCATGAGGTGACCAAAGTACTGGAGCCTCAGCTTCAAAATCTGTCCTTCCAGTTAACATTCAGGGTTGATTTCTTTCAGGATGGATAGGTTTGATCTCCTTGCAGTCCAGGGGACTCTCAAGACTCTCCTCCAGCACCACAGCTCAAATTCTGCAGCGATCAGCCTTCTTTATAGTCCAGCTCTCACTTCCATACATCACTACTGGAAAAACCATAGCTTTGACTATCCGGACTTTTGTTGGCAAAGTGATGTCTCTGCTTTTTAAGATGCTGCCTAAGTTTACCATTGCTTTCCTCCCAAGAAGCAGGTGTCTTTTGATTTCATTGCTGCAGTCACCATCTGCAGTGATCAAGGAGCCCAAGAAAATAAACTCTGTCATTGCCTCCATTTCTTCCCCTTCTGTTTGCCAGGAGGTGATGGGACTCAAGCCCCTTCACCATGACAAGGCAGTGGTCCATGAAGGGGTCCTCTGTATGACAGCCCTTCAAATATTTGAAAAGTGTTATCGTATCTCCTCCCAGGCTTCTTTTCTCAAGGCTTAATATGCCCAGTTCTTTCAGTCTTTCCTTGTAACACTTGATTTCCAGGCTTCTGATCATCCTTATTGTGCTCTGCTGAACTTGTTCCAATTTGTAGCATCCTTCTCAAACTGTGGTGTTGAGAAATGGGCACAGTATTCAAGATGAGGCCTAACCAGCATTCAGTAGATGGGAACTAACACCTTGCAGGACTTGGAGACTAATACTTCTGTTAATAGAGCCTTAAACAGCATTTGCCTTTTCTGTAGCCACATCACACTATTAGCTCATATTCAGCTGTTGTGACCTATAACGCTTCTAAGATCCTTCTCACTTGTAGTATATACAAGCCAAGTATCCCCCATCTTGTAACTGTGTGTTTGGGGTTGTTTCCCTCGGAGCAGTACTTAACACTTATCCCTGCTGAACTTCATTCTGTTATTTTCAGCCCAGTGCTCAAGCCTATCTAGATTGTTCTGAATTTTGTTTCTGTCTCCCAGGGTATTAGTTAATCCACACAATTTTGTGTCATCTCCAAATGTGACCAGCATTCCCTGCATCACTTGATCCAAGCCATTAATAAAAATGTTGAAGAGCACTGGGCCCAGGACTGAGCTCTGGGGTACCTCACTTGTTACCGCCTCTGAGTGTAAAAAGGACACATTAATCATCTCCCTCTAAGTACAATTCTAAAGCCAATTGTGTATCCACTTGACAGATGTTCTATACAGCCCACACCTAGTGAGCTTGCTAATCAGAATATCATGGGGCACTTTGTCAAAAGTGTTGCTGAAGTCAATGTTTACTACACCCACAGCATTCCCTCTATCAGGGGGGCTTCCTGATTTAAAAGAAGGAGAAAGAGAGAGAGGTCAGGTTAGTCTGATAGGATTTGGTCTTGACATTCCTCATGAAGCAGCACAGCTTTCTGGGGCTCTATGTTTTTAAAACAATTTTTTCAATAATCCCTGGTGGCTGCTTTGGGTCATTATCTCTCTGAAACCCTGCTTTGAATTAATTTAAGGTCTGGAAGAAATGTATGAGGAACGGCTTAGGGAGCCGGGAATGTTTACCCTTAGAAAAAGAAGGCTGAGAGGGGATATGATAGCTATGTTTAAATAGTTGAAAGGATGTCACATTGAAGAACAGATTGGTTTGTTTTCCATGGCTTCAGAGACTAGGACTCAGGGCAATGGTTTCAAACTACAGGAAAGGAGAATCCGTTTGAACATTAGGAAGAACTTCCTGATGGTTAGAGCTGTTCGGCACATCAGAGAGCAAGTCCACATCAGAGAGCAAGTCCCCAATTTGTACAGAATAGTTAACCTTTTTTTTCTTCCTCCCCTTCTCTCTTCCTCCCCCTCCTCCACCACCTTTGCCTCCAATCTCTCTTTATAACCCTGGGGGCCCAATGATCCTCTCCCCCCCTTAGGAATTGCTCCTCCATTCCAGGACTTTCTTCTCTTCCTTTGACACAGCCCTTTCTGGATTCCTGCAGATGCTCCCTCTTCTTGGTCACCAGGTAGTTCTTTGGGGTTGGGTTTCCCCAGGAAGTCATAGGCCAGCCAAGCCTCTTTGCTGACTGTCAAGAAATTCAACCAAGGAAGCACTTATGTGCACACAATCTCTACATGTACAAAATAAGATTTAGCAAATGGCTGAGATAAAACTATTGGAGTAGCCCACTTCTGGTCAAAAATAGGCAAATTATTAGGGATGGGCCTGAACTGCAGGTTCAGAAAACCCTCCCTCCCTGTCTTAGAGGTCTAACTTGCAGAAATGCAAATTTTACTTAGAAGCCAGTTGTGGGCCTAACTGGCCAATGTACACTTATTAAGTTCTCTTTTCCTTCCTTCAGAAAAGCCATACTAGTCTTCAATGGCCAACCAATAACATGTTTTGCTCTTGAAATTCCATGTTGCAATGCATACTCTTGAGGTAAGTAACTCTTGTTTAGCCAAGAGTTAGAGAGATTTTCATAAATGTCATCATGGTTCAAACTGTACAGGGTGTCTGCTTTATTCACCTTGGGACTCGTTCTTGTGACAGCTGCCTCCAGAAAGAGTTTGTTTCTCTGAATGATTAAGACTTGTGCAAAAAGTAATTTGAGAAGATTACATGTGGCAAAAGGTCTCAGTGGGGTAAAGCCAGACAGATGTCAAACCACAGATTAGAGTCCAGATGGCATTCAGCCATAGTCTGCAACTGAATAAGGCCCCAAGTCAGATTTAAATGTGGCATTGTGAAAAATTAAAGATGCCAATATTAAGTATACTGTTGCTAAACTATGCCATCAACTTGCTTCCAACTTAGATATTTGGGGGTACGGTATCTGAGATGTTAATGCAATGTTTACTCTTGCCACTGGCTCTCACTTTTTAAAGATAGAATAGCACATGCAAATATGCACTGCTAACATGGTCTTTGCCTTGTCTACTGTATCAATATAAGGTTACATTGACTATTCACTAAAGCAGGTTTCACCATCATCCAACAAGACAATAGAAGATTCACATGCGAAAACACCCTAGAGAACATCCAACATTTCATACACTGGGGCATCAGGTTCCAAATTGGTTGTTGCCATAGAAGAGTGACTGCTACAGATGGAGTTTTAGGGCAAGGAATCCTGTGAAACGCCATATACAATAACAGAACCCCAAGAAAAATTTAGTCTGCTGCAGTTGACTTTCAGGAGCCGAAGTGGGTTAAAATGGTGGAGTAAGAGGTCCAGAAAAAATTACACATGACTTTGGGTTAGTCACACTGTTGAAATTAATGGGTCTTAAGTAGCCAACTCCCCCCCCCCCAATTTATAACCTACTTATAACCTTGTAGCTTTAATGTAATGGCACCTATTAATGCTGTAAGATGTTCCTCAGTTCCTTCTTCTTAATACTTGAACATGTATTAGGTCTTAATTGTATTAGACTGTATATTATCCCTCATTACTGTAAGCCGCCTTGGTTCCTTTTCCAAGGAGAAAGGCGGGGTAAAAATACTCTAAAAATAAATAATTAAATAAATAAACACAAGGGAATCGGAGGGAGGTACCATATGTTGTGCTAGCAAGCAGACAAGCCAAGGCTGCGTTAGTTTCCCCCCTCCTTGTAGCAAGTTATGTCATCCATCCCAGGACCTCTGGTCAGTGTTCCTCCCTCCTTTCTTCACAGCAAAATAACATATCTTATCAAGCTGTGAGTTTATTTAAAAGTTAAGCCCGGCGTTGCTTGAGACCACGAGACAACGGGAAGCCGCTGCCTGGAGGAAGAACGTGCCGGCCAACAGGTACACACAAAGCAGGCAATGGACGGAGACCTCGGGCTCCCCTCGTCGTAACTCCCCTCCCTACCCCTAGTTAGCAAGAGCGACAGCCGGGAAGGATTTCGGAACAGGGCGAGGGCGCAAGTGGGCGTCTGTCTGTCTGTTTGTCGTGGGCGGTGGAGCGATGGCGACGCCATATGGCAGTGCGCAACGGAGAGCCTTTCTTTCACCAGGCAGCCGCGATCCTCGACCGTGCCCAGAGACGAACCCGAGGGAAGGGAGAGGGGAAAGGGGCCCGGCGGCGCTCCGGGCGCACTCCGCACTCGGCAATGTTACCCTGCCAAGGATACTTCTCAAGCTCGCCAGCCCGGGCTGAGCGGCACAGCGTTACCTATGATGGGGGGCGTCAAGGCGCAACCAGCGTATACCAGCCGAAGAGTATCTTCGAGGCAAGTGACATCCTTAAAAAGAGGCTTTGCTCAGAGGCGAATGCGAAAGTTAGGGCAGGCATTGGAAGCCGCGTCTCCTGCACCCCGGCCCAGCGTTTTCGGAATGACCATGACGGCTGCTGGCGGGGGCTGCCTCGCCGTCAAAATGCACGAAGGCGCCCCGGACCTCCACCGAGGCGAACGGCGACCAGGCGGAGGTCACTCACCTGAACATCACCACGGCGTACTCACGAGCGCTCTCGACTGCCATCGTTCGCTTCAAGCTCCCGCTACATAGAGCTACAGCTGCTGCTGCTGCTGCTGCTGCCGCCTCTTCTTCTTTTTCTTCTTTTTCTTCTCCCTCCTCCCCCTCTCCCTCCTCCCGGTTTGTGGCCTCCCACCGCCACAGTGCCGCCGCCGCCTTCTTTCTTATGTGCTGAGCAATGCCGTGGCGCCGCCCCTCCGACCCTAATGGAGACCCGGCAGTGGGGCCGCTCATGCGTGGAAAGAGGAGGGGGCCCTAGGCAAGTCCCGGGGCTGTTGGCTCCGGCGGACGCCAGGGGGCAATAGTTTGGTCCGACGCCCGCCGGGGAGCACCTCCGCCCCAGTTCTAAATGCCCCCTTTCAGTGCCTCGAGTAGTGCCCTCTGATGAAAAGGTGCCTGCTTAAAAGGCCACCCCATATAAGCCCTATTCCGTTCGGTGGGGCATACTCTTGAGGTAAGTAAGTAGGTGTAAGAGAACTGCTGGATAGCTGAGGTTTAGGTACGGTAAGGAGTTCGATTCCCCTCTGTGCCTCTTGGACAGGGGCTGGATTCCTTGGCCCATGGGTGTCCCTTCCAGCTCTGCAGTTCTAAGACGAGTCCTTTTCCAAGGAGAAAGGCAGGGTAAAAATACCCTAAAATAAAAATGAATAAATAAATGATTAAGATGGCGGTTCTCCTTGTGAGAGAAGAGAAGCCAACTCCAGTAATCTCCCACCTAATATTGCCGGCCTCCATTAACTGGGGCCTCACCTGTTCTCAGAAATTCTAATTGCAGTCATTGCTTCAGAAATCACTCTTCAACAGCACCACCCACCAAGTTTTTCTCCTCAGCTTCCAGTCCCAAACCTCATCACTGTAGTATCTCCCGCATATTCCTCTGTGTGTGTGTGTGTGTGTGTGTGTTAGAGAGAGAGAGAGAGAGAGAGAGAGAGAATGAGAGAGAAAGAGAGATGCAAAATTTCTCCCCTCCCACCCACAAACATCTTTGTATATTTCAGAAAAGGTAATTTATTGTTTTAAGCTAAAATACTCATTCCTCCCATCTTAATCTAGCACCTGAGATATTTGCTGTAACTAATTGCCAGCAGGACTTCTCACTCTTCCCCCTTTTTTTTCTTTCAAGGAATTTGTCTCTTCATTTCCCAGTGCTAAATGCAGCCAATGATTTCAATTTGAAAACATCTTTAGTTGAGGTTCAGTGGTGGCTGCTGTTTTGTGCTATTGTAAAAGGTAACCAGACAGTAACCTGTTACCTGAATAGGGAGAAGATACCAGTTGCCATTAGTGCAGCATAATGGTTGCCACCAAGTCTTGCTGTAGGTCTTGTGTAGTTACTTCAGGGTTTTACTCAACCTGTCTTCTCAGAAATCTGGTTGCAGCCATTGATAGCTATTTTTTCTGCCCCACTCAGGTAGTGTAACCATTGTTCCTTTACCTTTGAACTTGTGAACTATGCTTCCTACAGAGCCTTTAGAGACATTCAGTGCCTTCACTATCTTTCTTTGTAAAGGGCAGTGATCACTTTTCTTAAATTTCAGAACCATTATTCTGGACATGCAGTCAAATGTGACACTCAACCATCCCCTACCCGGTTCAGGCATTTTATGAGTTCTATAGCACACCTGGTGCAACTCACGAAGTTATTTGGCACACTTGTGCTGCTATAACGGATTCTATTCGAGGGGCTGATTAATTTTGAGGCTGAAGAATTCATTAAAAGCTGCATTTTCAATTGGGGAAACCACTTGAAGCATTGGTTG
This sequence comes from Phrynocephalus versicolor, assembly GCA_023846285.1. Classification (NCBI taxonomy): domain Eukaryota; kingdom Metazoa; phylum Chordata; class Lepidosauria; order Squamata; family Agamidae; genus Phrynocephalus; species Phrynocephalus versicolor. The sequence goes on along the minus strand of JAHTLZ010000204.1, from coordinate 55,464,619 downwards.
TGCGGATCTATTTCAAGTGACTTTGTTTGATTTCAATGGGGTTTGAAGAATTTTGGTTACAATTGTATCTTTTTAAAAATAGACATATGGTGATATAGCTTCACACCATATAAAAGCAAAGAACATATGGATGTACTGTAAAAGGTTTTGTTTCATGTACAGTGGACCCTTGTATAACAAACAGTTTGTATAACATAAAATTTGTACAACATAAAAAATTCCAGAGATAAGGGAAATTTGCTTAACATTATCGCCTATGGGGTGAATCTGTACAACATAAAAATGGGATTACTCCATTTTCAATGCATCCCTATGGGAAATTTGTATAAAGGAAAATTTGCTCAACATAATTTCATTTGGAACGAATTAATTCCTTTATGCAAGGTACCACTGTAATCAAGAAGCACCCAGACTGATGATTATACCTGTTCCAATGGAAGGGAGAGACTGGGTAGATTTCTCTTGCACTGTAACATAGAATAGCCAAATTCCAAATCCCTTCAACATTTTATTCCATTTTAAACATAGCAGGCAGGTTTGGGTGCATATTCTTTGAAAGATTCTCAACACTCAAAAAGTAATGCTGAAGTTTTGGAACCCTCGGTAAGGTTTAAGTGTCTCTATGTTAGCAGTAAACAGTTTTATGACAGACAGAGTCCTCTGAGGTCTGTTTCAGATCTTTCTTCTGCAAAAGTGACAGGATTATATTTAAAAAGACTGGTACCCCCTCTCATGGAATAATTTACAATCTTGCGATTCCATATGGACTTCTCTTTTTTAATTAGATGTAATGAGCCATAACGGGCAAAGGTCAGTTACATAGGTGAAACGATGGTCTTGGCCAAGTATCATGTCCAGGTCTTCAGGCCTCAACAACTGAAAGTGTTTCAATAAAATAGACAAATTTGCACTTTGTATGGCATTCATAATGGGGTAACATTGTGCACAGAGCCCTGAGCTGTAAAGGATAAGAAACCTCTCCTTCAGTGTATCTTGGAAACTTTTGACAGTATGCTACTAAGGATTTTCTTCTAATTCTGTCTCTCTGAACTAAATCACAGCATGCTGTGAACCATTTAATAAATTGTGTTGGACAATGCTGAAAGCTTCAGAACCACCAAATGGAGTTTTGGAATAATATTTCAATAGTTTGGTTGGACCTAGCATGAATTTTCCTGTATGTACTTCATCTACTTCACCTTTTTTACTGTTAGTTCAGATGTAGAGGTATATGAAAGTGCTACTTTGTTTTGGCCCAATAAGAAGAGTTGTCTTGGTGAAATGAACTACAGTACTGTACTTTGAACAGGGTCCAAAATGATCTTTTCAACAAAAGCACCCGCCAGATTGGCAGGACATTAGCAGAAAATCCCCTTAAATGATTTGTAGGGTTTTCCTGGAGCCATGGACTCTCTAGCTTAGTGATGCCACTTTTTGGTTGTCCATCCTGTTATATTTAGAGATGGGCACCAAGTGCCACCAAGTGCTTTATGACCGTGAGGCACCACAGAGGCTGCACTTAACCTCTCACCTATCTCAGGCAGCAGGCCCACTCTTGGTTGTTGGTGCACTACTGGATGCATGCCAGTCTGGGAAGGAGCTCAGGCTGCCCTTCCCTGCCTTCTCAGGCAACTGGTTGATCCAATAAGGTAGGATGGGGAGAATCAATCACAGCCAACGAGTGAGGAGGCAGGGAAAGGACAGCCTGAGCTTCTTCCTGGATTGATGTGCCGCTGGTGAAGGAAGATCTCAGCAATGCACCAATTATGGTGAGCTGGCCTTCTGCTCTTTGACATATACCAGCATAAACTGGCAGTCTGCTTCTGGCCTATGCATATTCTATTAGGCTCTGAATTGTTCTAGCTACAAATGATAACTTGAGGAATAGTTGAATGGTATTTTCATAGATGTCTAAATTCTTGGCTTTAAAGTAACTTACATATTTTCCTTTATGTTGTCCCTTGTTTGTGTTATCTATCTATACTGAAAGACCCTGGTGGCACAGTTTTTATAAACATACCTGAATTAATTAACAAAAGAGAGACGGAAGAAAACATTGGTGTATCAGTGACTTGATCTGGTTGTGAGAAATTTTGATAATATGATAGTGGTTAAACCCAAGCGATTATGAATATGGCCATTTAAAATTATTGTGTCCCCCCTTTAGTGTATGAAGTACCTAATTTTCACTTAAATACAACTGACACAGAGTGCTAAACAAAAAATTTAATAGAAGTTTTATGAATAACAGACTCATAAAAAAGATTCACTGGAAAGGATGGGGAGCAGTCTAGCAGTTCACTTTCTCACAGTCTCAGTAAGCTGAGTTGAGGCTTTGTCCACAATTAGGAATCTTCCAAGGAATGCCAAATCATTTACCTGACACCGACTCTCTTATTGTGCCCCCCCCATTAGCACCAACTCTACAATTCCACAATGCTAGTACATAGAGTAAATTTATCTGTTTCAGCATTCCTCTTATATTAAGGAATCAATTAGCTGCTTTCTGTGCAGGACAGAATGGTTTGCAAGAGTTTATCAAATCATACAAACAAACAACATATACAAGTGTGATGTTGTAACACATTAACCTGACTGTGAAGATTCTCAGTCATCCAGGTGAGTTTATCTGGAAGCTGAGTCATGACAACTGGACTTCTTTTTCTTGAGAGACAGAAACGTTTCACTGCTCATCCAAACAGCTTCATCAGTCTGAACAAAGCTAGTTGCAAGTCCTCCATCTTAGAGTCTGCTTTGATCTCTTGTCACCCTGGTCTGAAGGGGTCATGGCCTGAATAGGCTCGTTAGGTAGACAACAGTATCAATAGCCAAGAGGTCAAAGCATACTATAAGATGGAGGACTCACAACTTTAGACTGATGAAGCTGTTTGGATGAGCAGCAAAACATTTATTTCACTCAAGAAAAAGAAGTCCAGTTGCCATGACTCAACTTCCAGACATTAAACTGATTTTACTTACTAAGACACATGAACGATAGCCATCCAAAACATTTTTTTATAAAATCCCCTTTAAACAAGTGAAGGTGAATACAAATTTACATATACACTCAGGGATTACAATGGCTTTTAAAAAAAACAGCTCATGTCCAGCTCCCCCCACCTTAAATTTTACAATGCCTTTGAAAGAGATACTCACTGGCAAAGAGAATTCTGATTCTGTAGTTCTCCTGACTCCACCCTCTCCCATACTCAGGTTTTCCACCTTTTTTCAAAACGTGCTACACATAACAGATGTACATTCTCTTTTGTCTTCTTAAAAACTAGATTTGTTTTAAAAATACAGTACTTTTTAGGGCCACCAGTTAGCATTATAAACTGTTCCCATCTGATCCATGCTGCTGTAACTGTGAGGAACCTGCTTTCTGCTGTGCTTGGCATAGCCAAGTGGAGTTTTCTGGCCTCATACATTTATAGCATATATAGAGCTGCCCTAATCTTATTGCTGTGCTCCAAGACCATATCCATCTCATACATAAGTGCTTTCTAGTTTTCCTTTCACCAGCAAACATCTCACGAGGGACCTCGAGGCATACACAAGAGTATCTCCCCTTACAAAGAGGACCAAGGCTCCTGTATATGAAAGACTTTGGATTGTATTCATACACTGACACGTTACACACAAATTCAAAAATAAAATCCTGAAAGGAGATCATCATAAAAGAACATGATGCAGACATTAGCCCTATGAAAGTAAAAGATATTCAGCTCTGTTCAGTGTTGCACTTGTAATCCTTCAGTACTCCAATAAACAGCCAATGGCTACTGGGGATGGTCACACCCCAGCAGTGTTTGCAGCCTGTGTTTTCTAAACTCACATTTAAGAAGCAGGTCTGGCATAATAATCTGCCAAAAATGTTGGGACTTTCACGTATATTTTACTTATGCACTGTCCACAAAACATTGGCGCAGAGCCTGAGGAAGAGTAAATTAGACCAAAAAGTAGCTGTTTGTTCAGTTTTCTAGTTGCCCAGTAAGTATTATTTGATCTTGCCTTGGTTGAAAACTTGTTACTTATATCCACCAACACCAGCATAAACTTCAACAATGATTTGCTAGTCGTTGGTGCTTGTTTTTTTGTGTGCCAAACCACAAGATTTGCAGGGCAATAAGAAAAACAGGTGACATCTTTAAAACTGGTGGCAGTTCGCTGCTATACATTGTGTGTGCTGTTGGGAGGTATGAGATTCTGGCTCTTGCCACTTTGCTATTTGCAAGAGTAAATATACATCAACCTATGAGACAGCTTACAAAACAAGAGGAGCAGATTCCTAAACCCTCCAGGAATCTTTTTAATGTTTTGACCCAGTGCCCATAAGTGCTATTGTTTTGTAGCCAATTACAGATCTTGTAAAGCAGTGCTTCCTGAACCTTCTGCAGTCAGTTTCACTGAAGAATGCAACCTTATTAAAATTTATGAAATACAGTACTCGCCTAAGTATTTCGAAAATGACTGATTTTTCTACCATCGTAAATAGCATTTATAAAATGCTGCTATAGTGCATTTTTCTTTATATTCTCCTGTGTCTGGATTCTGTCTTTTCACAGTGGTCTTGTGCAGTGATCAGACAGCCATTTAGGATCATGTTGGATCATGCTGGAAAGATTTGCTTCACAAGGTGTGAAGTCCATTAAAATGACCCTTCCATGCATATCTGATTCAGCCCAAATCTTTAAAGAAAGAGAAGTTCTGTTGCTGGATCAAAAATGTCTGGACTGGATGGAGCAAGGGCAGTCTTGGGATTTTTTGCACATCATGTATTCTCCAGAAAATAGCTTGAACCGAACCATGCCACAACCATTTAGGTGGGGCTTTATTGCTGTCCGATCATATATTCATATTAATAGCTGACACATTCTGAAGCTGAGCAAAAACATAAAGTGGATAAATGTATCTCATTTGTGTATGGAAACTGTCATCTAAGATACAGTTAAAAGGAAATCCTTGTGCTTTTGAGACCCACAGAGCTCTTTGTTATAAACACATACACATACAGAGCCTCGTGGCGCAGTGGTTAAATGCCTGTACTGCAGGTAAAACTGTGCTCACGACCTGGGTTCAATCCCTGGTAGCAGGCTCAAGGTTCACTCAGCCTTCCATCCTTCCGAGGTCGGTAAAATGAGTACCCAGCTTGCTGGGGGGGGGGCAATGTGTAGCCTGCACTCTGTAATTAAAATTGTAAACCGCCCAGAGACTACTTGTAGTAGTATGGGGCGGTATATAAGCAGAACACTTTAAAATACATCTTCCAGTATTTTAGTATTTCAGAAACATGAAGTACTCAGTACTAGTATAGTGCACTTCTTCATGTAAAGCAGGAATTGGGAATCTAGCGGTAACACTGGCATAGGAAGCAGCCTGTAGTGGATTCTGTGGGTCAACTACTGGGTCTCAGGGACCCTTCTCAGACGTCCAGCATCATTCTTTCCACAAGATGAGCTGGCTGGTCTAGTCCTGCAAACTAGTCCCCAGTCCCAGATTGGAGACACCTGAGGTTCAGTGAGTGGAACCAGAAATAGTGAATGTAACTGAGTCCCTTGTGGAGAAACAAGGTGCCTGCATGAATGTTGTACTCTGTTTCCTTACTCTAAGAAAATACAAGTTCCAGTTCTTGGAGCCTATTGTTGAGGAGACTCACCTGGCCATTCTCACCCTGGGCAGGGGTGTTGGCAGTTATGCTTGCCACAGCTAATTGTGAATAACTGGTGAAGCGCTGGGGCACATCTCAATTGCATGCCTGACATGCGCCCAACTGCACAACAAAATGTGCCCTAGCCCCTCTTCAATTAAATGCAGCAAGTAACTCAGAACTTACTCAGATACCAACAGGATTCTGGCTATATATTTACAATACAATTGGCAGGTCTGAACTGCTTGATTATTTTGTACCTCTAAATATCTTCAATCAGAAGAGAAAAAAATACATTTACAGATCAAATCTGAACTGGAACACACAGGACTAAATTTACCCTTTTTTCTTGCGCCAAATCACCTTCCCTACCTAGTATAGAAAGTGATTCTTGTTTCTGCCTTTGGGTAAGTAGTAATTGTGGATCTCTGATGGGAATGGGAAAGGGTTCAACATCTTTCTTGGTGCCATACTCTCTATCTTGTCTGGTACCCACACAGTGGCTATTTTAAAAGAGAGAGAGAGATGAGAAGGGGGGAAATATACATGCAACTCAATCCTAGGTGGATTCATTCAAAGCCAAGTCCTGCTGAACTCTGGTGGAGTTAAAGACAAAGCAAGTGTTCTGTAACTTGCAAGTATACACCTGATTTTGATGTACTTATTGACATGGATGGAAAAACTTTATTAAAACATACTGCAAGGAGGAAAGAGAGACAAATACTGTATCTTCACTTCCGAGTGGAAGGAGAAACTTACAGTAAGTCAGCATTTGAAATCTTGTCCTTAAAAGGTATTAAAATAATTAAAGGGGGTATAGAAAAAGTTGCCATGAAAATGAAAGTCATTATAGGACTAGGGACATGAGTTTACATTTCTGAAAACTGGCAGTTTTTCAGCTAATCGTGAGAACCATATCAATAATATAACAGTACTTTGACAAATTTTGTTCAAGTTTGCCAGTTTAGCATGGAAGTAAACTGAAGGATGTGGTTATATAATAAGGTGAATATTGTTGTTCGTATGTTCATATAAAAATACCATTTGTAGGTCTAATAGTACACCCTACTGGTCATCACATTAGTCTAAGTTTGCAATGGTCTACTGTCCTAAAACCTTACTAAATTGAAACCTTGCTGGTCTGGGAGCTTAGAATGACAGATTTTCAAGAGTTTTAGAAGCTTGCCAAATGAATAGTTTACAAAGAATGAAAACTGAAATAACTAGTCATCTGAACATGTATTTGCAGATCCCTACAGTCAAAAGACTGCACCAACAAGATAATTTTTCATTTAAATATCCATCTGGGCCGCCAGAACCTTAAAATGTACAAACCCAGCAGATAAGGTTTGTTTACAGACAGTGAGGAAGTGAAAGCAATTTAAAAAGAGTTGAAAGTATTGGAAGACAGGACACACAAGCAGGATAATCAGCTCATTATAACAAGATAGCTGTGTTACATAGGCCTTATCAAGATCTCAAAGTAGCAAAATTGATGGACACAGACACAACTCACAGACATCTTAGATTTTTCTCCATAGACTTTAATTGATTTGGCTGGGATGAACACTTACAGTATTTTCCTGTGTAGTTAAAGTTATTTTCTTTAATATATTTTTATTTTTTAACATATTTGATGTTTTCTCATGGTTTTAAGTAAGACTAAAGATTTCTTAAAGTCATAATGCCTGCCACTTTTTAAGAACTTCAGCATTCTAAGAGATATAACCTCTACCTTTTATTTTCATTGTGCTTTATTTGGCTATACATTCCTTTAATTTTACATGATTTTTAATTTCCTTACAACTTAAGTTTTGTATTTGAATGTCTGCAACTTTCCCTAGTTGTAAGGTTTTTAGATTTCTGTTGAAGTATTTGTGCCTGGAGTTTCTTCATAACAACAAGATTTAGTTGAAACATAGAAGCAATGTAGATAAATAATGCGTGCAGCATTAGGTAAACTGATATTGTCTGGAATTATTGCAACAGTGAAAAGACTTATACCTTGACACTCAAGATGAAATTTTGATATGATTATCAAAGGTTGTTTGGTTTCATTCTGTAGTTAAACCCTTATTGGGATTGATGCCAATTGTGATGAAAATAGGATTCTGATTTTTCTTTCTTTCGGGAAGTTATAGAGGTCTGTAGAACTTCTAGGGATGGTCAAGTATCAGTTTTCAAATCTGACAACACCATATGCATAACCAGAATGCAGAGAAATATAATTCCCATCAATACCCTGCTGGAATTTATAGAATAGTTGCTTTGCGTTTTATTTCCCAGGAATGTATATAGGATTATAGTCTTAGGATAATGTGTAGTTTGATTATAAGATATTGACTTACAAATCAGGAAATTTAACCCCATTTAAATTTTGCCTCTGCCACAAGTTTACGTGTCAGCCTTAGGCCTGTCACACTTTCCTCTTCAGCACTCCACTCTAATGCAGCCTCCCCATGGTAATACAGTGATAATATTTTACTTAAGGTTTACAAATGAGGTGTGGAAGTGTAATATAAATGCTAAGCATTACATTATCATTGCTTAAATGTACAGAAAGTCTCAGTTTTAAATATTTATTCAATGGCTATAGTGTACATTGCAGTTTTTCATTTATTTCTAATTTATTGACATACTGTATCAGATTTTTCTTTCAGAACTTCTCGTGTTCAAGCTGCAATAGTTGTCAGCATCTATGTACCTAAGGCTAGGCAAAAATATTTTGCTACCTGAGGTGAAAAGGGAAATGAGTAGCCCACACAATTAAATTTTAACTGCCCCAGCGAGTGCCTTAAGTGATATGGGGAGGTTATTAGCAGCACACTTTACTGTTGTTTTGATAGGAAGGGCTTTAATTTGTTGAGTTTTTTTTCTCCAACTACTGAACATAGCTGCTAATAAAACGGAAGCGTCTATCAACAAAAGAACTTGAACAAGCTACTTAAACTGGTGTTCAAGTGTGTTTGGAACTGGCACAGTTAGGTTTAGAGTCTGTCCCCGTCCGACTTGCAAATGCAAAGAAGAAAACAAAAGATCTTATTCATTTTGAATTAAACAAAAGCTATAAATGTACAAAAATGTTTCCAGTCTTGATGCTCCACTCCATAGATCTACACAACTGATTCGGTGTACACATTCTTCATGTCTTTCTTCATGATATCCCTATTTCTAAGCATTCACGTTCTAACACTTTGTACTTCAGAAAACAAGGAATTTCACATAGATAACACATCCCTTGGCATTACTTTGTAACAGCCATAGATTAAGAGACTCCAGAGGCACATGGGTATTTGCAGTTATCAGTGACTGACAATGTTCTTACCATATGGCTTAATTTTAGTGAAATATTTATTTATTTATTTATTTATCTAGAACACTTTTTCCCACGCATCTTCCGAATCGGAACTCTGGGCGGCTAACAATTATAAACAGAAGGTTTGTTTTTGAGGAGGCTTAGCTCCCCATATGAGAACTGCTCATGTCACGGTGCCTTTAAAGCATCATCAGATATTACACATTGCAGCAATGTCCAATCATTCTGCAGACTTTTAAAAATATGTGTAATATCTGCAGATCACTTATATAACTCAGATACTGGAGTGCTAAAGGCAACACAGTTCATTACTGTTTTATTCAACCTCTTGTTCTTGTGTATCCCTTTTGCTTCTTCTGAACACATATCTAGTGATGCAGGATACAAAGACCCTCTCACAAAATTAAACTGCCTACTTGGCTAATTATTTAAGAAGTAGCAGGACTATATATTTTTCAGAAACATACAGTCCTAATACAGTATACATATTGGTTTTGAAACCCAATCCTAACCAAAATGTATCTGCCATCAGTTTTAATGGTCTATGTCTTCAGAGTGTTTAGGACTGGGGAATTTTGGTGAGATAAATCGATTACAGGTACCACAGGGCTAACCTGAACAGCATGCTGAAAATCAGTAAAATGGATTGGATCACTACAGTTGGTCAAAATATTTTGCTGCCTGAAGTGAAAGGCAAGATGGCACCCCATCCGTTTGCATTAAAAAAATACTTCCTAGGCCATCAGCTCACTCTTTCTTCAACACTGACAATGCAACAATGTTCCCTATCACACATATGACAATAGACAAACTCAGGGAGTACAGGGCAAGCTGTGTGACAAACAACTTTTTCCTCTGCCCTTCCCATTTGTGCTGTCTGAGGTGACTACTTCACTTTACCCAACACTTGTGCTGGCTCACAGAAGTGGAGAACTGCAGATTCATATCAGTTCTAAGGTTTATTTCCCCACACGCAGCAGGTGAAGTAGCAAGTGCTTCTTGGATTATAAAGGCTTAAACTGCAGGCATTGTGACTGGATGTTCCAACACACAGGCTCTAATAAAATAAGCACTTGACATAGAGAGATGATATGTCAGAGGAAAAGGCTAGGTGAAAATAATCCCCCCTAGCATCCTAGTTCTCTGTATCTAGGGGTCTTTTTTAAGTAAGGAGGAACATTCAGTTATGCAAGACCAATGCTGCAGCCAGAGCTTCTATAGATGACACAGCTCTTGCTTGTGATTTATTGTATCATTAACTCTTTGACTCAAAATATTGATCCCATTGTTTTGAAACCAGTTAAATAAGTGCTTTTTGGCCAGAAAAATTCTAGCACTATTTTCAACATTTTGGTTAGATGTCTTCCTTTAAGTACACCTCCCATTGTGTGAGGGTGCAACCACAATGGTAAAAAATGTGAGAAATGCTCCAGCACTGAAATGGGCTGATTCACATTTTCTTTTCCACTGATGACATGACAAAAAAGAGAGATGTAAATCAGCCTAGAGCAGTGGTGACGAACCTTTGGCACTCCAGATGTTTGGGCCCACAACTCCCACAGGCCTTTGTCACTGGTAATCTAGGCTTGGAATTCTGGGAGTTGTGGTCCAAAACATCTAGAGTGCCAAAGGTTTGCCACCAATGCCCTAGAGTACCCCCCAATCCAGTTTCAGCCTAATTAGGGCTCTTTTTCTTTTTCTGGATCCATTCATATCAGTTCAGGCAGCATGGTCATGTGAACCAATGTAGAAAAATTGCTGCACCAGCACAGAATCATAGGAATGGCAAGCAAAGCCTTTCTCCGCTGGCAAGACTTTTTCTTAAAAAATAAAAAAGCAAGGAAAGCCTCTCTTTGCCTGCAGGATATTTTTTTAAAAATAAAACCACTTAGGATAATGAGAGGCAGAAACAAGAGGAGAAAACTCCTATTTTCCCAGCTTATTAGTAGTACCCTTGTAACTGCACAATAGAACTCCAAATAAGCTGCAAGCAAGGATTTCTTCCTCTCTCCCTGTGCATTAATGTAAACAAGCCCAGAAACCTGAATTCCCCAGTGCAACTTTACATGAGTGAATGCAAGTGAATTTGCTTTTCATTGCTGTGTAATTGCACCCTGAGTTACAAAGCACAACACAATTAACACCAATAATTAGTACTGTACGTCCTTCTCCACTGCCATTCAAAGAATTCCTTCCTCCTGCAGCAATTTCTCAGGTATGGCAATGACCAGAATGTAGCTTGCATTATTCAGCTGCAAACATAAATTATACACTAGGTAACAAGCTAGTACTATATTGAGTTCAGGCCTAATAACTTACAACCACTGAATGTCAGTATTCTATTACAGGAGTCGGCAGACTTTAGGTTTGTGGGATCTGATTTGTTTTTTAAAGGAACCCCTAGGTCCCCAAAACTGCGAGTCACAATAAAATGGCTCATGATGATAGGCAATTACAGTACAGTATTTGCAAAAGCAGAAATGGAAATATTAACAGCTATCCATTTAGTTAACTATTAAGCAAGTTAATAAATCCAATTCAGTTAAGGCTAGTTTCTTACAATGGTCAACTTTTTACCAAGAAGTGAATTTCAAATTGCCACTTAAATTTAAATGAGACCACCACAGCGTAACCAGAAAGAAGAAAAGCCCAACAAGAAATCCATAACTTTTGACCAACATAAGTAAAAATCTAAGACATATAGGAATTATTTGCTTTTTTGTTGCTTTTGAACTCTGCTGTTTCACATTTTACAAACCAGAGAGAGAAAATTCTGATCTAAAACTTATCTTTACAGAGGAAGCTAATTTTGAAGAGAAATGATCAAGGAAACTCTTAGCATAAAATCAGAAGTTTGACCATTTAACACTTAAAGTAACTGTTTTGAAGTCAAGTTAGTTGCATTTTAAATTTAAAGTAACAGCATTTTGTTCTTATTTATAGAATTTTAATGATTATCACAAATGCTATTAAATACATGTTACCACTGTCCTCCCTCTGTGCAGAGCACATGCTCAAATCAGGTATTCATTTTTTATTCCAGAACTGGAGCTTGTACACTAATCTACATGAATCTACTCCAATTTTTTGCTCAGCATTTTTAAATTAGCATCCCAATTCAGGGGCTTTGTAGGAACTACTCTTAACCCATTCTGAGTTTGAAATGCTTGGTGATATACTCCTGCAAGTCACCTGGAGGTAACCAGAAGATCCCAATCTATATTCTTTCCATTCCTGTTCATTTTTAAGAAATGCAATTTTCTGCTGTTTGAACCAACCAAAATCATTCTCATTGGCAGGAAAATACTGCTGTTCATTTCCTCATCAACACTAATAGTGACTAGTTGCATCATTCCTTGCACAAGGATACTACACAGTTCAAGGATATGTATCATTTCCATTTATATTATAAAGATCTAAAGATCTGTTCAATGCATGTACTTCTAACTTCAGAAAAAAGCAGTACTTTTTCTCAAGGACAGCTAGACAAGAGGACTTTAGGCACACAATTTAAAACCATCTGCCCTTTGTAGTGGAAAAAAAACTCGTTTACCTGAGATCTGACCCTAGTTACATTTGTGTAAAACAAACACAAGACCCCCACCACACCCCATTTCATCTTGAAGAAACAAGAAACCAATTCAGTGTGGTGGGTCTTTTAAGCTGAAACATATTCTCATTATAAGAAGACAAGTAGCTTACAAAACTTGAACATTTCCCTTCACCTTCCTATAATGCAAGTAAAACCTTTTGCTATATATACTATACAAGAAATGCTCTGCTAATCCATTTACCATTTATATTATCCATTTTAAATTGGTAGTGAAGGTCACTCCAAAATGGCAGGCTTTTCCCCCCTTGTTACTTTCATAAGTGTTTAAGTCTGGTCAATTTTCATCATCTCGCCTATAGTGAATTGGCTGTATTTCCTGAGCTATGAATGTAGCCATCTCCTGAGTACCTGCTGCAACAACGCGGCATGACATTAGATCTAGAGGTCCACCTAATAAAGAATAAAAGGAATTTAATCAGAAAAAGAAAAAAAAAAGACACAATTTGAATCCAGAAGCAAGATCTGCTATAACATGTCTCAAATTATTTCTAGCATAATCAGTTGGATGCAGGTGTTTTGATTCATTTACATATAGAAAGGAGCAACATGCTGTGTATTATCTCATTAGGGTAAAGAAGAACATGCAGCAAAAATGAGACCACCACTGGTTGCTTGTTCATAGGAATCACTATAGCACTTCCCCCCTTATTGTTCATTTTGGTTCTGGAATACAGGACATTCACTTGTACAATGGGTCTTTCCAGCCTGCTATCCAAAAGACAGTCTTCTGTACCACTGGAATGCTAAGAAACAGTCAGGAAAGGCATGGGTTGTAGTATGTGTAGAATGGGGTGGGTGGTGATGAAAATTGGGTGGAGATAGCTTGCATGAGCTTCTATAGCACTGGACACAGGCTTCTCATTTTGGAACACTAATTCTCCCTTGGCATCCAGAAGTGCCCACCTTTAATAATAATAACCAAAATAAACAATCCACTGAAACAAATGGGAAAGTTTGCCTATGAAATAACCTTATAATCAAAGGTATAACCAAAGCATTCCTCCTATGAAAAAAATGTTGAGAAGATCTCTAAACACAAATTCTATACACTTTCCTTTAGAATGCCTATTTGCTTACCTGAAGTATCTATCACCACGCCACCTGCTTCTCTGATAATGACAGTAGCTGCTGCCAGATCCCAACAATGCAAGCCGAACTGATAATATGCATCTGCAGCACCAGATGCTAAGTGACAGAGTGCTAAGGTTGCACTTCCAATTACACGAACACTGCAATAAATCAGAGTGTTGGTGGGGCGACAAAAGAAAAAAACCCGATTTAACTTCTATAGTTGACAAAACATCTAAGAATGTCTACACATGAGGAATATTTTAAATATGTCGGTTTTGCCTGCATAAACTGATAGACATGAAATAAATTACATAGTTATCTTGAAAAACAGCCAGATTTCCAGATATAGGACCAAACATCCTTTTCCTCTTTATAATTTCATTATAGATGTTAAGGTAGCAACATGTTTATGTTGCATATTCTAATTCACTTAACAATCCTGTTGAGATTTGTACCTGTGGAAAGGTGATAATTTTATCATAGAGGTAATTTTTAGTAAATAAAAATTTCCTACTTGTCGAAATTCCTTCCATCATATGGAAGCCTTAGGTGCCATGGAAAAGAATAGGACATCCTTAGTTCACCCCTGCCCAGTGGGAGGAGATTTCTGGTGATTAAAGATATCCTCTTCCTGTCCCACAGCTCCCATGGTTTCCTCACAATGAAAGAGATTACATATAGAAATCTGAAAAGCTGCAGAACACAATCCTCCAAATAATACCTTTCAACAGGAATAGCTGTGGCAGCAACAGTGTTCAGGATCAGCTTGACAAGAGGAGTATGACATTTGAAGCCCATGTCCAGGATCTGTCTCTGTGTGGTGGCTTTTGATGCACTAACTCCAGTCTCCGTCCACTCCTTGTGAAAGTCCCCAACACTTTTGAAAGGCCTTTTCCAGACAATCATCTCCAGGCTGAGGTCATCCCCGCTGCTTGTGCACCTTTTTCTTCCACACTTTTCCCTTCCACATAACTTTCTATTGATGTGCTCTGATACAGCACTTTGGGAACATCACCCTTCTTTTGCAATCTGTACCTTTTGGGGCTTTCCCTCCTTATGGAGGGTGTTAATGATGGTTTTCTGCATAACTGTCAGGATAGCAGTCTTTCCCATGATTGTGATTCCTACTGAATCAGTCTGAGAGACCATTTAAAGGCTCAGGAACCCTTTGTAGATGTTATAGATTCATTAGCTGATTAGAGTGGGACACTTTGAGCCTAGAATATTGAACCTTTTCATACTACTCTAATTTTCTGAGATGGTAAATTTCGGGTTTTCATAAACTGTACGCCAGAATCATCAGAATTATACCACAGTAAGGCTTGACATATCTCTCTTTACACATGTAAGGAGCCTGTCTCATATTAGTTTCACCTTTTGAGTTGACGTACTGAAATAAATGAACATTTGCACAATATTCTGATTTTTCGAGTTTCATCTGTATTATTTGTCCATAACAACCTTCCTTGATAGTATAGGGAAAGGGGAGGGGGAAGTCGGGGGATATTAAATGTTACATTTTCACTCAAAGAAAAAGTTTGATTGAATGATGTGAACAGATGATTTATCAATTAAAATGAGGATAGAATGTTGAAGTTTTTTCCCCCTTTACAAAGTTGTTTTGATTTTGCAGAATTAAAATCTTACCCATGAGCTTGGGCCTTGAGCAATCGCTCCATGTTACTAAGAAATACTTTTAAAGTGTCAGGGTCTCGCTTTGGGCCAATCTCTGTTAATATCAAGGCCTTTGAGATATCTGCAAGATAAATGGTTGATGAATTATTGCAACAGCTGTTCAAAGCAGCCTTTTCCCAATTTGCACTGTAAAACATTTTTGAGATTTTACAATAAAACACAATTTTCATGTAGCTATAGCTTTTTAAAGTTCTCTTTTAAGAGGTACTGCTTAGGTTCTCCATTGGCAACATTCTGTATCTTGAAACTAGAGAAAGGAATGTATCGAATATTATCTTCATCTCAATTCTAAACACATTTAGAAATACAGTAACTGCTTATATTTATGGAATGCAGGTTGACATTCATTCAAAAGAATTCTACAACCTAAGATCATTGTTACATCTTTAGTAAAAGAAATTTTAGACTACATTAGCTTAAAGACTACATTACTGTGGTATGCTGCCAATTGAAAGTTAAGAATACACTGAGAAAAGGACATCATTACCTTTTATAGTCCCTATGAAAACAATACTTCCATCTTTGAAGGTCTGTATCAGTAAACCAGACCATCTCTCTTCAAATAGGAGATATAAGAATCATTTGGAATACCATCAATATGAGAGATTGCCAGGTCTAATTCACTCCAGTGCAAGAGTTACTGTTACAACCTCAATATGGGTTCCTTGCAATAGTTATAACATTTGAACATCTCTTTTCAGCTAATGCAACTTAACTGCCCATGTCAGCATGGAATCATAACTTTTAATGAGCCCAAAGTCAACTACAGTGGACCCTCGTATAACAAACAGTTTGTATAACATAAAATCTGTACAACATAAAAAATTCTGGAGATAGGGCAAATCCGTACAACATAAAAATGGTTGCGATTAGGGATTACTCTGTTTTCAATGCATTGCTATGGGAAATTTGTATAAAGGAAAATTTGCTTAACAGAATTTCATTTGGAATGAATTAATTCCTTTATACAAGGTACTACTGTATATTCCATTTGTTTTGTGCCTTCAAGTTGGAACCGACTTATAGCAACTCTAACAGAGATTTCAAGATATGTGAGATATTTAATGAATGGTTTCATTAATTCCACACCCCTGGTGAGTTTCCATCAGTAAGCCTGGATTTAAACTTAGGGATACTGACTTATTGTTCATTACTCTGTCCCCTACACCACACTGGGTAGCATATCATATTTCATTTATCTACTACAGAAAAGTTAGCCAACAAAAAGAATAAGCAGGCACCATCAGTGGTTACAGATAAATCTGTAGTCATTACTAAAAGGTTCATACATTGCTAAATTTAAGCTGACAAGTTATTATTCTGTTTAAAAATAAGAGTGACAGTAACATTAAGTCAATTATGAACTAGCACCAGTTTTCTACAGCTATAATACTTAAGATATTTATTTTAGAGTGCTTACAAAAATCAAACCAACCTGTGACTTTTGATACCTGCAGCTTTTTGTCATTACAGTATGCCCCTTGACCTCTTCTACCAGTGTATAACCGTTCTTCAGTGCAGTGATAGATTACACCAAATTCAAGCTTTAGAGTTTTGAGAAAGAGAAAGAACATGAATGCAGTTTGTATTATATGTACAAGTCGACACCTATTAGCACTATTTTAATTCCTTACTGTTGCACCCTAGGCTACTTCTAGTAATAAGATATGTTTTTTTTTATTCCAGACACAGCTTTACATGCTACTGTATATAACATGTAAGATATAAGTCATTCTTGTCACATTGCCATGGCGAGGGGTGCTTCTTACATTATTGTGATTATTGTGAAGCCCTAGGAAATTCTCCTTGTTAGCAGTTCCTGCCTGTTCTACCTGTTGGTTCCATCATTTGGAAGGGTTTTCAGTGGCTGGCATGAAACAGATCTTATGTAATAATTGATCAGTAGATGCAGATGATCAGTAGACGCAGAACTTTGTTAAGAACAAAAATGTGCAGCACTCCTTCCTTCAGAATCACAGAGCCATCCTGTTTAATGTACATTTGTATCTGCAGAGCTAGACAACAGGATTTTGCTAAAGTATTCTGCTTTAGTCCACCAGTAGATGCAATCCCACAATTAGGAAGGGATGTCTGTGATGACAGCAGACAAGTATTCTAAATCACAGATTACCAACAAACATTCTACTATTTTTAAAGAATAAATGCAAAGCCTGTTGTACTTCTTCTAGTTTTTCCCTGCTTTCATTCCCCAGCCATTTTGCTTCGGGATTCTGAGGGGGCCAAGGAGCACTGTTGAGGAAGGCAGGTGAGCTGTTCAGGAGAAGGAGCGCTTGAAGAGCAACATCCCACTTCTATTTGGTTGCAACACTGTCTCCATACATCTTACTAATCTTAAAACCATTCAACATTTGTAACAAGTGTCTTTTGTTCCTGCTAGCTGGAGCTGCAGCCTACCTTACCAACATAAAGAACATTATATTATACCTCTTTGTTAACTGCAAATCCAATGCTAACAGCCACAGTCGGAAACCTGCGTGAATAAAATCAATTGTATACTTTTAATACCTTCAATACATAATGATTTTCAACTAGTTACCAATAATATCATGGGCTCACTAATGGTTTTATCAAGACAGATAAACAGACAGACGCTTTTTAACATCAAGGAGCTCAGAAAGAACAATAGCTGTTGTTCCAGTATGGAGGTCTGAGTTCATTTCAGGTATCAAATTCTAAAGGGTTGCTGCCGTTACTGATATGGAAAAAAGACCCCCGATATCTGAGGTTCCACCAACCTTTGGCTGCTGCCCAGTATTTTACAGAGCAATTTAAAATCTGCACAGTAAAAAGTCATATACTTTATACTAGTAATTGGTTCAAAATCCATTTGATGGCAGGCCAAGTACTTTACAAAATATAATAAAGGTGTAAATAATTAAACTTTTTTCTTAGAGGAACATGGTTTGAAGATTATTAGAGTCACATCTTTATAGTTGTTTTATGCTCACTGTCCATTAATTGCAATTTCATGCTAACTCTAAATTAATCTCAGTAAGCAGTTACAATCAACAGTTAAAATTACAAATTTTGAATAGCTAGAATTCTCTTGGGGTGATTTATGCCATGCAAGTATGACAATATAATAACTGCACAATGGGAATATTGAATTAATAAAATCTTCCTATTCCTCCTTTCAGATTAGGAGGCTACGAGGCTCCCTGGGACTGGCTCCCTTTTTGCTCTGGGGAAGCCTTTGGGAGCCTTGGGACAGGGGAAAGAAGACTTTAATAGCTAGAAATCACAGTCAGGTGGTCAAGAGTAGTGCCAATTCTAGTGTTGGTAATTCAACAATGATTTTTGGCAAATGGGAACCCTAAATTAAATATTCCCATTGTACAACAGTGACATCATGCAACGTTTGCAGCATAAAATTGCACAAGAATATGTTGGCCACACATCATATTGAAAGATAAAATAGTTTCAACAGATTCAACCAAATAAGCAGCGAACAAGATGACATTTTAATTCAGGATTATGTTTGGTTTGCCGAATTAACATCTCTATTTGGATCAAAAGATAAAGAAATGTGTACACTACAGCTTGTCAATACAAATATTAGCACAACTAAATGTTTTTACAGTAATATTCAAAATGCAGAGAATTCTATTAGAACAGGGCTGCAAGCAGGCAATAATTTTTTTTAGAAGAGCTACAATTGCCCCCTTTCACTTTCATTTTGAAACATCTGTCTTAATAAGAACAGAGAGAAGGGGAAAAATGCATCAAGTGACATGTCCAGTGCTTTGGAAAAATACCTAGACATTGTTCTTTTGAGTACCATCCTTACTTATTTAAAATGTGAACAGGAGATTATGAACATTTAGATGAGTAAATTACTTCTGAATGTCAATAAATTTAATTACAGTATATGCAAGCAAGTCTTATTTGGATAATCAGGACAGAAAGACATGTCTAGTTGAGAAGAAAACAGTGTACGAGAAAGAAAAAACAAGTGTCTGTCTGTGTCTTTACCTATGAACAAAGTTGCAGGTGCCATCAACAGGATCAATAATCCATGTAGGACTGTCATTGAGTATGCACTTTGAACCAGCAGCAGTAGCTTCTTCCGCAATAAACCTGTAATTAACGCGCAGTAACACCATGGTTGTGAAAATTCAAATTAAAGTCTTATTGAAGCCTGATATATATGTGTCTGTTAAGAGAAAAGGCAGTTTAAGCATTGGCAGTATCAGCTATCTGCTTACACATCTAAGTTTAAACAGGTACTGTATCGTATACAGCATTTTTTTAAAAAAATAAGTCACAATAAAGGGGTAGCAGGAATGCCTTGCATTATATCAGATATTCCAGATTTATTTATTTATTTATTTATTTTATTTTATTTTTATACTTCACCATCTGACCAACGGTCACTCTGAGTGGTTTACAAACCGCTCAGGTTTTCCAGTTGCTTGGAAAGCCTAAGGAACTGTTTAGCACAGTTTAATTAAACCAGCAGAAGTTGATCATACAACAAGTAGCCTGGAAATATTTAATCATTTACAAATTTAAAAAAATAAAACATATTGAAACAGGACAAATATATTTATTTATTCCTTTTTTGAACGACAGGCTGAATCCTTATTTTGTATGTTGCGTTGCCACAAGCAAGACTTAATCTGGCCCAATAAGTTTTAAGGAAAGGGTTGCGTTCCATGACAAGTCTCAACTGGCATAAAAAATAATGGATTTTCTAGCTATTCCCTGAATATATTATTAGAGTTAGTTGCATTTTCTAACATTTCTGCTTGTGCATTCCAAAGACAGGAAAGTTTATGCACTGCACACAATAACCTACTAAGTGGTCATCTAAGGGACAGTCTTGAGTCTGCTTGCCCATGTTCCATCTCTCGAAGTGAGATCTGAGAACATTGCTGCTTCAAACAGTCGTGCTCTGTATGTCACTGGTTTGTTTATCTAGCTATCGATCTCTGGTTTGGAACGTAATGAAAAGGTGTCAAAGACATTTTTGTACTGTCAGCCAATTTAAGGGCCTGCTAAATTGTCCGAGTGCATTTTTCCACTAGTAAAAGGATATATACATTCCCAAAGATGAAAACAAAACAAGTAGTCTCTCAGAGATCTGACAAGAGTCTAGAATTCTAGATGTGGCGCAAAGGATTGTTTTGTGTGAAACCATGTTTTGGCCATATTATATTTGTATCTCTACCTTCTAAACCTTCTGAATATTGCTTTACATTGCAAGATATTATACTGTAAACAATTTATGCCTGATCCAAAAGTGAACCCTCATTATTTTTGCGTTACTGTGAAAATCCATACTTTTCTTAGAGTAATTTTAAAGCTTTAAGTGTTCAGATAAGAATATATTATGACATATATGATCCCAAGTTGATTCTGCCTTGTGGGGACCCCCTTCCAGGGTTTTCAAAATATAGCTTACTCAGCAGTTGTTTACCATTTTTCTGAGTGTGGTCTTGGGTCTTGCAGCTTGCCCAAAGCTACACAGGCTGACTCTTCTCCTGGGACACGACGGGGTATCAAACTCCCAACCATATCTAAACATTGAGCTATCCAGTTAGCAACTATTCACTAATAATGAATAATAAAAAGAGTACCCAAAGGTCAGAGTGTCACTTCACAAAAGGGGATCTAAAACACGTCCTGTATTAATGGTATCCCATGGATCAACTTTATTAATACATATGACAGAAAGTAGAAGATTCTGTTGGGCTAGATGTACATTCTAGCCAGCACAGGTAACTAAAGATGTATAAAATATCCCATTGTGTCACTTGTCAAAATGGTCTGCAGTTTCACCTGGTACAAGAGTGTCATCAAATTTTTCAAGATGACTCAGAATTTAATATTTATTATTTTCCCACCTCATCAAAACTATTGTGTCTCTATTAAACCTGCATGAGAACTGCTTATAAACATTTTAGCTTAGTAATTTACAGGGCTTTTTTTTCATTATGTGAACAGATGTCCACTAAGACAGGCAGAAACCACTATATTCATTTCACTAACAGAAACGTAATCTGGATTTCAGAAGACAGAGACAGACGTATTAAAAAAAAACACCACATAGTTGTTTCAGCCTCCATATTGTATCAACCTAAAAGCTACTGTGCTGTTTGAACAGACTAAATTCAATCAAAGATGCTTTTATTGTGCATGTTTATACAATATCCCTACCAGAACTGTCCATTCTCTACTAGAAAACAGCTCAGTTACTGTCACTAGTTTTTACAAGAGACCTAAAAACAGGATCCAAGGTTAAAAGACACTTGTTTCCCCATCTGTGATATCTCCTACCTTATTACCCTTCACAGTTGTATTCTCCTGAATAGAACAAATGTCAGAAGTTTTACTTCTGAACAGAAACATGGCTTACTGTTCATTTTGCCATCCTATCCATGGGCAGTGATCACATAACTGATAATAACATGTGGTTTCTTTCAATTCAGCTGGAACCAGTATGATACAGTGATTAGGAAACTAGGATCAATGAGACCTATGTTTTGACTCTTACAGGGTCACAGATGTTTATAAGGTGTCCTTAACAAGTTATCTACTTCACAATATAGCTACAGCTCGATAAAAGAGATGGATGAAATAGAAATGTAATCAGAAATTGTTGCTCTCTCTTTTTTGGGGGGGCGGCGCGGGGATGCCTTGGCCAACATTCTATTGTCTTTGGCATTTGCTTTATGCAACTTACTGTGGCTAAGTGACAAGGTGCAGGAGTGTGTCTTGAGCATGTGTCTGGTCACACACCCAACTGTACAGTGTACTGTAGATAATCCTGGCATTTTGCCAAAGCTGCAACTGGCTGTGACAAGTTGCACAAGAATTTCATGAATGTTAATAGGAATTTGTCCATTGGAAACTGGAGCTTTTCTCAAACCACTGTAAAACTGTCAGATGTTACATATTAAATTCCAAGATTTGTCACCATATATACACTTGACAAAGAGCTCTCACAATCCCAGCACTTTATTTTATTTATTTATTTATTTATTTATTCATTCATCCATTCATCTTATATGCCGCCCACTACCAAAAGGTCTCTGGGCGACCCACAACCAAAAGAACCAAAACAACTTAAAATAGTTAGAAATAGAATATCAATAAATCATCAAGCAACAATAAAAACCTTACACTAAAATCATTATCCTAAAATTGTCTTCAGAGGACCCACAGTCTATATTGTATCAATTAAAAAACTTCTGGAACAGGAAGGTTTTTACCTGGCGCTGAAATGTAATCAGTGTTGGCGCCAGGCAGATCTCAATTGGGAGGGCATTCCATAGCTTGGGAGCAGCTGCTGAGAAGGCCCTATGTCTACAAGCCATCCCCCTCACCTCTTTGAGGGATGGCTCTTTCAAAAGGCCCCCCTGACTCGATCTTAGTAGCCGGGTAGGTTCGCATGGAAGGAGGAGGTCCTTCAGGTATCTAGGTCCTAAGTCTAGGTACTAAGTAACACTTGTTTAAGACACACAGTTGTCCCCACCCATACAGTGAGCACACCATCTCGACTTAGGGATACTCTTCAATCTCAGAAAATTATGTTTCCAATGTGGAGAAAACATACAATTCCTAGGATAGTACCATGGGCAGACATACCTATGAGACGGAAACTTCTCTTTCAGAGCAGAAACAATCAGATTTTCAACAAAATGATCCGTTTCTGTTACAAGGTCTGCTGCAGATGTTTTGGTCGAAACCTGTTTTTCTTCAGTAAGGGCTTTTCTAATAATCTAGAAAGAGCATATCAGATATTACTTCACAGATTATGCCTAGAAAACCAAATGTCCATAAAAGTCTCAATAAAACTAAACAAACAGCAAACTAGTAAATGTGAAGTACAAATGGAAGGGACAGGATTGCAGCTTGAGACTGATAAACAAATAGTCAAAGAATACTTTATTACTTTGGATGAGTTTAAATCTGCAGAGCTGGATTAACTACATCCAAGAGTATTGAAGGAAATAGCTGAAGAATTCTCAGAACCACTATCTATTAGTTTGTTTAAATCATGATAAAATTTCAGATGATTGGAGGAGGGCTACCATTGTCCCTGTCTTCAAAAAGCACAAAAAGAAGTACCTGAAAACTATGGACCGATCAGCTTGATATCAATTCCAGGGAAAATTCTGGAGCAGATTATAAAACTGCCACTCTGCAACCACTGTGAAAACAATGCAGTAATAACTAGAAGCCAACATGGATTTGTCAATAACAAATCCTGCCAGACTAATCAAATCTTATTTGTTTAATTATGTAACGTCCCTGGTAGATGGTTGGAATGCAATGCAGTAATATATCTTGATTTAAGCAAAATCTTTAACAAAGGTCCCCATGATATTCTGCTTAGCAAGATAAACAGGTTTGGGCTGGATAGAACAAATGTCAGGTGGATACACAGTTGGTTACAGAATCATAATCAGAAGAGTTCTTATCAATGGCTCCTAAACTGAAAGTAATAAGTTAGATATCACAAGGCTTTGCCCTGGGTCTGGCGGTCTTCAAAATTTGTATTAATGACTTGGATGACAGAAGTGCAAGGAATGCTTATCAGATTTGCGGATAACACAAAACTGGGTAGAACAGTTAATACCTTGGAAGACAGAAATAAATACAGAAAGGTCTTGACAGGCTTGAGCACTAGGCTGAAAAGAGAATGAAATTTTACTGGGATATGTACGACATTCTACATGGGGATTGGGGGGGGGGACACAGTTACAAGATGGGATACTTGGCTCAGTAGTAAGAATGCTCTTCCAGAAAAGAAAACAAAGAGGAAATGTGGTAGCACTTTCTAAGTGCTTGAAAGATAGTCATGCAAAGGAGGGGCATTATCATCTCAAAGTGCAAGAAGACACTTAGTTATGGGCTCAAGTAACAGGAAACTAGATTTCAGTTAATCAGGAAAAACATCATAGCTGTTAAAGCAGTACAACAATAGACCCAATTTGGTGAAGGTTCCAACACTAGAAGCATCCAAGAGAAAATAAGCATCCGTCAGGATATACTTTGATTTGGGTTGCTGCACTGAGGAGATTGGGCTGGGTGGCTTTATAGGCCCTTTCCAACTCCATTCTTCTATGAATGTCTGATTCTATAATATAAAGGGAAAAACATGGTCCTAAATCCAGTTGCCATCCCCAGATACAGCAGACTTGCTGAATGGAAAGTTAACACTCAGGTAAATTCCATCTATTCAGTGGGGTTACTCTTGTGGCAAGCAGCAATTGGAGTTAATTTTTGGGTATTCTTACCTGCAACAGCTTTGACAATAATGTGCTGGTGCTGACATTAAACAGGACATCTCTACTTCAGAAAGAGCTTTCTGTTAGAGATGGCCATGAACCACTCTTGCAGTGGCTCACTTAGTGGCAAAGCAGATGTTCAATCCTTCGAAGTCCCATGTCCTCTAGCAGGCACCCCTCAGAGGCAGTGGCCTGTTTTTCCTTCCCAGCCTCCTTTGGGCAATGCCCTTGACTGGTGCCTGACAAAGCAGCAGGGTTTTGAAGTGCCAACACCTATTCAGGCACTAAACAAATTAGTAAACTGCTGAATCAATGAATGGTTTATGCCTGTCTCTATTTCCATTATATCAGATTAGGATGGCAAACTCCCCATCAGTTTTGCTCAACCCCACGCCTTCTAGATTTGCTAGACTACAACTCCCATCATCCTCATCCTCACACAAAAAGGGAGAACAGCACCTTGAGGAATGGCTGCTCTACTTTTTTACCCTCAGTGGAGAAATTCATTTTCCACTGGATTTCTATCACTAAAGGCTTCATCATGGTGGGGACCATTCCCATTTGCAGTGCTGTTTTGAGACTCACAGATACGGGAACTTAAGTGGTTGCTGTTGATTTTGGTAAGGTTCTCCAAAGTGGACTTGCCGTCCTGTAACTTCGGTTGTACTTCACATGTTATAGCAAGTGAAGCTTGATCTTCAATGAAATACAGTGAAGTTGCTTGGAAATAGCATCTGATGATGGTTACATACTAATGATATTTTTACATGTGGATGTAAGTTAGCTTAAAAAATTGGAGTGCTCTCCAGCTGCTAGTCAATAGAATTTCCTTTTTAAAGTTTACACAAAATGTTTTTACTTACAGTTTACACAATATGTTCCTTTTGAACAAAACAAGGACAGTATTAAGGGTTAATAGTAAAGTCCCAGCTGAGAGAGGAATCCACTTGCTCAATAAAGTGAGACAGTGTCTTTCCTTGTTTTTTCATAAAAGGTCCATAGTTCTTTTAAGAGAGGTGGTCTTTGTTATGATGGTTAAACCCTTGTGGAACCCTTTCCAACTTAGCAGTGTGCGATTCCTACAATGCAGGCCTTCAAATGTTCATTACACTTACATATCCCAAGCTGTATTACCCTTCACGCATTAGTGGCAGGGCCTTTAGATGATTACCACTTCATAGGATTGCTGTTAAGTCAGGGCTAATTTTACACAGCATGTAACAACACAACTGCTGGCTTTAAGATAAGGGTTTTAATAATGTTTATTATTCAGCATTGTAGTATTTAGGTCTAGTTTTAGACATCTTTCGTAAAACTGTGTATTAGCTCTACCCACTGCTCATTTTCTTGGGACTACATTAGCCTAAAAGTAGTCAACAAAGATTTAAGTAAGCACTTTTGTTTAAATATACTACAGTACAGTAATTTGATTAGGGGGGTCATTAATTTGATTTAAGCTTGGTCTTTTTTTAACTGAAATATTTATTTTAAACGTTTCCAAGTCTCTTTTTTGACCCTAGTCCATTCCAGACTAGCATCCATTATAAAAATGAAAAAACTCAAACTCAGAAAAGGGAAAATGAAGTGTATTAGACTGGCTTGTGATTAAGTTCTTCAGTAAACCAGTTGTGGGCAGTCAGAGTGCAAGAGTGGGTGGATAAGTTGTAACTTGCTATTATTAAATGTGTACTTAGTTGCTGGAGGCAGAAATGCCAGTTCAGATAAGCTGCTGCCTTTCTTCAGTAACGGGAGAGGGAGAAATAGGGAGAAATTAGAAAAAATAGGACTTGCACACTCTAAAAGTATTTGACCTTGTATTGCACCTATAGCAAGCTAGCAATGAAGAACCTTATCATTCATTTTAGTCATTAAATTAGAAGAAATGCATGATTGGCTTATGGGCTTCCAAATTGCTGTTCAGCAATGCAGAGGCTGAATTTGCTACACATGCTTGCTTACACTGTGCTGGCTTTATTGCTTATTTATTTGATTCAAACTCTACATTTTTCACAGAACAGGTTTGGAGCCTCTTGTTTCTTTATTCATTTAGAATACTGTGTTTTTACCCCGCCTTTCTCCTTGGAAAAAGGACCCAAGTCGTTCCCATTCGGAAACCTGGGGAGGAAGACCGGTGGCCCCTCTTCTCCGGGGAGACCCCCCCCGCCCGCTCAGGAAGCCTGGCGGGCGGGTTGGGGAGGGGGGTGACCCCGGTTCGGTCGAGGCACGTGGCTGTTGCTCACCTGTCCCGCCTGGAGCGCCAGCTGCACCGCCACCTCCACGCACTCCTTCCAAGGGTCGCCGCCACCGCCGCCACCACCACCCACCGCCGCAGCCCCTTCTCGCTCCCGGCTGGCTTTCATGGCCGCCGCCTCCTTTCCTTCGAGGGGGGGGGCGGCTGTAGGTCCTAAACGCCTGGGAAGAGAGGTTGAGGAGTGAGGAGGCGCGCTTAGGTGCTTCCAACTTTCTCGGCGCTGCTTGGGCTTCTCCTCCCGCCACTGGCCGGAGGGAGTTGTTTACTTCGGCCGCACGAGGCACCGAGGGCGACACTCCCGGCCGCCGCCTCCTGCGTCCAGCGCCCCCCCCCGCCGCCGCTGCCTCTTCCGGGCGGTGTCCCCCCCCTCGCCTTCTCGGACTTGCCCGGCCCGCCGCGCTCCCTGGGAGAAGCCGCGGAGCGACGCGCTGACCCCGCCTTGGCGCCGCCTCCCTGCGCAGAGTGGCGCGCGCTTTCCGCCCGTCCCGGCGCGCGGCAGCCTTTCCGCGCCAAGCCCTGGCGCTGGCTGCGAATTTGAGGACGCGCTCCGGGCTTGGTTGGAGCAACCGCGAAGGCTGGGCCCTCCTTAAGCAGAGGGCGAATCACGGGCCGGGGGCGGGGGCGCGTTTAAGGTGGCTCACAGGAAGCGCTGTGCTTCTCACGGTCACCTTCTCTTCGTCTCGCGTTTCTTCCCTCCCCCCCCCCCACAAAAACCTTTGGAGACCTGGGTTTTGTCTTGGTCAACCCGCCCCCCTTCAAAACCCTTCAAACGGGTTTTGAACTTCTCGTTACAGATTCGTTTTCTCCAAAATTTCACAAGCACTACCGACTTGTGAATAAAAAAAATAGAGAGAGAGAGAGAGAGAGAGAGAGAGAGGCGTCTTAAAATGTGGTTTGCTTCGACTGTGAGAAGTATCATAACAAGGTGCTGGTGAGGAAAATCAGCCCTTGGGCTAGGAGAGAAGATTGTAAGAAGCAATTAGCCTGCTCTTTAATCAGATTCTTCTAGTTAAGGGGCCAACAAGTGGTTGAAGAGATGGAACCTCTTAGGGTGCAACCATTCTTAAGAGTGTGATCAGATAGAGTTGGCTGAGGGGACAAGAGAGTTCACTCCTTTTTTTGTGTCAGCTGCAGGACATCATAATTGTCGGTGTGAACAGTCGGCATGTCTTCCTGCACCTGGGTCCCTGTCAGGGACCTCTCCTTTTTGGTGTGGGTAGGGTCACCCTTAAAAAGAACCATTTTTGAATATTGGCAAATTAAACCCTTCTCTGTACTTCAGTGGAAGTGCAAAGGAAGTGAGGTTTTTTGAAAGACTCTGTTAGGGCAGTACTGATGTACCGCATCGCTTACTACATTTGCTTTTCAAATAGAAAACTTCCCAGAAGTGGGAGGAATGGGATGGGGAAACAAGGGGCATTTCTTCCCTTTTATTTATTTATTTATTTATTTATTTATTTATTTATTTTAGTACTTATATACCGCCCGTCTTCCAGAGGAACTCCTGGTGGTCTATAACAAAATAAAACAATGACAGAAATAACAAATTAAATAAAACATCATAGTAAAACTACAAAAGGGAATCAATGGCAGGATGGCGGGACGGGGGGGGAATTAACAGTTGCCAAACACCTATTTATTTTTCTTTCTCTTGTCTTACAGGTCTGGTCAAGAATCTGCCTGCAGACAAATCTATTTTTAAAAAATTAAAATTTGGGCTCTCTAATGGGTTTTCAGAATGTTGATGTGGGGGCAATTTATAGATCTGATTGGTAAGTTAGTATTTACAGTACTATTTGTCTTCTCTTTGTCCATGTAGCTCAGCTAGTACTTGGGGAACAGTTACTTAGCATCAAGTTCATTACTGCCTGCAGAAAACACAAAGAATTTAGGTGAATATCTAAATGGACTTCAGTACGCTGACTTGCAAAGCACTGGCATAATGACATTCCATTTATTGCACTTTTGAAGTTGTCACAATCAGTTTTCAAAGGCAGTTGTATCTACTGTGGTTGGCAGAGTCTACTGAAAGTAAAATTACTGACAGTTTAAGCAAGCAAGGAATTTAAATATTAAAGGTACTTATTAAATAGCTCAGGGTTTTACTTCATATTCAAACAGAATACAGTAGTAGTGGAATAACAGAATCCAGTGGAAATGAGAGGGTGCAGCTCTTCCCTGTTTCAGACGCCTCTGCTCTCTAAACCAGCTTTGAAATTTTGGGAGAACTGGAGCTACTTTTTGAATGGCACAGGATGTCGTTGGAGAAGAGAACAATTATGTATTTATTCCTCAGAAGAGTACCTTGTTATGATACTACCAATGTATTGTGGTTTTTGTGTGTGTTAGTTAAGAGAAAGGTAAGACTCCAGTTCTGAAAATAGATGAATAAAATAAAGCAAAGTTTGAACTAGCTGTCAAAACAAACATCTTTGAGTAAAATTAATCTAGACATGAGATACACATGTTAATGTAAAGTTCTTCTGAAATTTGAAAATCTTTCTTGTATTTTCAGTTTGACTATCAGTGAATTTAGCCATCTTTTCCATTAGACAGTAATAGAGATCAGATGCTAGGAATTTAATATTCAGCATTTCTGTTTCTGCTGCAGCCAACATATTTATCCACCCTAGGTTTTCCTGTTGGAACATGCTTTGTAGATATCATATGAGAAGCCAGATTTATGCATAATGAAATGTTACTCACTGGAACATGAACACTGCATTTCTACAAATCTGCTTCTGTTTTCCTCACAGTGCAGGAGCTGTAGAACCAGATTGTGAAAAATAAAGCAAATATTGATCCATTGTGGGATGGTGAATCACAGGCAGTTTGGGAACCATTATTAGCAATTTCATATTCAAATAGACACATAGAAAGAGGGACAAACCTGTTCCCTTTCCACAACTACTGCACAGAGAATTGTGTTAAAAATAGGGAGTCAATGTGTAGGCACAGAGGAGCACTTCTGATAAGAAAGTTTGGCTTTTTTAATTTATTCAGTATTGCATACATGTACAAATGTAATACAGTACTTATAACCCATTTTGATACTAAATTATGCAGCATTTCTAAAATCCGAGGAGTAGTCATGATAGATGTATGGTTTATGAGGGATACATGTTTTTCATTATAGTGGCCTGCTGCCCTCCATTATAAGAAGCAGCAAGCCTCTAGAGATCACATGCTAGGAACAGTATATTGTCTTGAAGTCACCACCGATCAGGTGACGAGGCCACTCTGGGCGGTTTACAGCAATTCAACATAAAACTGCATTATGATATATTACCCTACTCTTTCTTATACATCACTTAAGTTCACTCTGCATTACAGGTGTTTCCTAGTTGTTGGACTGTATCCTAATCTGGATTTCATAACCTCTGATTCAGCGTTTCATAACCACATCATTTCATAATTTTATTTCTCAGATCTCTGTAGATGTTCTTTATTTAAAACTGCTAATGAAAAACAGCCTCAGCCTGATTAGATTCAAACTGAAATCCAGGGTAGGTGTTGAAATTATCTGGTCCCAACAGAGAAGACCTCAATATGTTGAATTTCCATGCTATTGCTGCTTGTTCACCTGCCTACCAAGGGCCAAAGTAGATGATGATATATTAACATGTTAGCAGATCTTTCTTAAGAGGAGATTGTGTGTGTGTGTGTGTGTGTGTGTGTGTGTGTGAGAGAGAGAGAGAGAGAGAGAGAGAGAGATCTGTAGCACATTAAAGTCAACAGACCCCCTCCTCCAACTCTCAGGTCATAAAAAGATAAAGCATTTTAAAACAGAAATCAATGTAGTGATCCTTTGGCAACAATTTGCTGCCTTCTTCTTACACAGTAACTGTGCTGTACAAAATGTATGATTGTTTATGGTTTCATTCACTACAATTTCTTTAGCCACCAATTACCTAAAATAAATATACAACACACCCTTTTGACACAAAGAGTAATTCAACAAGAAATTAAATTGATACATAAGTTATTTTGGAAATGAAAAGAAAGAAAGAAAGAAAGAAAGAAAGAAAGAAAGAAAGAAAGAAAGAAAGAAAGAAAGAAAGAAAGAAAGAAAGAAAGAAAGGCAATTCCACACTTGCTCAAGGGCAGTACTAACAGTTTTGGCTGTTTAAGGCTGCAGTCCTGTATTCATTTATTTTATTTTAATCATTACATTTGGTATGCCTAAGCGCTAATCTGGGCAGCTAACACCAGCTAAAAACATGGCTACCTATCTGGCCCACAGAGACATAAATGATTTTGCAGATCAAAGCAGTAATAACCCAAAATAAACTTGTACACATTTGCTTGGGAGTAGATTCTAATGAATGAAATCAGATTTACTTCTACACAAGCTTTCAAATCAACTTGATCTACTCCTTGAAGATGTTTTCATATGTAGTAATTTTATTGTTGTTCCATGTAACAGTAACTCTAGAGTAACTCTAATATGAGTTTCAAGGTCTGTGAAATATTCCAGGAGTGGTTTATCTGTACCATCTCTGAGTGAATTTCCATTACAAAGTGAGGATTTGAACCCAGATCTCATGAGTTCCAGTGAGGTACTCTGGCCACTACACCACAGTTGTTCTAACGAATTTGGCAGCTGTATTAAGAATTGACTGACCAGTAAAGTGGCGTTAATGTTCACCAACAACCACATATGCAGATAATGGAAGAATGAGGAGGATTTGTTCTGATATGAACATCTGAAGGAGAAAAGGTTGCACCTACTATAGCCATCAACACCTTGGTTCCAACAGCACCTACACATGTGAAATATTTTTGCATAAGAGCAAAGAGCATTGTGGAGCTCTCTTCACACACAGCTCCTGTTATGGCATACATGCAAATACTGTACATGTACAAATGGTATAAATTTGTGTGCATTGCTAGGACTCTAATTACTGGCTAAAGTCTTGAGGAATTGCTATTCTGTAAATTTCCAGATGAGGAGGCAAATTTTAGGATAAGCTGTACAGGAGGAGAACATTGTTTGATGTTTGTGTTTATTTCATTTATTTTTAGTTTTGAGTATTTTTTACCCCACCTTTCTCCTTGGAAAAGTACCGGCTTACAGTAAGGAGAGACAATATACAGTCCATTACACTTCAGACATAGTTTGAGAAACAGGGAATTGAGGGGTATCTTATAGCATTAGAAGGCAACATTAAAACTAACAATTGATAACATAGTGTCAATGCAAGCACACAAGGAGAGATATAAACACAAAGTTACAAGTGGTTATAAACACAGAGTCTATGTAGCCATCTATTGCAGATTCATATAAAAACACAGCAGGTAGTCCATCATTCAGGGAAAGCTTGCCTGAAGAGAAAGGTATTTGCCTGTTTCTGGAAAGACATCAGAGATGTGGCAGTCCTGGCCTCCAGTGGGAGGTGGTCCCAGAGTCTGACTGTAGCAGCAGAGAAGGCCCTTTCATGTGTTCCTCACGACATACCTGAGTACTGACTGTCATTCATTCCAAACTGGTTTTGGGACTCACTGGCTAAGAATGGGATTGTTGGTGTGAGTATTACCTTTCAGCAACATCAGGACACTAAAATGCCAGGATAATTGAAAGGTGGTGGGTATATGCACATCAACCTAATATGCTGTCTGGAGCAAATCAAGGTAGAACACCAGTACTGTGACTTGTGACCCTTAATAGTGCATGAGGCCTGCCAGCAGTAGTTCACACCAAGAAAATAGCTCTCCATGAGCTGATAGTCTACAAGGCCCAGGAGCAGGAAGAAGCTGGAATAACAGCCCACATTTCATGACTGTTGGAAGTAAAACCATGCAGGTGCAAGCACTAATAGGAATGGTGGCACCTCAGCGTGTTTGATGCATTTTGATGACTCCTGGACACCAAAAGTATTTTCTCCCCAAGCTCTGGATTGCCATAGTAACTAGTTGGTTGGGTTCTATCCAGATTCTGGATCAATTTACAGTGGTACCCCAACTTAAGAGCAGCTTGAATTAAGAGCAATTAAGAGCGGAAAACTGTTGGTGTTTTAACTGCTGCCTTACAAATGTTAGATATGGTCTGCTTGACTTACATTTTTTTTTCATTTTTAACTTATTTTTTCAATTTTTTAGCTAGGTACCCTGACTTAAGAGTAGTTTGATTTAAGAGCATGCATTTGGAATGGATTAAATTCGTAAATTGAGGTACCACTGTATTTGATGTATGTACCACCCATCTGGCAGAAGATGGACTTGCTAATCAAAGTGGGGAAATTGACTATAACTTCCACAAAACAGATGAGATACGGAAATATACTATTTGGGACTTTCCAATGACTTTTTAATCAAGGGGGAACTCCCAGAGCATACCTTGTACCCTCCTCATCCTGTGGTCTGTAAGTTCAAAGCACCTTTGAAATCAGTGACCTAACCTATGTTATCTGAAGTCCCTGTACTTGTTTATTCAAAGCTCAGGAGCTCCAAATATACCCTTAGATTATAGTAAGTGCTAAGTGAGGTACTTACAGTTCAGGGTCCTGGCTACTGTTACTTTGCTATTTTACTCCCAGCTGAGTTCAAAGGGGTTTATAAGTAATTAATTATAAGATAGCCCAAAGTGAATGGGAGAAGTGTGACTCCTTGTCTTCCTTCAATGTATTTCCTTGAGGAAGAGAAGGGTGTGACTCCAATTCCTCTGTAGGAGCTGGAATCACATTTTTTTTAGGAGAAAATTGTCCTGTTTGAGGCCCTGGACTTATATCTAGAACAGATTAAGGTTTTTTTTTTGTTTTGATTCTTGAGATGTCTGTTTCATGTGTTGAAATTTGTATTTACACTTTTCATTTATTAGTTTGATGGTTTTGTCTGATTGTATGTGGTGTTGATGTTACCTTGTAAAAGGTAACATCTTTTATTACATTTTGATCTGTTTTATTTTATGTTTGTGTAAACCACCCAGAGGTTAATAACTTTATAAACACATACATAAATATTATGATTTTGGAACTACAGTATTCTCTCCCAGTTCTCTCTTGCAATATTTGTTTTCTTTTCCTTCTTTCCTTCTTTTAAATAAAATCTGTAAACTCTGCAAGCCTGGTCTGCCAGGTAAATGAGAGGGGGATACTATTACTATCCACTTGGTCATTCTGTTGTTTTGGAAGCATTTTTGACTCCCCTCACCCTTTTTAATTTCAGGGTTTGGCAGCATACTGAAAAGCAGATCTTGGCAGTTTTGACCTGTACCTGGTCCTAGACTGCCACTGCATCACCATGTCGCCTACAAAAAGGAATTTTAAAAAGGAGGAAAGGAAAAACATGGGGCTGATTCATGGCACTCCATACCCCTCCCTTTGTGTACATAAAAACTCAGCATTAATGCTGACTTGCTAGCAGACGTAGGCTGTTTCCCAACCAGTTGACAGTTTCTGCAAAAGAGAAGGTAGGAAGTAAGGAGTGAGAAGAGGTGATGTTGTAAATTGTGATCCAACGCCAACATATGATGAACTAGATCACAAATATGGGGGCTGCAGGAGCAATTTCCATGTGAATGGAAGGAGCAATTTAGCAGTTGGCAGGAGGGTGAAAAAATGGTGGGCCAGCACGGAGGCTCTTCAAAAAACCCCAAAAGCTTCCAAGAGAAAGTGTTCAATTTAACGTGATACAGCAAATATTGACTGTCAAATGCATGCTTAAAATTGTCACTTTCTTGAAAACCAACTAGGTCTTGGAAAATATAATCTGCATGATTAATCTCTGTTAAACTCGTTATCCAGCTGTGAACCACCCAGAGTTTCAGAGCACACTTCACATGCATCTCCTGGAATCTGTTTTCTTAGTTTTCATCTCCAGAAAAACTGAGTTTGAAATCATCTGGATTTTTTAAATACACTTCCTTAGAATAAAAACAGACACAATAAAATATGGCTAAAAAGTAAAAATATAATAAACATTTCAAATAAATCAAACCAATTTATTAACAGCACAAGTAACTGACGTTAGAGATCATGAAAATGTTAAAAGTTTATTTTAACATCACACACAGCCACACACGGTTACGATTGTAACCTGCTGGCTTTTAAATCTATGGATATGCGCGTGGATGTGAATTCTTCCATGGAATCAACGGTATTTGAAGGCAAATGTCATTCATCCCGAAAGTCAACCTACGTAACCCTTTATTACATTTCTCTTCCAGGCCACGAAAGAGCCCAAGCGTATCGAATATCCAGTTACCACGGCAACCTAAAAGCGGAAGTTCGATGAGGGGGCCTAAATCTGTAATCTCACAGTGATGAGCTCACAGTTATTGCTAGTCACCTTTAAAAAAAAACATCGCCACCCCCGCCCCCGTCCTCGGACGAAGAGCTTGGACGGTCCCTGCACAATTGCAAAATACTATTTGCGCACAACACGGTTCAGTTCGGTTTTGGCATGGGACGCGTTAAGCAAAACGAGACAGGCTCCGCTTTGGACAGCCTGTTTTGGGGGCCTTCCGGTTCGTTGTGATCTCGTCTTCGAAAAAAAGGCCTTGCGGTTTGAGGCGTCGAGTTTGAAGGCTTGTGCGGTCCCTGATTTGGACGGGCTCCCAAGCCCCGCCCCCTGAGCTTCATTGGTCGCGTTGTGCTCTGGGGGCGTGGGCGAGCCTCTTAACCCTGCCCCCCCCCCCGATGTTTGGCCTCCGCACTGTGTGGGAAGCTGTGGAAGGGAGGCGGATGGCCTTGCCCTCGGTGCACAGGTGCCTTCAAGTGAGTGGCGCAGGCAGGGCGGCGGTCGTGGGCAGCTCTGCTCCCTGCTGGCGGACTCCTCCGACTGTCCTCAGGGCCATGGCAGAGCCGAGTCAGCCCCTTCGCCTACGCTTAACTGCTGCTCCCACGGAAATAGAGTCATATGTTCCCAGCTGGGTGCCAGTTGTAAAATGCAGAATCCATCCCATAACAACCCTCTTTGCTCAACCGAGGACAGACTCTCAGTTGTAGGACCCCATCTTTGGAATTCCCTCCCCAAAGGAATTACGGTCTTAGTCTGATGATGCCAGGCGAATATTTTATTTTCTTTAGAATATTTGAATGTATCTTTTCCTTTATTATTTCAATGAAAGAGCATAGATGTGCGTGCACATGCCTTTAATACAACGTGGATAACCTCAGGTTCTGAGGCTGAATCCAGAACTGGATCCATATCAACCTACCTAATAATGAACCTAGTACAGGGTGCTTCCTTTTTATCTCCTAGCCTCCTAATCTGATCTGCTGGGCTTTCTCAAATGGTCAAATTCTTTTGGTAATTTCTCAGTTTTTGTATGCGATTTTTCCATGGGTCTGAAGGACTGAAGTCTCTAAAACACAGTTGCTGCCAGTCAGATGTGGCCTCAGAAGTTTTGGCTATCCTGTTCTGGTGTTTTTATGCTGGCATTTTATAATTCGGCCACCACTGAGATATGGGCCCTGAGTTTAAGGGCTGAATCAGCTTCTCTAACCTTGGTTTAATAGCTGTGTAGTGGGCTAGTCAGAGCCCCTGACAGGTAGTCTTCTTCCCTGGTTTGGAAAATATTGAATGTTTGTATCTGTCATATAATTATTAACAGTATTTTAGTGTGTAAGGGAAAATATGCAGGGAAGGGAAAAGATTTCTACTTCGTGTATACATGTTAATATTTGTGGTACAGTATATACAAACCTGTCCTTTTCCTTAGGTTAGAATTGAATGAAGTTAGCAGTCTTTAAACAATTCTGCTAAAGCAGTCAATTACCAAAACATTTCAAGTTGATTTCATGAGACTTTTAACTGTACTGTTATTTTAATATATTATATCCAGTGGCCATGAAGTCACTGATTCTGGGTAGATGGATCTCTGAAGGCCATACTTGAATTAAATAGGGTTGCATATTAGGCATCATCACATAGTCTAGCTGTCTATATCTATGTCATGTCTTGCTAGAAAATGTTGGTTAAATATATTTTTCATCAAGCTGACATGATTTTTGAAATACTATTCCTAGATACATTTAATATCTGGAGATTGGTGAATGTGCAGTGTATGTGAGCAAGATGGAGGGGGGGGAATCTGCTTCAATTTATTTATTTATTTAAAGAGCCAAGATATGTGTGTGTTGGTGAGATCTAGTAAGATTAAATCAGCTGAAAGGAGAGGCGCTTTTTTAATGCTTGAAAGAAATGTTGATGTAAACCGGCAGGGCTATGCTTCAAGACAAAGAAGATCTAGATGACAATATGAAGATGAACCACCATCTGCTGCTCTGCTCACAAGGTTACAGCTTACCTTAAATAAATAAGAGTGGACATGCTGATTTTAGGATAGATTTTTTAAAAAGCTTGAGAAGAAATGGCTTTCAAAGAGATGTTGTAAAGGATGACTATGCTCTAGCATCCCATGCACCAGGCTTGAACTTAGGGTGCAGTCTGCATTCAGCTGGAATAATTGGAGAACTTCATGATTTACATGAGTTTAGAACATAGGTTGATAATGAAGAAGGATTTAAAAGAGAAGAGTGAAATGACTTGACCAGT
Source organism: Phrynocephalus versicolor (assembly GCA_023846285.1). NCBI lineage: Eukaryota > Metazoa > Chordata > Lepidosauria > Squamata > Agamidae > Phrynocephalus > Phrynocephalus versicolor. Next base: position 55,427,272 of record JAHTLZ010000204.1, on the reverse strand, counting down.
AGAAAAGCAGGCAATGAGTTATGTTGGCATCTTCTTTGGATGGCCACTGTGGAAATAGAATGCTGAACAAGCCTGACCCAATAGACTTTTCTGATTTTATTGCATTGCATGTGGAAGTAAATATGCATGTTTCTAATCTGGAGGGGGCATTCTCTCCCCCCCCCCAGCTCAATCAAGAAAATCAGTTGTTGCTTAAAAAGCTGAGGCATGCACGCTTAAAAAATAAGCAGCTGGAAAGTGATTTCATGAAGTTGCAAGAACAGCTGCATTATGAAAAGAAGTTCATGGTCTCCCCTGTCACAAAGAGAAAGTAAGAGTGAGTTATATATTATACGTTTCACAAGTTTCCAAGATTCTAGCCAGTGGTCTGGTTTGTGTTCACAACTGTTATCTTTTATGCTATTTTACAGGCTCAGTAGTAATCTAGCTGAGTAATACTAGGTGTCAACTAACGTAGAACCTTTCGTGAGTCATGGTGCATTAGCTTAAATGGAATGCTAATCCACATTTAAAAAAATGGTCTCCATGTTTATTTTTGGATATTTTAACATTTGCCTACCATTGTGAGACAATACCCTTGCCTGTATCCCTTTTGAGCACAGCTTTTTTGTAATGATCAGTTTGATGGATGACACAATTTTTGCATATTCGGCTAGTCATGTGAAAGTTTAACAAATTGTAGTGCTATATGCCTTGAAAACCTTTTAAAACAATGTATGGAACTAGAACATACCATGAGTTGTAACCTGGAAAATATGTATTGGGATATATTCTTTTACTATTTTGAGGAAAATGATATTTGTGCCTAATTTGTGACTGAGAGATTTTTGGTCCTCCAGATGCTACGGAATACAACTTCCATAGACTCTTGTAGGGCCCATTGGACTTGTTGGTTAAAAGAACCAGAGGGTCAGAAATTTCCCCACCTCTGGTTTATGTTGTATTTTTCAAGGTTGCATTCACAGGGAGGGATGCAGGTGGGACTGGGGGTTAAATGGCTGAGCATGTCAATCAAAAGGTCAGTAGTTTGAATCTGTGTGACAGGTTGAGCTCCTGTTTCTTGTCCCACCTCCTGCCAACCTAGGAGTGTGAAATCACATAAAATGTGGGTAGGTAAATAGGTACCACTTTGGTGAGAAGGCAACAGCGTTCCGTGCAATCACACGTTTAATTGTGTTGCTCCCATGACCACAAAAATATATACAGGTATACAGACCAACACTAGCTCTTCGGCTTATAAATGGAGATGAGCACCAGATCTAGAGTCAGGAATGAGGACTTAATTGTCAGAGGGAACCTTTACCTTTATGTGTTACTCACCAAGAATGTGCTGGACATTCTTATGTCGGTTTATTCATAGGTTCATGCAGTGTGCTAAATAGAGCTTATGGTACAACTAAACAGGAATTTGAAGTGATCTGGGTTGTGTTTAAAAGGCTCTTATATTTGGTGCAATCTGTTTTATCTCACACTTGACCAACCCATTCACATGGGAGATTTTCCTCTTCCATGAGCAGGATCTACAAAGCACTTCAGATTGCTCCAATTTCTCCTCCTTTTGATTACTGATGCCCCCCCCCGCCCGCCTGTTCCCCCACTGTTTATTGCAGCTGATATTCTGCAGGCTACAGTGACTTTCCATGTTGAATTTAGTAAGTGTCATATTGTTACAACAATGCATCCACCTAGCATACTCTCTAATGTCTGCAATAGGGAGAATCTTTGGGAGAATCTTTGTAATTCTGAGAAGACTAAAATAGAGAGGGTTTTTCCTTGGTTTTCCTTTCTACTGTCACAGTCCACTGCATCCATCACAGGGTTGTCACAGATTGTTGCCTACAGCTCTATTTTGGGAACAAACTCAGCAACTACACACAGAGAGGCAGAATGGGACAATGAGGAGCGCTCCCAATCACATCACATAAACAGCCACTCTAATGATGTGCCAAAAAGTAGTGGAACATCTTGCAGAAGGAGTGGGATTGATTGCTCTTATTTAAAGTACACGTGGTCACTGGAAAATAAAGTAAACCAAACTGTACCAAAAGGGAACAAATATGCCTGACTGCCCTCTCGTTATCAGGAAAATTGTGTTCTTAGGATTGCTGCTCTAAATGGGAATGTTCTAGTAGCCTGTGTGCTGAGTTTGCTGTTAGAGGGCAAACTGCATTCAGGTGGGATGAATTCAGGTGGACAAAATTATTGATTGAAATCAGTGGTTCAATCCGGGTCCCCAAATGTTCCTGGACTGTAACTCCCAGAAAACTCCCCTTCCAGCACAGCGAGTGGTGGAAGCTTATGGGAGTTGCAGTCCAGGAACATCTGGGGACCCACAGGTTGAGAATCATTGGTTTAACAGTCTAAATGCACATAAATTGGCTTTCAAGGCAAGTTTATGCACAATTTGTAATGGGCAAAAGTCATCTTATGGGTGATATTCTATCACAATTTCATATTTTGAACTTTGCAAAAGCATTTCTTTATTGATGGACTTATACCTAAGTTTGTTCTTTAAAGATGAAAAAAATGGAACACGATCCCCTTTTTAACTTCTGGGGAGATAACTAGACAAATATATTAAAACAGTAAAATCTGCTTATATGGAGAAGGTGTTTCTAAGTCATTGTATTTGTTTAATGTTAGTGTACTGGTTCAAACAGAAGTTTCTCTATGCCAAGGAGATGGGATCCACCAGAAGGAACATGAAATAGTAAAGAAAAATGCTCGGTAAGCTTTGCACAGTTACTGAAGTGTTTGTTCTTATTGCATACTTCATCCCGTGTACTCATACAGACTAACTACATATGTTCAGTTAAGTGTATTCACAGGTAAGTGCATAGTAGGATGTTTGAAATATCAAAAGCAGCCCCTCTCCATTGTATGAATTGCAAATGTAGCAGTTTGTATCACCTTTGATGCTTTCGATAATTTATTTAAGTTACTGTTGGAAAGAGCAACATTTTCTCCCAACAAGCAATTAAGAAATATGAACTAATGTTCCTGTAATTAACTAGGCTACTGGATCACAAAATTCTCAGGTATGGAACTGATTTTTGCCATCTGCTTTTTTCTAACCCTAACCCTCTACACCCAGGCAGAAGTATCATCTGAGATGTTATAGATACATTTGAGTCTAGCTCTAGTTGGAAAAGCGATTAGTGCTTCTTTGATTTACTAAGCCTGCTTCCAATCTGCCTCTAGTTTTATCAACTCAGTTTGATCATCCTCAGGCATTGTGGCCTCTAAACTACCTTATTTATGTGTTGTCATTTTTTCTGAAAGAAAAACAAGCTAAAAAGACCTTTAGGTATAACAAGTGAAATCCACCAATACCATTGCTAAATACCTTCCATTTTCATGGGCTTTTAACAAGCATTTATGATAAGAAACTCTTATTTTTGCTGAATCTTGCATGTTTTGTTTTTCCAGGGTACTCAAGATGTACAATAGTTTGCAGAAAAGGTACAATAAAGAAGTAAAAATAAACCAAGGCCAAAATGAAACAATTGCAACACTTTCTGTAAGTTTTATTTATGTGACTTGACATAGGAGGGGCTGATTCAAAATAAAATATTAATAAGACCACGTTTAGGAGGTCATTAATTCATGGAATCATAGGATGTTAGAGATGACCTAATGGCTCATTATAACATACTACTACTACTACTACTACTACTACTACTACTACTACTACTACTA
>JAHTLZ010000204.1:55381767-55423563 GCA_023846285.1 Phrynocephalus versicolor | reverse complement strand
TACTACTACTACTACTACTACTACTACTACTACTACTACTACTACTACTACTACTACTACTACTACTACTACTAATAATAATAATAATAATAATAATAATAATAATAATAAGTTGTAGATGTTTTGCATAAGCTTCACGTAACTTGTTGCAGCAAAATGTGATTTGTTAAAGAGGTGCCAGGGTGCATTTTAGTTGCAGAGTTGAATGCATGACCATGCATGTGACTAAGCTGCAACCTGGTGCCTTTTTCAATTTGTTGTGGAAAGTTTCACAAACCATTAGGGTTCTGGCCTATATCTTTTAAGATCTGGTTTAAAATCATTGGGTTGGATTAAGATTTAGGGTCCAGTCAGACTTACATTTTGGATCCCTTGTGGCATAGGCTATTTTTGGCAGCCAGATAACAGACAGGGAAACACAAACCATCCTGGTTCCCAATCTGGACATTTTTGATCGTAGTGTTGCAGCAACTTTTTTTCCAGATCTTGGCTGGAGTGATTCCAGCATGCATGAAAGGGTCACTTTTAAGGGAGAATACTTCCTGTGAATAAAACTTTCCAGTGCAATCAAACAAAATTCTATATTGCTACTGAACCATACTCTTCGTTGCATTCATAGCACCTCAACTGAAAGAATGATGAGTTTCATTTTGTAGGCCTCCCCTGCTACAGTGTGCACAGCCTTTGGAGGGATGCACTTGGAGTGGTGAGGGGGAAAGGGGGCACTTACCTAGCCAGCCAGATTGCAGCTAGCTAGAATATTTATTTATTTATTTATTTATTGGATTTCTATACTGCCCATCTGGCAGCGAGGTCACTCTGGGCGGTTTACAACAATTAATACATTCAAACAATTTATAGAATAAAACCATAAATAGTAACACAATAAAACAAAAATAAAAATAATATTAATTGGCATAAAACAATATATTATTTTTGGCAGGCTATTTCTTGCTTTTGGCATATGTGAGACTTTTCTCCTTTTGTGTGAGTCATGCACACTTCAAAATTGGAAAAGGGAACTCTTCAGTTGGTGGTAGTCTGTTTCTGGTGGTGGCAAGGTCACCGCTTATATGCCGGTGCAATTCTGCAAGATATTGACCAAACTGAACTTTTGAACTCATTACTAATTTAGGTTTTATTGATTGCAATAGCTGTTCTCCCATGTATGCCCTGTATCCATACTTTTGCACTGTGTTTATTAGGTTGGTATTAAGATGTTGCATGTGCTTTTGTTATACTGATCATTTTTGCTGTCATCCTTTTATCGTATGTATGGGAGTGTTTTGATCTGCTTTGATTCAGTGATGTATGTATTTGTATTTGCAGAAGTTCATTTGTCTGAATTACTGAGCACTGATTGGCTGATAGAACTTGAATACAGTATTATGCAATATCTGATGTGCTGTGTGAAATATATTTCTTATTTATACACTAAAATTTTCATCTTTTAATTTAGCTTGGAGTCCTGCTGTTAGTTACATATTCCCATAAATTCTGATATAAATAATAATAATAATAATAATAATAATAATAATAATAATAATAATAATAATAATAATAATAATAATAATAATAATTCTCAATATGCTTTAAATGGTATTTATCTCATTTCGTATCAAAATTCTTTTTCTTTTCTGTTTGATCATAGTCTAAAATTAATTCATTGGAACATCAACTTCGGTTAGCAAACCAAAAAGTGATGGTAATGGAAACTAAGGCTCCAGCAAATAACAAAACAGTTCACTTGCAGAGAAAAGTTTCATCTCATAAATGCATGTGTAAAAAGAAGGGGAGCTGTTCCTGCAAATATTTAGGTAATAACTTGTTTTCTTTCTCATGCTTTTTAATACATCAGTTCTTGGACCTGAACCCAATCAGAAGTTTATTTATTTATTTATTTGTTGTATTTCTATACCGCCCATCTCTTTCTCACACACTGAGGTTTATTGATTTATTTTAGTGTATTTTTACCCTGCCTTTTTCATTGTAAAAGAACTCAAGGCGGTTTATAGTAATGACGGATAATATACAGTCCAGTACAATTAAGACATGTTCAAGTACAGTATTGAGAACAGGGAATTGAAGAGACATCTTACAGAATTAATAGACAACATTACATTAAAGCTACAATGTTAAAAGGAGAGTAAAGTTCCATCGAAAGTTACAAGAGAACATGAGCAGTTAAAAGGAGAGTAACGTTCCATGAAAAGTTATTATAATTGATGGAAACATAGTGTCAGTGTAATCACATAAGATTATAAGTAGTTATAAACACAAAGTCTATGTGATCCTATAGATTCATATAAAAGACACAGAATAGGTAGTCCATTATTCAGGGAAAGCTTGCCTGAAGAGAAAGGTCTTAGCCTGCTTCTAGAAAGAGAACAGAGATGAGACAGTCCTGGCCTCTAGCGGGAGGGAGTTCTAGAGTCTGGGCACAGCAGCTGAGAAGGCCATGGGTTCCCATGAGACGTACCTGTGAGGGTGGCAGGATGGAGAGAAAGGCCTCTCTTGGTGACCTTAACACCCGATTCGGTTCATACTGTGAGATTCGATTTTTGAGGTAGCTAGGGCCCAGGTTGTACAGTGCTTTGTAGGTCAAGGTCAGCACCTTGAATTGTGCCCAATTTCTGATTGGTACCCAGTGGAGCTGTTTTAATAGGGGTGTAATGTGATCTCTGTACCCCGCCCCAGTCAGCAGTCTGGCTGCTGCATTTTGGATCCGTTGAATTTTCCTGAAACTTCATTGGTAGCCCCACATAGAGCACATTACAGTAGTCTAGCTGGGACGTCATTAGGCATGTGTCACCATGGCCAGAGCTGGTTTCTCAAGAAACAGATGCAATTTGCGTACTAGCCTCCTTTGTGCAAATGCACTCCTGGCCACAGCCGTGACCTGGGCATCCAAGCTCAAGCATGAGTCCAACAGCACCCCCAAGCTGCGTACCTGTTTTTTTCACTTTGAGGGTGACTCCATCCAGTACAGGTTGCATCCCTGTCCTTTGTTCTCCCTTTCGAATGAGGAGAAGCAGGATCATCACACCAACTTATATGCTTAAGAAGCCATGGTTTTCTTTGACCTGTATATGATTGACTTTTGTTGAACAGCCTTGAAAGAGCCTGAATTTTGGGTTCTCACACAGGTGTGGTATGTGCATTATTTTAAAAAGATAGGAATTGTTTTAAAAAAGTTGAAAGTTCAGCAGTCAAGGATATCAAGGCAAAATTACAACTGGTACAATAATTTTTAAAGCCTTGTCTTTCCCATTATTCCTTTATTCAGATTGTGAACATTATTGTTGCATAAAGTCTCAGTATTTAAGCTACTTTTAAGTAGAGCTACTAGTGTCAAAATTCAGTGCCAAATTATACTAGGGAGACAGAGATACAGATCCTTGCTTTCCCTGTGTTCTTTGGTGAGCTCACTTGAAAATAGGTTTTTCTTTCTTATGCTATAGACCAGTTGCTTGTTGAAATTCAGCGTCTAAAGATGGAAAATGAAACAATATCGAAAGAAAGAAGGATGTTGAGAAATGAACTTGCTGCTTTAGACAAGGTAATTTCATGTGAGGTAATGTGGAGAGATTCTAATTGCCATGGAAAAAGCCTGGTTTGGGATTAAAATATTCTCTTCTATCCAGTGCATTGGTTTGTGCTTTTAGCACTTCAGGTATCTGTGTTCCAACTTATGCTACTTTTAATCAGACCCTAGCCTGTAGAAATTGAATTTGGTGCTGCTTTTCTGCCTTTTCAACAAACATTCAAGCAAAAACAAAAAAACAAGAGAAGCTTTTCGTAATAAAGGTGAAAATTGTGGCTCTCCTAGATATGAACAATTGGATCCAAATTAAAGTCCATATTTTTCTTCATTTGCAAAGCTTGGTTTTAAACTAATTATTTCTATGTTCACTAAAAGAAAATGTAAATTTTAAGATTCAGAAGTGCAGTTTCACTAAAATGTGCTATACATAATTACTTTTTAGGATTTTTTTGATGAAATAGAAGATTTAAAATCTGCGCTTCAAGAAGCCATAAAAATGAATACTCAGTATGAAAAGTGTTTGAAACAACTAAGTTCAACTTATGGAGTTCCCCTTAGATCAACTTTGACAGCTGGTAATCGTCGTGCACATTTGTAGAATTAGAATTCAGTCAAAACTGGAAGTACTCTGTAAAATTACTTATTCGGGTAGCATTATTTTTCAATAAAATCATGACTAATTTTTAAACTTCTGCATACTTTTTATGTTGAATTGTTCGTCTTTGTATACTTCATACTGGGTACTTATTTTCTATTGTAGTTTGGGCTGGGTAGAACACTTGATTTTATAATTGCCTGGTGACTCTTTATGAATGGTAGTTACCACAGGAGAGGATCCTGTAGAGAACCCTGGCAGTGTTGTCAACATTCAGACTGGCCTTGATAATGTATAGCTTGGCATCCATTTCTCCTGTTTGCAACGAGATCATGATAGTGCAAGACAAGGTTGGGCCATTTCCTGGAATACCTGGGTACAGAAGGAATATCCCACATTCATTAATTGGTGGTTTGTGGAAGGACAGTAGGAAACAGTTTAGGGACTGCTTCTGGCCTGTTTCCTTACTTTTATTTTCATCTTCTACTTTTTAAGGTTTATTTTATTACTGTCCCCAAAACCAATCAGACCGGCAGTAACTTCAGTGCTGAGAACAAGAGGGCATCTATCCTCCACCCTATGTTGAGCCTGCCAGGTAGCCTACAGGCAGGCTGCTTGGAGTACACAGCTCTGACTTCTACCCACTGGCTGCTGCTTCTGTGTACTCTTCCTGCTGCCTGAGTCAGGACTGGATTAAAACAAGCTGAGCTATATCAAAAGAGAAGAGGCTTATAAGCCTATCTCCCACACTTCCAGTTTTGGGTATTATTGACCAGAGTCCCTCAGGAGCTAAAGCAGAGGTTCCCAAAGTGGTCTATATAGATTCCCAGGGGTCTATTTCGACTTGAAGGGGTCTATGACAGTGAGAAAAAAAAAATGGGGGTCCACAAAATGTAAATGGGGATTCATGTGAACAGACCCCATTTAGCAGATCATCATCAACATTCAGGCGTTCTGTAAATGTCTTACACCTAACACAAATTGTTTCAATAAAGGTATGCTTTATTGCTTTTCTTTTTTTTATAACTGTCCATGGTATGTCCTATCAACTGTCCCATCAAAGTGAGCAACACTGTGTCAGCTGTCAAGTGGTCTACTGGGTGAAAACGTTTGGGAACCTCTGAGCTAAAGCCTTACAACCATAGCTTTTGTAAACATGTGTTGACTTTGGCTAATGGTAGAGCTGGCACTGCTCCACCTGGTGCTCTTGGTTGAGTCGACTAATGCATCCACACAATTTATTTCCTCCAAAAATAGTGCCTGAATTCTTTTAGGATACCATTCGATGCATCGAAATCCAACGGGCTCAAGGTAGTGAGCGTACCTGGCTCCCCTCCTTTCCCGCCCAATCCTCACAATGTCATTGCGGAGGCAGGCAGGCAGGCAGAGAGAGCCTCGCTGGTCCAAAGGTCACGCGGCTCCGAGGCATAATTAGAACGTGGACTTCCCGAGCCCCAAGCTGCATTTCTAACCATCAATCACGCGGCCGAGGTGACCCGCCCGGGCACGCCGCGGGCGTCGAGGCCAAGCTGGCGGCGCCGTCGCCCCTTCGCAACCACCACCACGCTTGTTTCGCTCGGCCATTCTCTCCTACCAATGAAGTCGCCGCGTGCCGCGGGTGAGGCCCTCCCCGGCCCGGCCAATCAAGCGGCAGCCGACTCCGCGGAGCCAATGAGAGGCGTCTCACGGGGCGGGACGGAGCGGACCCGCCCCCCGTGCGGAAGAACCCTCGCCGGGCCGGAGCGGGCCAGGCGCCGTGCCGCGCGTTGGGCAAAGTTCCGTGGCGGAGAGGGGCGCAGCGCGGGAGATGCCGGCGCCTTTCGGAGGCTCAGCTGGTGAGTTCCTGGGCGGCCGTCCGCCAGCTCTCCCGCCGCCTGGGCAGCGTCGCCGGCCGTAGCTCCTCCCCGGGGCGAGTGGGAGCAGCGGCGGGGCCAGGTCTCCTTGGTGGCGCCCGCCCGCGGAGGGAGGGACGGAGGGCGACCTGCCTGCCTAGTTCCGCCGTCGGCATTTTCGCTTCCAAATGCTTCGCTTTCCCTTTTGCAGGGGAAAGTTGCCTAAGCTTTTTCCTCGCTTCCCGGCCAGCTGCCCTTCCAAGGCAGGGCTAAGAAGTTGCTTTGCAGGCGCCACCCTCCCACCCTCCCACGCCCTTTAAAAGCTCCAAGCGAGGTGCAGGATCTCAGTGAGGACGGGGTGCCTCCTTTTGGGGTCGGTGGGTGGGTGGTGGTGGGAGACAGCATTTGCGGCCACTTCTCATGCCAGTGCCCTGGTCGTATCTGGTGCTCCTGCTGGTGAGGGACTGGAGTGGGCAGCGCTTGCAAGTAGACATGCATCGTAGGTGGCGTTTAAAAAGTCTAAAAGCCCCTGGCGCCGCCATGTAAGGATCAACCAAAACATCACACAGGAGTAGTAAGGAAGGTTTTAAATCGCTAGCGTGGCCTCTCCCCGCCCCCCCTGCTGTGCGGCATCGAAACAAAAAGTCGGTGCAAGGAAGGATGCTGTTGAGAATGGAACTCGTTTTCGGCAGCGGCATTTGGTGGCCTCTTGCTTCCTGAAATGTCATAAGGAACTTCCATCTCTTGCTCCTGATGAAGCCACCAGGCTCCTGTTAGAGGCACCTCATATACCTCATTAATTTACAGGATTGTTGTCATGATAAAATCATTGTTTATTTTGGTGGCCATATGTCTTGCTTTCCTGCAAAATGTGGTGAAACAGCTGTGCTGTGTTTTGGGGCCCTGCTGCTCAGTTCCTTGAAACAGCCCTGCACATTTATGCCAAACCCCTTTGCAGATACTGCTTCCATTGGAATATTTTGGTTGAAGATTACGAAGTATTACTTTGAGGTTCTTAAACAGATGTACGGTAATTTGAGCTGAAACTTTACTAACACATAGCTATGTTATCCTTGCTGGAGAGAGGAAAAGATAAGTGCCACCCTGACACATTTGATGTATCTTAAGCATTCTAATAGTGGTTGGTGTGAGCAGATACAGTGGCATCACCCTAATTCCGGCTCACCTTCACTGGCTACCCCTGGAGTTCTGGATCAGATTTTGACTGGGGCATACAAGTCCCTACATGGTTTGGGCCTAAGTTACTTTTCAGAGCGCCTTGCCTCAATGTCAACTGCCTGACTAGGTAGCCACTGGAAGGGAGGTCTATAAATTTTCTACTACAGGTGAAACTCCAAAAATTAGAATATCGTGCAAATGTTCATTTATTTCAGTAAGTCAACTCAAAAGGTGAAACTAATATATGAGATAGACTCATTACATGCAAAGCGAGATATTACTTTGGTATAATTGTGATGGTTCTGGCATACTGCTTATGAAAACCCCAAATTCACAATCTCAGAAAATTAGAATAGTGTGAAAAGGTTCAATATTCTAGGCGCATAGTGTCCCACTCTAATCAGCTAATGAATCCATAACACCTGCAAAGGGTTCCTGAGCCTTTAAATGGTCTCTCAGGCTGGTTCAGTAGGAATCACAATCATGGGAAAGGCTGCTGCTGACCTGACAGGTGTTCAGAAGACCATCACTGACACCATCCACAAGGAGATAAAGCCCCAAAAGGTACAGATTGCAAAAGAAGGGTGATGTTCCCAAAGTGCTGTATCAGAGCACATCAATAGCAAGTTACGTGGAAGGGAAAAGTGTGGAAGAAAAAAGCAGCGGGGATGACTGCAGCCTGGAGAGGATTGTCAGGAAAAGGCCATTCAAAAGTGTTGGGGACTTTCACAAGGAATGGACGGAAGCTGGAGTTAGTGCAACAAGAGCCACTACACAAAGACAGATCCTGGACATGGGCTTCAAATGTCATGTTCCTCTTGTCAAGCCACTCCTGAACACGGTTGCTCAGTGGTCCAAAGTCCTCTTTGCTGATGAGAGCAATTTTGCATCTCATTTGCGAACCAAGGACCCAGAGACTGGGGGAAGAATGGAGAGGCACACAATTCACGATGGTTGAAGTCTGGTGTGAAGTTTCTATAGTCTGTTGATTTGGGGAGCCATGTCATCTGCTGGTGTTGGTCCACTGTGCTTCATTAAGTCCAGGGTCAATGCAGCTGTCTTCCAGGAGATTTTGGAGCACTTCATGCTTCCTTCCGCTGCTGAGCTTTATGGGGACGCTGATTTCATTTTCCAGCAGGACTTGGCACCTACCCACATTGCCAAAAGTACCAACATCTGGGTGAATGACCATGGGATTACTGTGCTTGATTGGCCAGCAAACTCACCTGACCTGAACCCCATAGGCCAGCCATATCCAAACTTCAGCCCTCCTGATGTTTTGGGCCACAACTCCCAGAATTCTAAGCTTAGATTGTCAGTGGCAAAGGACTGTGGGAGATGTGAGTAAGTAAATAAATTTATTGATTAGTCCTATGACCATATCAACCAATAAAAACACAGAATATAAAATACATTAAATTACATGCAACACCATCCAGTAGGGTACCCTACAATACCAATTCAGAATATACAGAAGTCATATATGTAGATCTCCTTTGCAGGATACTCCAATTTGTTCGACATATTGTGTTCTTAAAACTAATTCTTGGATTAGCCGCCTTCATGAAACTATTATACATCACGGGTTCCCTATTCAGTATTTGCTTTCAATATCTCTTGCTCCACAGGCAAGAGATATCTTCAAACAGCGAGTCCTGGATATTAGTGCACAATCAGACCTGGAACTATTATCTAAAAATAGATCTTTAAGCTGGTTGGCTAAGAATGAAATTACCTTTTTATCTGAAAAATACATTTGAATGTCAAGTATTAAGAAGGGCCTTTACTAGAGCCAGATTTGAATTGCTGGATTCCATGGTCAAATAGGGGCGTTTTCACCACCTCCCTTATCACGAGAGAACCTGTATTTGTGGATCCCATTCTGTTGAAAATATTTCTCATATTCTCTTTGATTGCCATTATATGTATCCATCAGGCTTGAATATCTATCCCCCTTTTTAGAAAGAACAGTCCATAGGGACCCAATTCACAGATTGTCTTATCTTCTTTCGGGCTCTAATGTGTACATTGTTCGCAAAGTTGCCAGGCTTGTAATTAAAGCTGCAGCTTTAAGAACGCAATACGTCAAACAAATTGGAGTATCCTGCAAAGGAGATCTGTGGGAGTTATGGTTCAAAACATCTGGAGGGCCGAAGTTCGGACATGCCTGCCATAGGCATAGAGAATCTATGAGGCATTGCCAAGATAAAGATGAGGGACTTGAGACCAAACAATGCAGCAGAGCTGAAGGCCGCTGTTGAAGCATCCTGGTCTTTCATAACACCTCAGCAGTGCCATTGGCTAATTGCATCTATGCCATGCCGCATTGAGGCAGTAATTCATGCAAAAGGGGCCCAAACCAAGTACTGAGTACATATGCATGCTTATATTTTTCAGAGGTCTGATATTGTTCTATTCTCAATCCTTGTGTTATTGATGTCATGTAATATTCTAATTTTCCTGAGAGTGTGCATTTGGGGTTTTCATAAGCTGCATAATCATCACAAACGTATCAGTGTAAGGCTTGACATATCTTGCTTTGCCTGTAATGAGTCTATCTCATATACAGTATTAGTTTCACCTTTTGAGTTGACTTGTGGAAAAAAATGAACATTTGCACGATATTCACATTTTTCGAGTTTCACCTGTAGATATTGGGCCGTCTTCACATTGGCTCCATCTTGGAGGAATGAGCTCCTGAAGAAGCTATGGCTTCCCCCTTCCCTGACACTTAAAGGTCATTGGAACCCATGGATCTTCAGGGAGGCCATCCATTCTGAACTGAGGCAATCTTACTTCCTTGTCCAGCTATTTGTTATTTGTTTTGTTATGTTTTATTTTCTGCTTCTTGTAGTTTTAATAATGCTCTGGCACTCTCTGTTTTTATGTAGTTAAATTGTTTATCATTTTATTATCTAAATCATTTGACTGTACTGTATATTTTATCGTAATCTGCTCAGGGTAGTGCGATGGCATACATGAGTGTGGTTTATTTATTTATTTATTTATTTATTTATTTATTTATTTATTTATTTATTTATTTATTTATTTATTTATTTGAGTTTTTTTACCCTGCCTTTCTCCTTGGAAAAGGACCCAAGGCAGCTTACAATAATGAGGGACAATATACAGTCCAGTACAGTGGTGCCCCAACTTACGAGATTAATCCGTTCTGAGCCAATGCTGGTAAGTTGCTTATCTCATAAATTGGGGAGCGATTTCCCGTAGGAATGCATTGAAATTCAATTAATCCATTCTGGAGTGAATGGATTTCAATGCATTCCTATGGGAAACCGCTTTAAAATTTATGCGCGTAGCTTCTCCCCCCTGGGGGGGTGTCAGGAAAAGCTGTACGTGCGATTCTTCACCCAGCCAGGGCCAATCAACTGCTTGTCACTGGCTTTGGGCCAGCGCTCATGGGGCCATCTCCATTGAAATTCATTGGCCCTTGGCGGGGGGAGGAAGCGGTGTGCCACTTTTGAATTTCCTTCCACTTTTGAATTGCCTTCCAGTCAATATCGGGGCATATTAAAAAGCAAAAACAAAGTGGTCTGCTTATATACTGCCCCATACCACTATAAGTAGTCTCTGGGTGGTTTACAGTTTTAATTATAGTATGAAGGCTACACATTGCCCACCCACCAGCCAGCTAAGTACTCATTTTACCTACCTCAGAAGGATGGAAGGCTGAGTCAACCATGAGCCTGCTACCTGGGATTGAACCCCAGTTTGTGAGCACAGTTTTACCTGCAGTACAGGCATTTAACCACTGCGTCACACAGTGGTTAAATAGACTATGGTGTGTATGTGAAGTCAAGACTGCTTTTGTGATATTTAGGGCAGGAAATAATAGCATTGTGAAAACTATAAATCTGGGGCCATTTCTTACAGAACTTCCTTAAACCTGTCTATTAAGTTAAGATGAATGCATAGTAATTTCCTTCAGTAACTTAGGGTTTCCCCCATGCCTTTTATCTCTTTTCAGTATGATGTAGATATGTAGACAAGTAGATATGTATAAATGAACCATATCAGATAATTCTCAGTCTGTGTTCAACATTTGATATTCTTTTCTGTGTCTCCCACAGGGTTCATCATTGATATGGAGAGGTATTTGAAACACATAAATGACCCAACTGGCCTGAATAGCTGAATATTGGTGCCGTTTATGGGAGAAAAAGCCACTTTTAGCCTGAGGTGGCAATTGTGAGCTTAAGCACCATGCACACTTTTTCTTGGAGGAAAAGAAGCACTTTTATACTGATATTTTTGTCTATTATTATTTCTGTGTTTGTGTTCTGTGAATTTTTAATTTATTATATTGTGATAATTCAGTGTCACTGGCCGCAGCTGAAAAGTCAGTCATCAGCAGCAGGTGAACAAACATCAGATTCAATTTTAAAAGCAATGTTTTTATCAGACACTCATCTTCTTGGTCAAGTCAATGGACACTGGCTGGATAAACTGAGGAGGTGAGAATGATGAATAAAGTGTTGCAAATTGACAAGCTTATATTTACAGTCAATCTGTTGTGAGTTGAATGTTAGGCGTACAAACTAATTCAAAGCCTATTAGTTGATGAAGTGTCTGGCTTTAATTAGTTCTTTAATTACAATAAAATCAAGTGTTGTAAAATATTAACTTATTTACTGCTTTGAAGATAGCCAAGGAGGCAAAAGGAATTACAACTTAATGAGCAAAGGTTATAGTTCATTAAAAGAAAATGGTTGGCACAGTTCTACCAGTGTAAACAAGATTGGGACACTGGAAATAATTAAGTTAAAGCTTCACATCCTTTCATTTCACTTTCCAAGGTGCTGTATGGTACCTTTTTGTCCAAAGGAAACTTTTGGGAGCTTCAGAATGAGAAGGAAGGGCTTTAGAAATCAAAGATCATTGGTAGCAGTCCTCCTGATCTGAGCAGCAGTGATCTGGCAGTAAGTTTTGAGTTTAAAATTTTCCCCCATCCTTGTCCTAAAGCTCTCAAAGGCTTCCTGTGGGTAAAAGGGGGCCCTTAGAACCTCAAAAGCTGAAACTGGAAGTAGGGAGGAACAGGAAGCTTTAACAACTATTCAGATTAATTCTGGTGCATCTATCCAGTTTATGTACCACAAAATTATGTGATAGGATTTTGCCTTTTGTTTAAAGGAATGATCATATTTAATCTAGAAGTTGAGTCATGGCAACTAGACTTCTTTACTTGAAGATCTCTCAAGAAAAGAAATCCGGTTGCCATGACTCAACTTCTAGATAAACTCACCTGGATTACTGAGAATCTTCACAATCATATAATATTTTCTTATTTGTTTCCTATTACGGTATCCTGTTGGAACCAAAATGGACCCAAAATTAATTTCAAAAGCATTCTGAAATACTGTAAATGAAAATATTATGTGATAATGTACAGTATGCCCCTGTTTATTTTGGGGGTTAGCTTTCTGACCCACTCGTGATCAAGGTATGCCGACACCGTTACCTGTGGATTGAGCCAGGACTGGCAGGCCTGTACAGGGCCCAGAATTGGCTTCTGGTGAACTGGAAGTGACTTCCAGGCCATGCAGTGGGCCTATGCTTTGGAACTTGCCCTAGGCACAGTGCCACACACTTGCGGTCCCGATAAATCCACCATATACCTGGACCGCAATATTTGAAGTGCAATGTGGCGGGGAACTACTGTAGTATGATTGTAACATGATGGTTGAAATCTGTTAGTAAAGAGCAACTGGAGTAGGCTCTTTGAATCAGTAGAATGTATGGAAGAGTTGATTCAATAAATTCCCCACGGATTCAGTGAGTCTGTTCCAGTTGTGACTGATTGCTAGACATCAGGTACTATATAACAACACATTAACTTAAAGTAGTAACCTTGTTATATCTATACAGTACTTCATTAATTTATATTTATTTTCATTTTATATTGAAATTTAAAATGAAGAATGGAGTACCCCCTACTTGAAAAAAAGGTTCACCCTGTATTTGTATCTCAGCCAACTGACATTGGCCTCTATTATAATTGCTGAGATGTAAGTCATACTTCAGTGAGTTGAACTTGGGTTCAAGGAGGGAGTAAAAAACAAAAATGTCCACTGCTGATATAATAGTAATAATTCTCTGATCCCTGACATCAAGGCTGACATTTTGTTGTGTATGCATTAAAGCGCTGTTTGAAGATAACAAACCAGCAGAATCTATTGTACAGGATATTGATGCTGGACTAGAAATACTATACAGAAACAAGAACGGTAATGAGCTTAAAACATTGACAAAGCTTCTGGACTCAGTGCCCCCCCCCTCAAAAATATTAAAGGTAATAGACTGTGATGAATTTTAGGGAATATTTTCAATTAAATCTACAAAATTCCAAATATCTGGCTGACATAGACCTTAATTACATTACCCCCAGAGAGAGAGAGAGAGAGAGAGAGAGAGAGAGAGAGAGAGAATGTCAAGGCTTGTGGTGCCTACAGGACAGAAAGCTTAAAGGCAATGGCTTTAAGTCTTTCTTAAAACTAATTCATACTTTCTTATAACTTATTCTTGTACATTACAAGATGTACAGTGATAGAGCAGGAAAGAAGCAGCTTGGATTCAGAGGAGGGATTTGTATCAGGAAAGTACTTTGCGTGCATATATTTGCGGGGAGGTGTGTCAAGTTCGTGGAAGCCCACACTCTCTTTTTCAAAACACACAAACACTTCCTTTAGTCAAACATATTTATTTAAAGCTATAACGGGTTTATTTATGTTCTCCTTTAGAAGCCTGGAACAAAGGATATCCTCTCCTAGGTTCCAGGATTCCCTTTTTATATCTTCCAAATTTTCCAAATCAGGTTTAACCAAACAGGCAACAACATATCTGGAACAAATGGGGTTGAAGTCATTTCTAATAGTTTATATTTATTCACTGGAGAAACACCACCTACTGTATATTGAGTTCCCACTTTACCTTGCAGTTTCCCTCTGAAATGGGGTCAGGAGCCAAGTCAACGGCATCTTCTATTCCCTCTGGCACCTCTACTTACGAGCAGCTCTATTTACTAGCAGTTCGACTTACGAGCGGCAAACAGTTGGCTTTTTAAACTGCCACCTTACAAATGTTAGATAGGGTTTCCCTTATCTACTTATGACACTGACTTTGACAAGTCCGACCTGTAAAAGTCAGCTGTATTGCCGCTTCCTCCTCCTCTTTGGTTCCTTTGATCTCTGCAAAAGAGATCAAAGCAACCAAGAAGGAGGAGGAGGTGGCCATCGCACCTCCCTTCCAAACCGCCCGAGCCAAGTTGGGATGGGTGCATGCTAGCGCGCCTTGGGCGGGTGGAAGGGAGGCACATGTATGCTTGCGTGGATCATCCCTCCCAAGGGGCAGTCCATGCAAGCATACCCTTGCCTCCGACCCACTCGAGCTGCACCAGGTGCTTGCTGGTGTGGCTCGAGCATGTGGAAGGGAGTTGTGTGCATGCATGCATGAATCGCCACTTCTCCTATCTCCTCCCTTTTTCCTAGGCTTTCTGTATCTTCTTTGAGCTCAGACTGTCAGGAATTTTGTCTGTTATTCCTCTCAGGTCAGTCTTAATTTCTGGAAGGAACAGTTCACCTATGGTCTCTCTGTTCTCACAAGGTGCCATGATAGGAATGTGGATGGGCATGCAGGCTTTATTGACAGTTTGAAAACAAAGTCTAGTATGGTAGCTTATGATGCGTTGGTAAACAAATACAGTAATACCTCAGATAACGAATGCCCCTTATAACAAATTTTTTGGATAACGAATGGAAGATTCCAGATATAGGGCTGTCTCGGATAACAAATGTTTTATCATGCCTTTAAGAAAAGTGTACCCAGGATGCATTGCACTCCCAGTAGTTTGTGGAGGAGTGGGAGGAATTAGAGAGTTTTTTTCATGGTGTTTAGGATCCATTCGGGACATGTTTTGAGGAGGGTTTTGGACCTTTTAAACTTTGAAAGGTAGGAAGCTGAGGTTTCCTTGCCTTTTCCTGTTCATTTCCATTCCTTTCCATTTTACAACAGAGTGCTGAGCTGAGCTGAGGTTTGCACATGAGGGTCCTGCCTTTTTTTGTTTGCATTCCTTTCAAGTTTGAGTGCTGAGATGAGCTCAGGTTTGAAGGGGAGGTGCTGGCTTGTTTCTGTTTGCATTCCTTTCCATTCTCAGTGCTGAGCTGAGCTGAGGTTTGCACACAAGGGTCCTGGCTTTTTTCTGTTTGCATTCCTTTCAAGTTTAAAACAAGTGCTGAGCATAGCTGAGGTTTGCAGAGGAGGGTGCTAGCTTTTCTCTCTCTCTGCATTTGGTGGGAATGACTGGGTGGTTTTTTGGAGCTTGATCTTTGAACTGTTTTCCATTGAATTTTTGGTGGGAAAAGGTTGAGGTAGTCTTGCTGGTTTCTTTTGTCCATGTTTGCTTTGCACTGCAGGGGGTATGTGTTCTGGGTTGTTCCAGCACTGCAAGCCTTTAAAGTGCACTTTATAAAGAGGTCTGGAAAAAACCCTGTTCAGTTACTTGGATTCCTGATGCTCTCTAGGATACTGGTTCTACGATTTTTAAATCGTACTTTCAGGTGGAGACAAAAGGACCCAGTACTTTATGTATCTGCCACTCTCTTTCCCTCACCTGGCACATTCTACTAGTTGTCATATCTTGGGTTTGTATCTGTTTCTTCTCTTAGAGAATGGCAAATGGAGAGAGCCTTCCAAACTGCCCTTTGGCTTCTGCAGCCAGAAATAGTGTTTATACTTGGTGACGCCTTTGATGAAGGAAAATGGAGCTCTTCTGAGGTTGGTACTGTGTAGAATGCTGGTAAAGTGTTCGTAAAGCAAAACGGTTTAATTGATATAGTAGTGCATGAAATGTCTAAGAAATGTGTAACATTCTAAAGCTTGGTTTGATGGCTGCCATTATTAATCAGTGTTCTAATCTGTGGCATTATTAACTACAGAAGGGATATATAGATGTGAGTTTTATGAAACCCAGTTTGTTATCTACTGGAACTCAAAGATCCAGTAATTAGAGACAAAAGACATATCTTAAATATTGAAGAATTCTGAGCCAACAATATATTTATAAGAACTATATTATTTATCTACAGTAGTCCCCCACCACAACACGGTTAATATATTATGGTCTCAGTATATCACCCTTTTTTTCTTGAGAGAAGCAGGCTTCCAAAGAGAGGTTTTTAAGCCTTCCTGGTACCTCAGCAAACAGACCTTGAGCTTCTGGCAGCAAGGTCTACTGAAGTGTCAGAAGGGTGTTAAAAACCTCTCTTTGCAAGCGGAGTAGCATTTGCTTCCAAAGAGAGGTTTTTAACCCCCTCCTGACACCTTAGCAAACAGAGCTGGGGTTACTCCTGCCAGCTGCGTTTGCAAAGAGAGGTTTTTAACCAACCCCTAACATCTCATCAAACTGACCTTGGGCTGCTGGGCTGCTGTTTCCAAAGATAAGTTTTTAACCCCTTCCTGACACCTCAGCAGACAGACCTTGAGCTCCTGGCAGCAAGTTCTGCTGAGGTGTCAGGAGGGGGTTAAAAACCTCTCTTTGGAAACACAGCCGGCAGAAGCAGCCCCAGGTCAGTTTACTCAGGCGTCTGCATTTCTTAACCCCGGGGAAAATCAGGTACCAAACTCCTGCAATAAATGGGGGAGTACTGTATTTTTATTTTGAATATTTTACCCTGTCTTTCTCCTTGGAAAAAGAGCTCTCAATCCTTTGGCCCAAAATCCATTCTTATTTCCTATTTTTAAAGTATTTTGTATTGCAGCAGTATAATTTAGAGTGGAATTCTATGAAAAGTTTGGGCATCTAAAATCCTTGTCTGTCTACTGCATACTACATAATGCCCCACCAGTACACTTTAATCTACTATCCCTCTACCCTGAAGCTAAAGAGCTAAAGAGTTTAGAAATCTCTAAAGCTATTGGACCAAATGTTCCTTTAGTACTAGCATTTAATTGTGTCATTTTTATATTCTAAAGCTTGGTTTGATGGCTGCCATTATTAATCAGTGTTCTAATCTGTGGCATTATTAACTACAGCAGGGATATATAGATGTGAGTTTTATGAAACCCAGTTTGTTATCTACTGGAACTCAAAGATCCAGTAATTAGAGACAAAAGACATATCTTAAATATTGATTTGGGAAGTAAACACTTAATTGCTATACAGTACTTGCTGTGGTATTTGTATCAGAAATTAAAGCTCTGGGGATACTCACGATACTGCCCCCAGTTTCTAGAGCTCAGATTAAGAGGGTGCAAGGTGTGCATCAGCTAGAGTTCGTTGGACCTAGGCTGTACAAATGTTAGACACTATGGGTTCTTGCCTATGAATAAAGGAAATTTTAGAGAACACACTGATAGAGGTTGTGTGAATACAACTCTGATCCCCCCTTTAATTCTAGTGAGAAAATTAATGACGGTGAACATAATAGATAGATTATTATTTGTTTAAAATCTAAAATTATAGTTGTCCTCCAGCCCATTCTTGAGAAAACTTAACTAGTATATGACATTCTGGAGATGTACCAATCAAAAAGTGAAAATGCTGTTGTGCTGACTTAAGTAATAATTCTTGTGTGAGATTAATCTATAATCCAAAGTAGGAAATAATGACTTAATCCAAACTCCTGTGTTAATGAAGAAATTCAATAATTTTGGGATACTAAGCTTTATGATAAAAATTCAAGGGAATACTTTCCATTACTGTGTATGTGCATTGCATTTGCTATGGATTCTGGTCAGTTTTTGTCCTCTGAAGGAAGGCTAGGAAATCTGTTGCTTTACCCTTACTTCTGGAACTCAGTTCCTATCCATGCCTCTCAGTGTGGCAAGTGGTATAATGAGCATTGTAGCTTAACAGCATTTGGAAGCCCAAAGATTAGCCAAATTCATCCTAATGCCTCTGTGCGAATTTAATTGCAGTAAGAATATTGTAGGTCTTCTTAGCAGTGTTCTGAACTAATTTGTACTAGTGATTCCCGCATAGAATTGTCAGTGACAGTTACGAGTGGTGTAGCAAGGCAGAGCAATAGGTACTCAACAACAAAATTTAATAGCCACTTAAATTGTATTACACGCTGTTAAAACCTTCACCTGTTTTCCTGCAGGCTTGGTCAGATGACGTAAGGCGCTTTCAAAAAATGTTTAGGCATTCAGCGCACACCGAGCTGGTTGTTATCGTTGGCAATCATGACATAGGCTTTCATTATGAGTGAGTATTTTTTAAATTTATTTTTTAATGAGAGAATTCAGTGCCAAGGCTGAAATAGTCATGGGAGGCCCCATGGTCAAACATTGTGGTGGTAAGGTGTGAAGCAACTGTCAAGTCACCCAAACTATTTGTCCCGCTTTCTCTACTTTTCTTCTTGCTCCCAGCATACCTAGAGGGCCGGGCGGCTTGTCTAAGCTTCTGGGCTAGCATGCTTCACCCAGTTGGAAGAAACAAGTACTGAAAGGGAGCTCTTAAATATATACCTCTTTATGTAGCCAGGGTGGACTATGGGTCTGCTGAGGTTAATTGACTGTTGAAGACGGTTAAGCAAAACTGCTTTCTGTTATGTGCTGTCAAGTTGCCTCTGACTCGGGGCGACCCTATGAGTGCTCTCCAAAATGCCCTCAGCCACCCTGCTCACTTCTCAGGGACACACGCCTATGGTCTCTTTCAGAGAGTCAGTCCATCTCATATTTGGGCTGCCTCTCCTCCTGCTGCTTTCCACCTTTCCCAGCATTATTATCTTTTTCCAGGGCATTCTGTTCCAAAGTAGGACAGCCTCAGTTTCTACATTTTTGCCTCCAGAGATCTTTCATTCTTGATTGGTACCTTTAAACTTTCCAATTAGCAACCTTTTCTTTAATTTTTTCCAAGTACTGCATGTTTTTGTCTCCTTTGCTGTGCAGTCCTAACCCACTAAGAACTCTTTTGTGAATGTAATTATGTTACAGGGTCTTGCAACTAACCATATCTGATTGCATAGAGACTTCACTTAACTCCTACTCATTTCCATATAAGGTCCCTTCAAAAGCACATGTGGAGAGATGTTCTCTTGTCTGCCATGCTGCAGCGACCTATTTGCTGTGATGTTAGGAAACAGAGCATCCATGCCTTTTCATTTGGGGTTCCTCTATCTCCCATTCCAGAAAAAGGATCTTAAAATGTGTTCATGGCAATGAGCAGATGAGGAAGGGAAGAACTTTTTGAAGGCTGTGAACAAGTTTGCAAACTGTGGCTTCTTGTTTCAGCTTGGTTGTATATGATAGGGCTTCTCACTGTGCAAATACTTGACCAGTTGCAGGATCATAAAGCTTTTGGAATCTAATCTTGTGTAGCTGCCTGGTATGTAGAGCCAAAGTCAGAAGTTGTCCAGTTAAGCCTCGGTGCCTCTCCCAAAGGCTGAGATGTAGCCAAATTGCTTCAGGTGATTTGGGCATTCTTTTGGATGAACGGCTTCCAGCTTCCCACACTCGGATATCTGACACTTAGAACCTGTTTGCTTAGAGAAGCAGTTTCCATGTTGAGCTTTCTTTGCATTCTGTGCTCAGCGAGTCAATGATGGTAAGGTTGAGACACATCCAGAGATCATCAAGACTGTCTCTTCTTGAGTGCACAGATGAGGAAAGAGAGCACTTTGTGAAGAAATTGGCTCCCTGCTCCTGCTCTGTTGTATACACCAGGGCTTTGTACCATGGAAGTACATACAGTATTCTGCTTTTTGTGATATCATAAAGCTTTCACAGAGAGCAAGCATAAACAAAGTGAAGCAAGGCAGAGGTGTTTGCTGGCAAAGAACATGGTAGTAAGAACATAATGTCAATTTCTCAATGAAAGAAGTACATATTTATTTATTTATTTATTTATTTATTTATTTATTTATTTATTTATTGGATTTTTATACCGCTCATCTGGCAGCGAGGTCACCCTAGGCCAGTGGTGGCAAAACTTCGGCACTCCAGATGTTTTGGACCACAACTCCCACAGCCCTTTGCCATTGGCAATACAAGCTTGCCATCCTGGGAGTTGTGGTCCAAAACATCTGGAGTGCCAAAGGTTTGCCACCACTGCCCTAGGCAGTCCTCCTCCTCATTTCCCCTCCTTATCACAACCCTGTTACTTAGATTGGGCTGAGAAAGAGTGACTAGGCCCACATCACCTGATGAGATCCCTGATCAAGCCTGATGAGATCCCTGATCAAGTGGAGATTTGAATGCAGGCCTTTCACAGCTGTAGCATGTTGCATGCTGAGCCCTGTCCTAGATAATTGGGGGTGTCTCCATATGTCCTGCTAATAAGGTGGGACTCTTATATTTTAAACTGTTGCTTTGAACATAGAACGCTAGATTGGTTATTGGTTCAGTGTCCACTGTACAATCAGTTCTAAAGTAAGTGCACTAATGTATTATTATTCACAGAATGACTGCATTAAAATTAGAACGTTTTTTGAAAGTCTTCAATTTCACTTCAGAAAAGCTGCTAACTCGGAAAGGGATAAAGTAAGTGCATCATTTTTGTTTATTGCACCTTGTAATATTTATTAGCAATATATATTTTGTAGAGACAAGTGGCAATTACTTTCACTGTGATTCCACTTTTTTGTTTTTATTATGTACCATGAAACTGCTTCCATCTTTTGGAGACCTTATCAACGAAGGACCTCCAGAAGATGTTAAAACACAGTAATGCCTCTTAAGATGAATGCCCCGTAAGACGAAAAACTCACAAGATGAAAAAAAAAATCTGGGAATAGGGTTGCTTCGTATAATGAAAATTTCCTATTGAATGCGTCACAAGATGAAAATCCATTCCGCATTTTGAAAAAAGTGTACCCAGGATGCATTGTGCCGCTGTAGTTTGTGGAGGGGTAGGAGGAGTTTTTCATCAAGTTTTAGAGCCATTCTGGACATTTTTGCAGCAGCTTTTGGACTTTTAGAACTTGGAAAGGTAAGGAGCTAAGGGTTCATTGCTTTCTTTTGTGTTTTTCCGTTGGTTTCCGTTGCACTTTTGGTGGGAACGACCTGGGGTTCTTGTTTGGTGGTTTTTTTTGTTTTGTTTTGCTTTTGCATTGGTTTCCATTGCACTTTGTCTTGGTGCTTGCTTTTGCACTGCGGGTGTGTGTGTATTCCGGCTCTGCATGCCTTTAAAGTGAACTTTATAAAGAGGTCTGAACAAAAATGGCTTTTTTGCCTTTTTTTGGATCTTTTGCACAGATTAATCAGTTTCCCATTCATTCCTATGGGAAACTGTGCTTCGCAAGATGAAATTTTCCTAAACCAAAGCGGCCCACAGGACAAATTAATTTCATGTTGCGGGATATTACTGTACTTGTCCTAGCTAGCTGTTGTGATCTCAAGATTGTGGCTTTCTTTATTGGACAATCCAATGTTATATCTTCCTCTTTTCCTGTTGCCTTTCACTTTTTTCCAGCAGTGATTTCCCTCCAGTAAGTTTTGTCTTCTCATGATACACCCAAAATGCAATAGCCTCAGTTTTCCTGTAGTCAGAGTATAGTCTGGAGTTGACCAAGAACCCAATTATTTGTCTTTCTAGCTTTCTGTAGTATCCTTAAAGCTCTCTTGAGGCATTGCATTTAAAGTGATTGTTTTTGCATCACCTTCTTTATCCAGCGTTCACATCCACACACTGTCATCAGGAATACCATAATGTAGAAGATCTTTGTGTAGGCCCTCAATGATGCATCCTTCCTGAAGAACTATTCTAGTTGCTTCTTAATTGCCCTTCTGATTTTTTTCTTTCTGATTTTGTCTCTTTCTTTAATTACAATTTCTATATTGATTGTTAATTAAACAAAGGTATGGAAGGAAGAACTTCAACAATTTCAATTTCTCTAATGTTATGCAATTCTTTGGCAGACACTATATTTGTCTTCTAAATATTCAGCTGTAATTCTGCATTTGCATTTTTCTTGTATCTTCACCAGTAGCTGTTTAATACCAAGTCATTGGTATTTCTGCTAAAAAGGTGATATTACCTGTACAGTATATCTTCTTGATGTTTTTTCCACCAATTTTTACTCCTCCTTCATCTGAATCTAATCTAGCTTTCTGTATACAGTGGTACCTCGATGTACGAATTTAATCCGTTCCAAATGCATGATATTAAGTTGAACTACTCTTAAGTCGGGGTACCTATCTAAAAAATTGAAAAAATAAGTTAAAAATATCAAAAAAATGAAAAAAATGTAAGTCGAACAGACCATATTTGAAATTTGTAAGGTGGCAGTTAAAATGCCAATAGTTTTCCACTCTTAAGTCGAATTGCTCTTAAGTTGAGCTGCTCTTAAGTTGAGGTACCACTGTACTTGGAACATGGGTTAAACAGATAGGGAGATAGCATTTAGTCTTATCTGACACCTGTAACAAATGGAAACTGTTCTGCCTTGCAATATTTTATCCCAGCAGCAGCTTCTTTTCAAGAGCATAGGTTATAGGTTATGGCATGTTGTTGCTTACTAATACAGGGCTAGTCCTGTTATTAGATGTGCACCTTTAAATGAGAGCAGGAATTCTTAAGTTTTTTTAATTTTTTTATTATTATTCAAAAATACCAGGCACAATCTATCAAAATTGTAAAAAACATTGACTGGCATTATAGGCTCATCAACAAAGCATTTCCAGTGATTTTTGAATAAAAAACTACAATAGCAGAATGATATTTTTTCTGACTTCTGACGAGGCTGCATTGCAGTCAAAGTGCAATGTTTGAATTGGATGCACCTATACCTCTCCAGGTTTTCTTTTTGATTTTGTGCATTGGATATGTTGTGCGGGATTCCAATTAGTCATGCTTGGAGTAGGTCCATTGAATTCAAAGTTAGTTACCCAGACCAGAATCTTGTGTTATTTATAGAATTGTGAGAGGTTGATGAAGTTGGAGTGTCCCTCCTCCCAGTAGACTCTTCCTGCAGTCACTTGGGCACTGGCTGTGAAATAGAGCATGCAAGTAATTGCACTACCAATAGCATGACGGACAGCCCACTGGAGGAGAAAACCTGCTGTGCAATTGCTCTCATGTGCATGGTTTTTCACGATTAGTTTTTTTGCCCCAATGTGAGTGTTCCATTGTTTCTCTTTTTATACTCTCAGCTTTGTTACGGTAAATAGCATTGCTCTGGAGGGTGATGGCTGTATGATCTGTGAAGAGGCAGAAGCCAAGCTAACCGAGCTCTCTCGCAGACTCAACTGTTCATTGCAGGTAAGGTTATCATTAGCTCATTCTAGGTCCTGCAGTGCATTGAAGTGGTGCATTGGGATTTTGTACTGAGACACTACATTTTGGATTTTCTATGAAGCAGTGTGAGTAGAAATTAGCTTTTTGGGTCACAAGGCCCAGGATTTCCAACCATTGTGACCAGCTAGAATTTAGGGAGTTGCAGTCCAAAACAGTAACTTTTTGAAAAGGAATGCTACATCTAATAATTATGTACTACCAAGATGGTTTTGAATCATAGTTACCCTCCCAGGGTTTGTAGGTATAAAGCACCTAGAATTGGTTTGCCAGTGCCTGTTTCTGGTGACTTTTTTTTATGTCCAAGCTTGCCAAACACTACATAGGTGGCATGAAACCTAATCCATCAGGGGGAATGTTTGGCATACATGTTCTAACTGTGCAATTTTGGGCTGGTTATATGGCCCAAAGTGCCACCAGAAGGAGGGACTGGTGAACTACTGTTGTGCATTTTATAATAATAAAACCCTGTGAAGATTGGCCTAAGTAAGAATCAAC
This sequence comes from Phrynocephalus versicolor, assembly GCA_023846285.1. Lineage (NCBI taxonomy): Eukaryota > Metazoa > Chordata > Lepidosauria > Squamata > Agamidae > Phrynocephalus > Phrynocephalus versicolor. Next base: position 55,399,669 of record JAHTLZ010000204.1, on the reverse strand, counting down.
TTAATGGCATAGTTTGGATTTCATGCAACATCTCTTATGAAGTTCAGTACTAGCAAAAGATTACAGAATTGCAATATATCTGCATTAGTGGGAGCTGCAAAATTCATTGCACAATATCTGGATTGCTGTTCCATTAGTCTGGATCACCTCTGTCAGACCACATCTTTAGATATCAAAAACTAAACCAATGTTTTGAATCAGTGGTAAATCCTAAAGTTTATCCCACACCAGATACTGTTGGAGGGTAGATTTTATTTTGGGAGTTAACCCCTCTGTTGGTGCAGGAGACATCTGTTCCCTACTGCCAAGGTATTCATAATGGCTGAGGTCAGTTTAACACAGGCACGTCGAAACTTCGGCCTTCCAGATGTTTTGGACAACAACTCCCACAATCCTTTGCCATTGGCAATCTAAGCTTAGAATTCTGGGAGTTGTGGTCCAAAACATCAGGAGGGCCAAAGTTTGGACATGCCTGGTTTAACATCTAATGACTGAGTAAGTTATGCTGAGTCTGTGCCTAGTTAGGTTGATCCTTTGATGGTAGATACATATCATAACACTGAGGCCTTTCAAATCTTTACCAACTTGGTAACATGCCAGAGATTGTATACACCCTCCCGGCATAATCTTCTAGAGCCTAGCCTACCGTGCCATGACGTGGTGGTGGTGGAGGAGGACTTCATGAAGGTTGGGAGAACATGAGTAGCATTAGAAAGTGATGCTTCCAGATTGTTATCTAGGATCTTGCCTATGTTTAAATGGTTAAAGTGGCTATTGTTTTATTTCTGCACTATTCTGATTATTTATAAAGCACTAATGTGAGACCTGCATTCTACTATCCAAAACTTTTGGTCTTTCGCAGAGGTTCTGTCCCTCATCCAGGTGGTGGTGGTAGGAGAGATGCCTCATTTGTACATTGTCTTGGGACTTAATTGGGTACCAGACTGGATGTCACTTGATGAAATCATACAATCGTGAAAATGCAATGGGCCTATAAAACCCATTTAATTCCCTGCTCAATGAAAGAATCCAAGTTAATCTGACAGATGACTGTCCAAATGAATGCCTCCAATGTTGCATAGCTTGTCATCTCCTGAGGTTTTGCTTCCATCGTTGTACTGCTCTAGCAGTTACGAAGTTTTACTTTTAGAGCAGTGTGACAATGGGGCCTTGGGAATTGGGGAGCTCTCCAACACTTCAGAGCCAAGCATTGACAATTTTTTTTCTTTTGGCTTACTTTGTTGCCTAAATCATGTGCAGCTACTTCTCTCTTAAGAACTCACCTGTTAAGATCACTCAGGCTTAACAAGCGGCAGTGGCCAAAGCTGTTGGTTGTAAGCCACTGCTTCTGTCTCATTGCTGCCTTAGGAAGAACTTGTTGTTTCAACCCACATGGGCCTGGGCCAAAATGTCCAGCTTGCTTCTGCTTGCCGATGCCTACCTTGTCAGCAGCTCAGAGGGAAGGAAGTAGGAACTCATTTAATGACCTAGTCATAGGACTCAGTTGTTAATTATTAATGCTTTGTGTTTATAGACTTTGTGATTGCATGAGTGTAATGTTGTCTGTTAATGTTATCAGACATGTCCAAACTTCAGCCCTCCAGATGTTTTGGACCACAACTCCCACAGTCCTTTGTCACTGGCAATACAGGCTTGGAATTCTGGAAGTTGTGGTCTAAAAACATCAGGAGGGCCGAAGTTTGGACATGCCTGCTATAAGATGTCCCTCATTTCCCTGCTCTCAATACTTGAATATGCCTTAATTGTTTTGGACTGTATATTGTCCCTCCTTACTGTAAGCCACCTTGAGTCCTTTTTCAAGGAGAAAGGTGGGGGTTAAAATACTCTAAAATAAATAAATAAATAGGTAAGGAGTATCTGCATTTTGCTCCCACTTTTTAATCTCTTTTTATGTGTTTGCTGTTACTTTTTGTAAGCCAATTTGAACGTTTTACAGAAAGTTTGAAAAAAAGCTTTGAGATCTTAAGGTTATTCTATGTAATGCATATGCCACCCAAACCCGAGTTTGGTGTATTTCCTTTTGGAATTTCCTAGTTGAAGGCTATGAGAAAGCCGTAATCTTGTCATTTCCTGGACTGGGCATTATTGTTTCTGGCGCTTTCCCTTGAAAACCATGGAAACAGTCGTTCTGTTTGCTCTTCTGTCATCTAGGATGTGTACAATGTCTATAAAAGATTGTTTGATTTTTAGGATCAAAGCCAGTACAAAAAAAGGTGCGGTGGTGTGGACATCCCTCCAGCTTCAGCTCCAATTCTGTTACAGGTGTGTTTTTGGGAGATCATGGTAGATTTGGGATGTATTTGCACTTTGTGTAGCGAGCATGGATTAGTGGTGCTGTAATGAAGGTTTTGCTTTCTATTTGAATCCTTTTCAGCATTATCCTCTTTATAGAGAAAGTGACTCAAAATGTACAGGAGATGATTCTGCTCCTCCAGATAAGAAGAATGATCTCTTCAGAGAGAAGTATGATGTCCTTTCTCAGGAAGCTACCCAGAAGGTATGTTTTCTGTGTGAAATCACAGGCTTTACACCTATGCTTTTTATCCTTATTCTTCAGGACGTGTGAGCCATATTTACAGACAGACAGTGTGATCTTATAGGTGAATCATCTGCAAAGTTTGAGTCAGGTGCCTTTGGGCCTGTTTTTTGCACACACACAAAAAGAGATAATACATGTGATTATTCCTATGGTATGCAATACACCTGTATGTGTATATCAGCAAATGGGAAAGAAATCTGAGGGTGTCATGGCTTTCTGTTGGTCCCTCTTCTCTTTTACAGGTTCTTCCTTCAAGCTTTACACTGGGAGTGGGCAACGGGTGGCCTATGGGTGGCATGCTGCTCCACTGGGCCCAAATCCACACCTTCCTCATATGTTTAATTTTATTCTTTTAAAAATAGTTCAGGGAGACCTTATAGTGCAAAGCATGGTGATCTATAAAACATGATGATCTGATGTTCCTCTTGGCTTTTCATAACACAAAAATTAAATACAATGGGGCAACTAAGGGCTCCTCAAAATATGACAATCCCCCATGACCTCTGCAGGGCAAGGATTTTAAGAATTAGTCCTTTGCTATGATTTTGGAAAGCCCCAAGCAGTAGTAACCTAGTAGCTTGAAAAGCCACCAGGCTTATGAAATCCTACATTTGCCAGGCTATTTTGGTTCCTCAGGTGAAGATGCTGCTTTGAAAAGAAGAAATTAAACCGTACTAGGAAAATATTGTGGAGCCCTTATGGGTGTCTCTTTGTTAAATCATGCTGAAAACTGATGCCACAACAGTGAGGCCTGCACATCCTTCATATGTGTCCGCTGAGGCATATTACCTGCAACCTGCAACCCAGAACAGCTCTCTGAAAACAGCAAGGGTGGATGGTCAGATCATCATGCTTTTCACTGCCCCATCTTCTCAAATTTTGACTAGTGTCAGCATCAGCCTTGTCCTGTAAGCAACATCTTGGCATCAAGAGAGCTCTCAGTCCGATAAAAAATGTCCTGAGGGAGACAAGAAAGTCATTGTCTCTTAAATCTCCCTCTCCCTGTCCCAACATGAGATCTACTGTAAGGAAGATTTTTGTATGGGCAAAGAAATTCTCATCTCCTGCAGGGCAGAGGGTGCCATAAGTGTTCAAGAGCTTACATTAACGTTTTTTTTATTCTGAGCTAAGAGAAGAACTGGAAACTTCTTGTCTCAGAAACATTTGCGGAGGCTGATTTCTAAATAAATAAATAAGCAGATGCCACAACAGTAAAAAACATAGCACCAGCATACCTGGTTATGCACTTGTTGAATTTCATGTAATGTAGTACATGAGCCTTGTGGTGCAGTGGTTAAATGCTTGTACTGCAGCTAAAACTGTGCTCACAACCTGGGGTTCAATCCTCATGGTTGACTCAGCCTTCCATCCTTCCGAGGTTGGTCAAATGAGTACCCAGCTTGCTGGGGGAGGGGCAATGTGTAGCCTGCATATTTAAATTGTAAACCACCCAGAGAGTGCTGTAAGCACTATAGGGCAGTATATAAGCAGAACACTTTGCTTTAATAGAGCCGCTTTGGGGTATATTGAACTCGGCACTGTTTTTCACATTTTAAGCACAGTGCTTGAAGTGAAAGGTCCTGCTGATGTTTACATTTTACATGCATGTAAGAACTCACATTTTTCATTGCTTTGCCAACATATCGACCCTACCTACAAGCAGTTCCCTTCCGCTCTTCAAACAAAGCACTGGGAACTCAAAAATGAGTCCAGGCTGTCTAAATTTGCTCACAGCATTAGGTTGAATACAGGGCTGCCACTAAAATCCTTTTCTGGACTTTCCCTAACCAACATCTATTTCCCTGACTCTGTATCTGGTTTAGCAGGAGACAAAGCTTCCATTCCATACACAAGCATGACCCAAAACCATGCTTATCTTTGTATGTAAGTTAAATGCAGTACTAGCAGGTAGGGATGAAAACAGTTAGATGCTTAAAAGTTTGTATACTGCTAAACGTTTAAACTAGTCTTGCTTTGCAAATGCTGTATGTAGGCAGAGCTTGGAAATCATGCAAGGACACAGCTCAACAGACGCATTAGGCTGGTTGATGGGGGCAGAACTGAGAAGGTGGAATTGGGAGAGGAATCGTCAAGTTTTACTTGTATGCTGCTACTTCTGTATTCCAGTTGCCACAAGAACAGATCTTGCTCTTGCAGGTCAAATATCCACAGAATTTCCCTGAATTTCCAGAAAGTGGCAACCCTGGAATAGGACTTGCTTGTTGTCATTTTAGAAAGCTTTGTTAATTGACAAAGTGTAACAAGCAATGAGGTCTAGAATGCTATTATAGTCCTTGGTCTTGTGCAAGTAAAACGAAGGTGTCTGAAGGTTTGGGTCTATGGTTTGGAACTTCCAGAATTCTGCTAGGGGGATTCTGGGAATCCAAGTCACAAATGGCTATTTGTCTCTGACAAAATCCCTATTGTCTCTGACAGAAACCTGTGTGGGTTACTAGGAACAGCTCTGCTTCTAGCCCATGGGGATCAGTGGTGGGTTATCCAGTGCATTATATGATAGCATTCTATCTATGTATGTTTGTATGGCTGTGACCAGTAATAACATAGGACAGCCTTAAAATAACTGAAGTGGAAGCTTGGGTGCAAAGTTAAAATGTCAAGTGTTTTCTTCAAACTTGTCATTGTCTGTACTGTTCTATCCATTACAGTTGTTATGGTGGTTTCATCCCCGACTGATTCTGAGTGGTCATACTCACAGTGCCTGTGAGGTGCTGCATAATGGGAGAACCCCCGAAATCAGCATTCCATCGTTCAGTTGGAGGAACAGAAACAATCCTAGTTTTATAATGGTAAATTTAAATATTTTTTATTTTGTCAGATAATTTTTCATAATATAAATCAGCATAGCAATCAGCTCTTTTCTCAGACTGATGCTACCTATAAAAAAAGCAAAACAAAACAGCTCCTCCCATTCTCTCCAAAAGTACACTTAAGTTGAGTACAAAGCACCCACTTTATAAAGCACATACGTGGGGAGCCATCCAGCTTGTATAGTGCAAAGAATTGTCGGTTTTACAGCAGTTTCTAAATACAAGCATCTTTAGTATGTTTCTATAAAGAGGATGCAGTGTAAACAATTTGACTGCAACAATCATCGGTATTCCGCAACATACAGTATTAAGACTTGTTTTTGCTTGGCTGATTTATACACAAGACTGTATCTTTCAACATGATTCTTTTGTCTGTCAAAAGTGCAAGCTCACATTTTTCATAGGGCAGCAAATTCTGTTCAGATGAGCCTAATTTATTTTAGTTACTTTGGGTATACTAGATCACAACTCCCAGCAGACCAACCTAAGTTTCCTGCCTTTAAAAAAAGTTCCAGTATTTGTCTTCCAAAACCAATTCTATACCAACTTTACTTTTTCAGTCTTCTGTGCCTGGGGAGGAGGCAAAGCAATATTTCATGAGTGACTGATACTTAGCTTGCAGTTCTACGTTTATCCTCCCTTAACAAGCAACAGTGTTAAATATTGCTTGTAAAACATGTTTTCCCTGTATCTGTTTTTGTTTTGAGATATTACTTACCAAATAATCCAGTGTACTTCAGAAAGTAGTATTTCTAGCATTCTGAAGTGTAGATGATAATCAGCTCTTGGCCTAGATTGCAACACCTTTCCCCAAATGCTATAACAAATTTGTCTCATCTCACGCGATTTCAAAAGATTGGTCCTTGGGTATAAAGTACTGTAGTCATTACCCAACACAATTACTGTAAGTCCCTTTCAGCTCTTTAATTTATGTGGGTTTAAAGGTGTTTAGTTCTATGTTGGATTGTGTTGGCCAGCAACTACTGCACAGTCTGAGTCTGTCACTCATGTTTTTTATTATTACACCAAATAGCAGCTGGTGGGGTGTTCTTTTTCAGGAACTAAATGCGCTTTTACACGACCCCTAAAATCCGAGGCAAAGGGCTCCCAGAACCGGAGCTTAAAATTGTTTTCCCACCAGCTCCGGATTTTTTAAAAAATTAAGTATGACCACGCCCACCTAAGCGCGTCCCAGCGCATTTTCCAAGCACCTGGTCTCCGAACGTGAAAAATTTCTGATGCGGATATAAAGCAGTGAGTGCTGGGCTGTCCTCGCCTTGTGTTTGTTTTTGTTTTTTTGCCCCCCGCCCTTTTAAGAGACTGGAAGAGATTGGAATGCAGCTCCCAACGGCAGAGCGGAGGTGAGCCTGCATTTTTTCTCTCCCTTTTTTTCTTCCTCCCCTCACGCAGACAGGAGCCAAGGGAGGGCCGGGGGGTGGAAACACAGGAAGAGCGACAAACCCCCAAGATCTCTGGTCTAAATTTAAGTTGCCAGCAGATCTTAGGGGTCATGTAAAAGCGCCCTAACTCTTTCACATGACACAAAGTCATCCCAGGGCAACCTAATGTCTAATGATGGAGTATCTAACATAAGCAGTTTCAAAGCTATATTAGTGTCTTACACTCAAGACCACTGAAAATATGGATGCCATAAGAACTGAGCATTTCTACCAACAGTACAGTTAAAAATATGCAAAAAGATGCCCCCGCTGGTCTTCTAAAATGTTGTTTCCATTTCACAGGGCAGCATCACATCGACAGACTTCTCCCTCTACAAGTGCTTTCTTCCATTTGAGATCACAGTTCTTACCGTCTACTGTATAGCAGGAACTGTGCTCGTGGTCTTCATACTGGCTCACTTTCAGCCTCACATTTCCCCTGTGCATTTTGTTCAGCGTTTAATCACAAAGTATAAAGCACTATGAAGAGTCGGACGCCTGTAAATCAGTTACTGACACACCAAAGCTAAAGAACAGTCCATCAGACTACATTCATGCCAGCAAATGCATACTTGAATTGCTAGCACAAGGGCAGGTTGCCTTTACATACAGTAAGTTCTAAACAGTTGGTAAGAGTTTTACTACAGGAGAGTTAAACTGAAGGTTTCATGCTGTACAAAAATATTGTATTCTACAATCAAACGAATCATTTTCTCGCTAAAGTTTTTTTGTATCAAATATGTATATTAAAAGTTTGTAACTGTACACTATTTAAAGTCCTACAGGCCTCCTCTTGTGTCTGAACTAGTAGTGTCCTATGCTGCCAGAGGCTCAGTCTTTCTAACTGGAAACAATTTCAAAGTGTTATTGCTGCATGACCATCTGATGTGGTACTTCTGTTCCTTGATGTCAGCAATATATGATGTAGAGTTATTATACGACAGTGCATCCTTCCCACCCCCAGGCCAAGTTCATGAGAAAAATAGCTTGCTAGCCTCAGTTAAACAGATTTAAGTAGTTTAGGTTGATAAATTCATGTGTCAGGAACATTAAGAAAAAACTTGCTAACAAGCTCGCAGACTATTGACGAACCTTGCAGAAAGCTGAGGTAAAGTTTCTTGAACTGTTGGAATAACTGTATGCAATGGATATATTGCAAGAAGTCAGACTGAACATGTTCTGTGGGATAAGGATGCCAGCTAATGGTCTTTCCCTCTGCGTGGTTTGTGCAGGGGTAACATTGGTATGCTGCAAAATTGTATCACTAAAGGCAAATAGATCTGGCTTGAGAAATTGGATCTTAGTTCCGGCCAGGTAAAGGGCATTAATAAATGTACAGTATTTTGGAAGCAAACTTATAGAGGCATACTAAGGTAAGTCACCAGAAGTCCTCATGCTGAATTTCTCAACCCACGTATTGTCTTAATAAATTAATGCTTAGGAGGGTATAAACGAACCAATGTGAACACTGCAGAACCATCACAGACAGTTGCCTTTAGAACTTGAACTCTGTAACTGACTGACTCAAATAATATATAGACCATGTTGAATCACTTGAATTGTGAGAACATGGGATATTATCACACCTTCTCCTCCCCAAATAACCATGTTTGAATAGCCCACACTCCTTTCATGTAGGGGAAGTAGGAAATCTTCTGTGGTAGTATTTTTCTAACTTTGTGCACACATGCACAGTTTCTGTTATTTAAATACAGTATTCTTAAAATATGTTTAAACAGCATAGTCTTAAGTATGTTTAAAGGTTGATCCTAAAATGTTAAAGTGGTACAACACTTAAATGTGACCTCTCTGCGGAGCTGTAACCATACGTTTGCCCCATATTTCAGGAAAAACACCCTGGACTTGTATAAACAAAAAAGCATGCTATCCTTATTTGGAAACAGATTCACATTTTGTGGCTGAAAAAAAAATCTGAGTAATTCTTCAGATTTAAAGCAAAAATTGAAGAAAATCCAGATTATTAGTCATCTATAACATTATGAAGTCTAACATTTCTAAATTTGTTATTGCAACTAAAAAATTGATTCTTTGTACAGGTTATTTTGGACACAGGAAACTATGTACTATGACATAACACCTATGTATAAAATATATAGCAATCTTATAGTTATGGAAAAGGGCATGCCTTATTGCTACAGTAATTTTTGCTTTTACATTGTACTGTACCACAAGTCATTTTTGAATGTCATTTGCATAAAATATTCAAGTTTGAGAAATAGTCAACACATCATGATTCTACAATATTTAAAATACAACCATTTTCTAAGGTCTCTTTATTAAGAGAAATAAAAATGTCATCTTGTAATTCTCTTAGGCCAGACACAAGGACTATACCTTTTCTTCTTGCAGTTTGCACAATGAAAGCGGCTGTTGCAACAAAGACTGAAGAGCCTTTATCTAATGGCGCTTTTACACATTTCAAAATCTGAGCCAATTGTGAAAGGTCTATGAACAATAAAAGAATTACCAAGCATACTTTAAAAAAAAAAGTAAAATAAAGTAAAACCGGATCCTTGATTCCTATGAAAACAACACCCGGTTGCAATATGGGTAACTTGAATCAATTTCAGTGTTTTAAAGCTGAGTCTGAGAGAAAGGCATGTAGCTGCAACAACTGGTGGCAGCAATAATTTACTTGGAAAGTTAAATTTCTAACTTTGCATAATTTATAACTTCTTTATACTAAAGAGCATTTTTATATAAACCAGGAAAAAAACCCTAAACTCTACAGAGAAGTTTGTTTTTACCTCCAGTCACGACTGCAGGTAAAGTTGACATCAAGCTGTACAGCGCAATCAAAAACATACTTACATCTTAGCTCATTTTACAGGTACAGCCATAATCAAGGCACAAAGATCTTCTACAAGTATTTTTTTCAATAAAATTGTACAAAATAATATTACACTTTACAGTCTGTACAATATAATAATAAACCAGCAGTAAAACAAAAAATATATATATTATATACTGGGAGAAGACTGTTGTCCAAAAATGATCTAAATTAATTCAGCCATTTCTGGACAGAATAAACCATATATGTGAGGGTGGATTTTCTGCTTAGGTGCAATAGGCTGAAAAAGTAGCTCTAAATTCAAATGCCTGAGGAGTGTAGAGATTCTTAGCTCCAGACCTCCAGAAAAAATTGCTTCTCTTCCCTGTGCCTCGATATCTACTCTATTTCCTGTGCCAGTAATGGCTTAGAAGAGGAGGTCACTCCATCAGTTGACCTGCAACTCAATTATGTTAAAAATCCTGACAATATAATAAATATTGTGATGCTGCTACATCTCGCATGTATACATCCTCAACAGTATTTTATAAACCTGAAACAAAGTGCATTATACTTTCCCCCCATCTATCAAGTACTCTTCAGTGTCATGGTAGAAAAAGAACCCACCCATGTTATAGGTATGGCAAGGTGTCACCCAACTAGCAGATAGTAGTCTGAACTAACAAACCTGCTGAAGAAAAGAAAAAGCAGGCTGAACCTGATTAAAAATAAAACAAATAAAAATGCAACCAAATGTAAGGAACCAAGAGGTAGCCAAAGGCCTCAGTGGAATGACAAATAAGTGGCATTAAAAAAATAAAAATAAAGCACACATATTGTCCCCTAAAGTATGGACTCGGTTGAAATGCTAATTAAAGTAAACAAAATGAGAAGGCAGATGTATCTATACAGTATCTTCCTCTGCTTTATGCAAGGAAGTCGAGAAAGAAGAGGATTTTAAAACCACAGGCTCTAGGGTGTTTTCAATCACAACAGTTCATACTGGCGAAGATGCATTCTCTGAATGATGTCTCTACAGTCATTGAACACTCTGCGGATGTTTTCTGTGTCAACTGCACATGTAAAATGGGGGTAGCAGTAGTGCTTTCCATCTCCAGTTGCTGTGCTTATTCTCTGCAGGAAATCAAAATAGACACAAGATTACTTAGAAGACAAAAACCTGCAGATTCTATTAGCCAGTTATCAAATCTATAAAGAACAGATGATGTGAGTTTTTTGGGCTTAGCCATGTTCTGGAAGTTTTTCTTCCTGACGTTTCGCCAGACTCTGGCCGGCCTCTTCAGAAGGTAAGGAGCTCAGGGAACTAGGAGTTCTCTCTGTGCTCTGGTATCTAAAAAGAATCTTTCACTGAGAAACTGCTTGACATTCAGAAATGAAAAAGTACTTGTACATTGGATTCAATGCAGAATACAGAAACTTCCCGAACAACCCTAGAAGGTTAGGTACAGTACGTTACATATGTAAATGATTCCCAGAGGCAGTCTTTACAGCTTTGGCTTGAAACTACTATCAGCCAAGATAGGAAGGAAGTCCGATATATTCAGGCAGATGTATTTTTTAACAAACTGGAAAAGGAAAGTAAAATATGTACCTGTTTCTTTACTGCAATCCATGCAATTTGTTGTTTTACATCTAAGGCTAGAAAATGCATAGGGAATTATAATTACCTGCTGATCATCAAATATACTCTGGGAAAAACAGCAAGTTCACCTGTGGGAGTGCATCTGGGGCCAGTGGCCTTTGACAGACATAATCCTGGGCGCCTTTAATATAGTGCACAGGACAAGAATAACACTTATTTTTGCATGATTTGAAATTGAAATGGATGAATGATCTGCTATACCCTCAGATCATTAAGTACAGACAGAAGACGAAGCACTGCAACCAGCCAAGTTTATAACTCATTAAAAACAAATACCAGAGAGAGAGGCAAAATGCTTTGTAGGGAAAAAAAACTAATGTGGCCTATAAGCTAAAGCTGGAGACTAAGTTGCTTCCTTCTCTTGTTCGATCAAGGGCTACTGTTCTGCATTTGTTTACCTTGGCCCCCTACAGAGAAAATGTAATCTACAGCATTGCCATTTAAGGGTACCTGTTTATTTCTTACTGAGTCTGGTAAGCATTGAGACCACAGACACTGTGGCTGAAATCTTGTCGGCTTAGCACTAAGTTGGTCTATTGATTCAGCAGGGATTGGGGTGAGTGAACTCCATAGGGTTAAATATCTTTAAAGTAGATCCCCCCCCGAAAGATGTCTGAAATAGAAAAACTTAAGATGTCTGAAACAGAAAAACTTAAGAAACATAAAATGTTGCATGGATGCAAATGATTTCTCCGTTTAAACAGCAGAAATCATTGTATCTCAGAATCAGTTACCCCAGGGCTTCAATTAACTGTCAGCAGTGCCTGGTCATATGCATTGCCTTGCAATGTATGTCAGATAACTTCCTTCTCCAAACAAAGTTATATGTTCAGAGTTTAAGTTTGTCACTTAAATGATCTCCAGAAGTACAGCAACACACTGCAGTTGTGCCATCCATTCCCTCTGGCTGCAAGCAGTTCACAGAACAATGTCTATTGTAATCAGTATTTTTTTTTTTTTAAAAAAAGGTTGGGTAGTGATATGCTGAGATGCAAAAACATGCAAAAACCCTAACAAACAATACCGGTGGCTGACAGTGCAGTTCTTCAGGTGGTAGTAACTGTAGAATAGAGTTCTATATCCATGTGAGTGGAATTGAATACTGGGCTGAGGGAGGAAAAGTGTGTGTTTGTGTGTGTGCGTGCGTGCGCGTGCACGCGCGCGCACACACACACACACACACACACAGAGTGTTCTAGAAAGCTAGAACACTGGGGTGGAAGTCATGGGGTTTTAACTAGAGTGAAACTGGGTACTTTTGCTAATAATTACAAACTATTTTGAAGCAACTGGTCCTGAAAATGGATAGTCAGTTATTTATAGCTGCTCCAGACAATGAGATCAGAAGAACATCATTGCCATATAATAGAGTAACAGAATAATTTCAATAAAAATGACAAGCTAGATCTTTTAAAGTTATTTGAAGAGGCAGGTTGTTAAAATGCAACTGCTAATGAAAGGTTTGAGAGACACCTGTGTGGTTTGATCTAACTTGGCAAAAATATTTGTCTAATCACTTGAGGAAAAATAGTATACATTTTAATATATATTTATATACAGTGGTCCCCCGCCATTACGCGGTTCATATACTGCAGTCCCGGTATATTGCGGGACAGCAGTATATGAAAGGCAAGGCCCCCTGGGGTAAGCTGGATGGGCCTGTTTGAGGCTTACTGCACTTAACCCAAGCCTGATGGGCTGCCCCAAATGGGCCTCCGACGGGCTTCCCGGGCCTGTCAAAGGCCACAGAAGTGGTTTCCGACAAACCACAAGTGACTTCCAAAAAACTGGAACTGACTTCTGGATTGCCGGAAACCACTTCTGGGGCCTCTGACAGGCCCAGGAAGCCCATCAGAGGCCCATTCAGGGCAGCGCCAGGCCTCAGGTAAGTGTAGGAGGCCCCAGAGAGCTCTCCAGTCCTGACCTGACTAAGCATCCCCATATCGCGGATTTTCAATTATTGCAGGTCAGGTTGGGTCTCTAACCCCTGCAATGGGTGGGGGATTACTGTAATTTGGATGGTAGTATGTCCCATGTAATGAAATCAAAAGCTAACCTAAAATCAATAAAGGAGAGGGAAATAACTAGAGAATATATTTCTTTGCCAGGTGTGCTAATAACTGTAACTGAGGAACCTACTCTAAAAGCAACCAATTCCCCTGAATAATGTTGTTAGTCTCAAGACAGAAAAAAGCTTGCATTTCAGCAACATGGTCTGGAGTTTTACCACTTTTCAATACCACAAAAATTAGGTACTATCACATCTTTAATTATTAATTTAAAATGTTTCTCCTTAAGAAGGACCTAAACCAGCTAACATAATTAAAATACAACACTTAAAGCTAAAAACAGGAAACATACAAAAACTAAAAAAAGGATACAACAAATACCGCACTAAAAGGCAGTAAACAATAGCAACACCCGAAACACATTCAAAGCAGTAAGGTATAAACATCCCTTTGAAAATCCCATTCAGACAACCCGCAATTAAGGGGAAGTCTGTCCTGAAGCTCAACATCAAAAAGCTAAGATCATGGCCACATCACCTCCTAGCAAATAGAAGGGGAAGAAAAGGAGACAATGACAGAATTTATTTTCTTGGGCTCCTTGATCACTGCAGATGGCGACTGCAGCAACGAAATTAAAAGACGCCTGCTTCTTGGGAGGAAAGCAATGGCAAACCTAGACAGCATCCTAAAGAGCAGAGACATCACTTTGCCAACTAAGGTCAGGATAGTCAAAGCTATGGTTTTTCCAGTAGTGATGTATGGAAGTGAAAGCTGGACTATAATGAAGGCTGATCGCCACAGAATTGATGCTTTTGAGCTGTGGTGCTGGAGGAGAGTCTTGAGAGTCCCCTGGACTGCAAGGAGATCAAACCTATCCATCCTGAAAGAAATCAACCCCGAATGTTCACTGGAAGGACAGATTTTGAAGCTGTGGCTCCAGTACTTTGGCCACCTCATGAGGAGAGAGGACTCCTTGGAATAGTCCTTGATGTTGGGAAAGATTGAAGGCAAAAGGAAAAGAGGACGGCAAAGAATGAGATGGTTGGACACCCATCATTGCAACCAATATGGATTTGACCAAACTCCGGGAGGCAGTGGAAGATAGGAAGGCCTGGCGAGCTCTGGTCCATGGAGTCACAAAGAGTTGGACATGACTGAACGACTGAACAACAACAAGTGCCCTGAAGAGAAAGGCCTTTGCCTGCTTGCAGAAGGATAGCAAGGATTGAGGGTGGTGGTGGGGGAACAGCCTGACCTCCTGTGGGAGGGAGTTCCAGAGTCTGGGAGTAACAGCAGAGAAGACCCTCCCCCGTGTTCCTATCAGATGCACCTATGAAGGTGGTGGGATGCAAAAAGACCACTCCTGATGATCTTAGCACCTAGGCAGGCTCATAAAAGGGAGACATGATCCTTGAGATAGTTTGGATTCAAGCTGTTTTGGACTTTATAGGTTAGAACCAGCATGTTGAACTGTGCCTGTAAAATGACTGCTAGCCAATACAGCTGCTTTAACGGGGATAATGAGATTCCTCCAAGGCTAAGGAATGATTTTAGTTCTTTAAATAAAAAAATTGAGAGACTTCTCAAACGATGGAAGCCCACCATTCTCAATTAGATTTCAACAGATAGAGAGGGCTAAAATTAGAGGATGAAACTCTAACTACCAAATTGAAACTGGCAGTCAGACCTAAGATTCATCAATGGAAAACAATGGAAGAGAAATATATTCAGAACCATTTAAAAGTGCACTTTAAAGTAGAAAAAAATGCTGCATCTTCTTAAAACTCCTATCTTTTGCAGACAGTCACTTGTCAAAAGCATTATTGAGCAGAAAGTTCCGTGCATGTCAGCAGGATAGTTAAAAAGGGTGCCGCCTGGCCTCCCTTGGCAGGAACTTCCGTAACTTGAGAGAAGCCACTGAATGGGCCCTTTCTGCTGTCCCTCTCACCAGATGTGCCTGGGAGGGCAATGGGATATAGATCTTAAAACTGGAGAGGTTCACATAGGGAGACTGGTTCTTCAGATAGCCTGGGCCAGAGTTAACTTAGCATTTCATATGTCAAAATCATCCCTTCAAATTGTGCCCCCAAACATACTACTAGCCAGTGAAGCTATAAGGAATTTGGTTCTTTCCTGTAACCAATTGTAGTGAGAAGTCTTGCTGCAACATCTAGTACTAAGTGAAGTTTGTGAATATTTAACTACGCACCGAGTGCATTACAGTAACCCAGACTGAATTTAATGCCACCCCAGGAATGTGGCTCAGCTCCTGGAATGGGCACAGCTAGGGCTATAGTTTTAACCGGAACAAATGCACTCCCAGTCAGTGCAGAGACTTGGGCTTCCAGGCTCAAAGATGAATCCAGCAGTACACAAGTTCTGCACCTGAGTTTTCCCGAGAAGGTGTAACCCCATCAGCTCAATTGGTACCTCTATTCCCCAATATGCTTTTTGTTTGATCACGAACACGTCTGTCTGACATCAGGCATGAGCTTAGTATTAAAACAGCTTTTCTGTGTTGTAATGGATAGTAGGGACTGAACTGGGGCGTCATTCACGTACTGGTGTCACTCAAGACCCAGGAGAACCTCTCTTAATGGTTTCATTAAGCATGGTTTCATAAAACAGAACCCTGGGGATCCCACAGGTGTTGAACAGGCATCCCCAACAGGGCCTTCTGAACTTGCCGCACCAGAAAGGACTATTAGAACTCTAATACCAATGCCACTAGAACCTTAGAAGTAAGACCCAGAAGGATGCCACACTTGATGGCACTTTTACCTGCCAGGAAGTCCAGGAGAAACAAAAAGGGTGCACTCCCCCTGTTCAGTTCCCAAAAGGATCACCCACCAAGGTGCTCTTTCCCATAATTATCCATTTGAAAATTACAGAAAAAGTACTTTGTAGTGAATTAGTAAATGTTACTTCCAAAAAAGTTAACATATTACTTACTAAAAATTCATCCCGGATAAAAAACTTTGCTCTTGTGACTTTAGGATCTTCTCCTGCATCTGGTGTTGCTATTATGGAAAAATAAAAGGCTATTATTTTTTTCCCAAGAGACATATGCATAGATAGAAACTCAAACAATTCATTTATATTATTTATTTTAAAGTATGTTTCTACTAGTTATATCTGTAACAAATGACATGTGATGGTAAAACTACATATATTACACTTAGCTTGCTGTTCAGACAAAACATACGCAGTGGGATCCCACAGAATGGGCACTGCATTAAAAAACACACTTTCTGCTGGTTCCCAGATGGATGTGTGCAGTATGTTGCAAAAATTTCTGACAATCTAGGGAGCTCTGGAGATGTTTTCTCAGCTAAACAGGCCAGAAGTTGTTCAAAACTTTATAGGTTAAAGAACAAACAAACCCTTAACTCTGGCTCACTAGCAATAAGGCAACAAATGCAGATCTTTCAACAACCGTGTTGCACAGCGGTGGAGTTGATGTGCCAGCCAGAAGCCTTACAGCTACATTCTGGACTAGCTGCAGCTTTGAGAATGCAAATAATGGAACCCCACAGAGGAAACATTACATTGGCTCAAGACATGAAGCCATCCTATACATGTACAGAAGTACATTCTATAAAAGCAAGCCCTAAATTGTAGGGAATACTTAAATCATCTTCAATTCAAAAATGCAGGAGTACAAATGTACAGTAGATACAAGCTGTTTGCCCTGAAGTAACCTCTAACTGACATTCAGCATACTGCTATTCAAATCTCCATTTTATGATAACGTCTCACACAAGAATGCTGGAGCTGGAACGCGTGCTGTAGCTTGTAAAAGACAGTCCTTGTCACTATAGTTATTTGGGTCTCTAAAGACAGTGATGCATTCCAGGTATCAGTGAGCCTATTCACACTAGCATTTAGATATGGTACAGTATATAGATCATGGAGGGCATGGTTTGGTTGGGGTGGTGGTGTTGGGGTGGGAAGCCTGCATCCACTTGTATTTATATCAAACCATTCTTCCCCTTTAAGAGCTGTCAGACATCTTTTCTGGCCCAGCAGTAGGGCATGCAACCATTTTGGCATGCTTGTTTCGTCTGGGAGCTCTAGCTGAAGGGGATTTTTGTCTTGGGAGAGAAAGTTGGGGCAGGGGACAAGGGGAGGGAAGGGAAGCTGAGGGGTGGGGGAGGAGGAGGAGGAATATCCAGTCTTGCTGCTGCCATTTGCAGCCTCTCTTTCTCTCTCTGAAAGAGGTGCAAGGAGTTGATTTTGTAAGCAGGACTCAGTCTGGCTGTTTTTCCTCAGTGCTGACAGGGAGGGTAAGAGAAGTGTGCAAAGAGGGACACTTTCTCGAATCTAGCTATTCAGCCCCCCACCCCGACACACACTGCTGCTACTTTTGCTCCTTTTCTTTTGGTGGCTCTCATTCCTTGTCCTAAGTTACCCATTGTGCTTGGTTTTATCCAGTGCTAGAATGGCACTGACAGAGGGAGAGAGAAGTGACAGAAAAAAAACAAAACTAAAACTACTACTACTACTACTACTACTACTACTACTACTACTACTACTACTACTACTACTAGTAGTAGTAGTAGTAGTAATAATAATAATAATAATAATAATAATAATAATAATAATAATAATA
>JAHTLZ010000204.1:55371698-55381757 GCA_023846285.1 Phrynocephalus versicolor | reverse complement strand
AATAATAATAATAATAATAATAATAATAATAATAATAATAATAATAAACTTCTCATGACCCTCCTACAGATGGTCAGGGGAAGTGCCTAAATTGACAAGGGTTGCTGTTTGGACAGGATGAGTGTGCAAAATGGCAAATCTGAACTGGCCACACAAAGAGACTCTTTGTAACTTCATCTATACCACAGCCAAAACAGCAGTTTGTTGCACATTTATGGTTGATACTGTCACAAAGATAAGGTCATTTGTTCATTGCATTAAAACTAATTTCACACACTACACAGAGGTCCAGAATTCTAATACAATCAGAAGCGAGAGAGCCGTCAATAGAGGGGAATCTGATGGGTTAATCCTAATACATTACCAGAAAGAGCAGTCTGCCTGGGCATTGTAGCTCTCACGGTGTGGAGAGGTGACTATGGAAAGGAGAGTGGTGGGTGCATGTGGAGTAACTTCATGCCCTCAGGTCCACTGGTTTTTCGGCATACCAACTGTGTGGAAAACCACTGTGTGTAGAAACCCTTCTCAGGTTCCTATCTCCACATCTGTAAAGAAGTATGGAGGAAAGAAGCTCGCCTGCTCTCTCTTCTTGTGCATTCGGATTTATCTTTTTAGTGAATCAATAGCCCTGGAGTCTGTGATAGGATTGGTACGGATTAGTAGGCAGAGAACCAAATAGGACATGAGTTTCTAGCTCTGGATTCTAGCTAACAGGAATGTGGCCAACTATGTTTTCTACTGCCATTTCAACATTGTCTCTTGGCAAACCAAAGTGCATGAGTACAGCCAAGAAACATTTTAGAGTTGGGGGTAAATGTCACATATTGAACAAACTATCCAGTTAGCCAGCTGCAGGTTTCACCATGGCTTGCAATGAAGTATATGTAGAAAATACAATTTCGGTTCTGTGTGTGTACAGTTGCTTTCATACCTGTGCAAGAAAACATTTTTAAAATTGTGCATGACATATAAGCATTAAAAGACAGCAAAAATTCTTCTAGTTACACTACTATGCAGTTAAGAAACTCACCATCTTCAGGTACAGTGTAACGTGCAAATTCAGGAAAATAATCTTCAATTTTAGACTTCCCTGCCAAAACTTTTTCAGCCAGCATATCTTGTTTGTTCAAGAACAAAATGATGGAAATGGTCCGTAACCACCTGCAAAGATCCAATCTATTTAATGTGTCAGAATTGCATAGCATCAGTTAAGAAATATATTTTAAAAACAAAGATGAAAACAGAGAAGGGGATTTGTGTCCTGGCTGGGTGGTTGTGTGTGTGTGTGTGATGTTTGGCTTGGCTTGAATGAGGGGTGGAGGAAGGAAGGAAACGGGGGCACTGGGAGGACCCCAAAGGTGAAGAAGGAAAACAAGAAGTCCTCCTCCTCCTCCTCCTCTTGGCACCTGAGGTAGCCGAAGTTGTTTTTTCAAACTATAATCTGGCCATCAATAGTGTCTGAGGGACAGTGAACCAGCTCCCTGTTTAAAAAGTTTGAGGGCCCCTGATCTGGAGCATCCCCATTCACATCACATGAACAGCTCCCCTGGCTGAAGCAGGAAAAGAATGTACATTTGTGTCACGTATGTCACTACCTTTTCTCTAGTAAAGTTAAGAAAAATCAGGCTGAGACAAAGCAAGTGGCCCAAGGTCACCAATGAAGCTTTATGGCTGCGCAGGGACTAGAATCTAGACTGCTCAAATTGCAGTCCAATATTTAATCAGTATTCACAATGAGTCTCCAAAGCAGACAGTTTTTGAAGGGCGCACAACAATTAGAAACAAAATTCAGATCTGTTCCAATGTTGTTTTAATCAAATGGATACAGTTTCTGTGTGGAAATCTTACCTGTTGTTCCAGATGCTTTTGAAAAGATCCAGGGACTCCCGTAATCTGTTGGTGTTGTTATCTTCCCTTATGACCATGTTGTAGCTGCTACAGGCCACAACGAAAATAATGGCTGTCACATCTGTGGGAGAGTATGCCATGGACAAAAATGGAGAAAGATCAACATTGTAACTCTCTCTCTCTCTCTCTCTCTCTCTCTCTGTGTGTGTGTGTGTGTGTGTGTGTGTGTGTGTGTGTGTCTGTCTGTCTGTCTGTCTGTCTGTCTGTCTGTCTGTCTATATCTCCTGCACAAGTTATCACTGTAAATGTCTGAACGTATTTAACAGTGGTATTTATAATATATTCTGAATTATATAGGAAAAATGAGAAAGATTTTCTAAAGCTAAAAATTCAGCTCTGTCAATATGGGGTCTATTTGCAATACTGTATAACATTAAGATAAGATAGAAAAACAGCCTTGGAATAAACTTGTGTTGTGAAAATGTAACTTACCATTGAAACATTGGATCCATTTTCTTCTTTCATCTCTTTGACCACCTACATCGAACATGCTATTGGAAAATCAGAAGGTGTTATTTTTTTCTACAAGGCAAATAATACTTGACATATTATGCAATACTTCTTTTACAGTTCCAAATGAAACTGCAATATATACAGTGGTACCTTGTATAAAGGAATTAATTTGTTCCAAAAGAAATTATGATAGGCAAATTTTCCTTTATACAAATTCCAATAGGAATGTATTGAAAATGGAGTGATCCCATTTTTATGTTGTACAAATTCTCCCCATAGCCAATTATGTTAAGCAAATTTCCCCTATCCAGAATTTTTTATGTTGTACAAATTGTATGTTATACAAGCTGTTTGTTATACAAGGGGCCACTGTACTAAATGAAAGATAAGGGGAACATTTTTAGGCTTCCTGCAAAACTTTGATAAATCCCATTTCTGGCTGCATTAGGGAAGAAATCATCAACAGTTGCCAGGTAGCTGAGTTCAGAGTGCTCAGTTTGTAAAAAGAGAAAAACACTGGCTGTGACTCAGTCACTGAACTCAAAATGTAACAAAAAAGTGCCCCAAATGTATTGTAAAAAAGACAGTGACCCATTTCTTTTGCAGTTCACAGAAAGGATCTCTGAAACCCTGCAACAATTCTCTAAAGCTGAAGAAGTTAATCAGGATTACTACACTTGTATAGACTATAGCATGAGAACATTACAGGATATATGAAAGTATCAGATAGATTTAAACAATGATGATCATGATGATGCCCTAATGTTAATTACTATTCTGCTTGTAGGACTAATATTTTGTAGGAAAAAAATACAGAAATGTACTTCACAAATTGGATGTGTTATTACCTCTAGGTCTCTGGAAACAACATACTTCTACTTTTTAGCTCTCAGTTATGCATAGAAATATTCCCCTTTGTGTTTAGTTTAGTAAATTCACCAATGGGTTTCAGTTTTTCATAAGCAGTAAGGGTGTGCAGATTTGTGATTATATTGCCTGGGGAGTTCTGGAACGTGCATTCAAAAAACACAAATCTGCATACTTTCAGTAAGCATTATTGTATATTTCACTGTATAAGATGCACTCCCTCCTCAACTGTAATGAGAAATGTCTGTGCGTCTTATAGGGTGAATACACCTCCACTGAGACCCCCAGCTGCAGCCCCAGCGGAGGCTTCCCAACCCAGCTGTTGAACAAATTACTTTGCATGATTGAATTTTTCCATAGAATAGAAGAGCGAGAGCAAACAGCCGTACCGGAGACCACAGAGATGAGAAACGGGCTAGAGAGCAACCACCCACCATGATGACCATAGAGACACTCTTCTTGACAGGTAGAATGTGAATCCAGGGGAGGGAACTCTTCCATTCAGCTTTCCTTGAATAGCAGCTCTATGGTGATCTGTGATCATTAATCGTTATACAGTAACCCCCTGCCTATTGTGGGGGTTAGGTACGAGATCCTACCCACAATAATTGAAAATCTGCGATATGCGGATGCAGGGTTGGGTCAGGCTTGCGGGGGGGGGGGCTGTCTGGGGCTTCTTGTACTTACCGCAGGCCTCACACCCTGAATGGGCAACTGACAGCATTCCCAGGCCTCTCAGAGGCTCCAAAAGGGCTTCCCCGTGAACTGCAAGTGACTTCCAGAAAATAGGAAGTGACCTCCAGATCGCTTGAAAGCACTTTTGTGTCCTCCAAGAACCTTTCTAAGCATGTCAGAGGACTCAGAAATGCTTTTCTGCAAACCAGAAGTGAACCGGAAATCAGGGAAGCCCTTTTGGAGCCTCTGAGGGCCCCGAGAAGGCCCTCTCAGGCCCATTTGCAGCAGCGCAAAGCCTACAATAAGTACAGGAGGACTGAAACAGGCATTCTCACCTTAACCCAGGGGGGCTTTTTTCATATACTGCGGTCCCGAGATACAACGAAAGGGCGGGAGGTTACTGTACTAGTCTACATCTTCTCAGTAGCCTCATGGTGCTCTGTACTGCAGCTAAAACTGTGCTCACAATCTGGGGTCCAGTTCCAGGTTGCAGGCTCATGGTTCACTCAGCCTTCCATCCTTCCGAGGTCAATAATATGAGTACCCAGCTTGCTGGGGGGGGGCAATGTGTAGCCTGCATAATTAAATTGTAAACTGCTCAGAGAGTGCTTAAAGCACTATGGGATAGTATATAAGCAGAACACTTGTGCTTTTCTTTTCTCCTCTGTTTCCTAAAAGAGCAAATATACTCAAAAACTTAATTTTATAATTTTAGGAAAGTATTGATTCTACTTTTTTTTTACTGATTACAAACCAGGGCACACGACCCAGATTATAATTATAGTACTTACTGAAAATTTACTTTATCTACTTGGAATCTTGTCTCAAAAATCCCAGATGTTAAAACTCGGCATCTTAAGAGATCCTGGAAACAAGAAATAGAATCAGTATATGATGCTTTCAACTTTTAAAAGGTCTGCAATTATCAAACTGGATTCTAATGCAACAGGTGAAACACCAACATTTCAGTAATTCAGACAGAATGTGAACTGATCATTTTCCTACTTGCTGAGAGCACAGATGTATCTTTGAAGACCCATTAACGGTTGAAGAGCTATTCAGTACAATTTTTGCAAACTGTTCCTCCCGCTTTCAGTCACATTGGGAAATTCCCAGTTTCTTCCTGATGTCCCTCTCCCACAACATAACAATGAATAGCCACAAGTGTGTTCTAAGCAGTATTGAGATATGTGCCTCTCAGTAACTGGTGGGCTCACAAAACAACATTCACAAGTCTTTGTGTCATGAGGCACAATACACTTGAACAAATCTGATCCCTGTGGCTCTCTATATAATTGTAGTGAGTAATTTATCATAGGGGACTGGGTTAATGAATCCATTGCTCGTCTAAAATATTTTCCACTAAAAATGTGCCTGACATTAAATAATTTGTAACATCAGCTTTTAATTTATGGCTAGTTTCCAGTTCTACTCACCTGATCTGTGGGTGTGTAGTCGGGCATACTGACACTGTCTATTCTTTCTAAAAAGCTGGGAGGGGGAAAACAAAATTATTATGTACAGAAGATCTAATATTAAAACTACTACTGCATCCCAACCCCACTGATTCTTTATATGCTATTTGCAATCAAGGTTACTGTTAGAACAAGCCAGCATCATAGTCTGCAAGCACATAACCTTCTACCAATCTCCCAGTCCCTTTTCTTGCAGACAAAGCAGAGAGGAAGCACACGGCCTGAGAGCACAGAGTAAGTAGGGGGAGGAGCTTTATCTTTAAATACTTGCTCCCAGCAGCACGCGCCTGACGGCGCGTGCAAACTAAAAAAAAAAAGAAAAAGAAAAAAGAAAAAAGAAAAAGAAAAAAAAGTTACAAAAAGGATATTTGAGTCCCCAAGCCAAGCTACTCCTAAGGAGTTCCTACACACATTAGTCTTACTAGATTTAAAAAAAAATAGTGTAAGTTTACATTTTTGAGACCTTCAATACATTTTATTGCACTCGTTAAAATGGAGTTGGAGGGAGCAGCTGTAGTTTCCTGTAGTACTTGTGCCATGTTTGTCATTTTGACAGAGCGTGTACAGAACTACATTTGCTGCAAGTGCAAACTGGTGGCGCTTTTGGAAGAGAAGGTCCAGCAGCTAGAAGCTCGCATATCGGACCAGCAACACATTGAGGAGCTCGAGAGGTTCCTGGACAGAGCGGAACAGACTATCCAGGTCAAAGAAGAAACAGGGCACACTTGTGAGGAGGAAGTCACTGCCCCAACTCAGGAGGTAGATGGGTGGAGGAATGTGACTCAAAGGAGTAGAAGGCCAAGAGATCGCTCAGAGAGTCTCATATTGCACAATCAATTTGAGGCTCTTTCCCTCAGCACACCTCATGAGGCACACATAGAGGAAGAATTGGTTCCACCGGAGGATCTCTCCCTCATCACTATTGATGAGACACAAGATCAGGTACATGTAGATGAACAGGCTGCAGGAGGGAAGCTTCTTGTACTAGGGGATTCTATAATTAGAAATACAGAGGGATGGATTTGTGACGAGCATGATAACCGTATGGTCACTTGCCTGCCAGGTGCAAAGGTTGCAGACATCACGAGAAATATAGATAGCTTGTTAGAGAGAACTGGGAAGGAGCCAGTGGTCATGGTACATGTTGGTACCAATGACGTTGGGAAGGCCAAGCGGTCAGTCTTGGAAGCCAAATTCAGGTTGTTAGGTAGAAGATTGAAGTCCCGGGCTTCCAAGGTAGCATTTTCAGAGGTGCTACCTGTTCCTCGTGCAGGACCCGCCAGGCAGGCAGAACTCAGAAGCCTCAATGCGTGGATGAGGCGATGGTGTCGAGAGGAGGGCTTTAGATTTGTCAGGAACTGGAGAACATTTTGGGACAAGCCAAACCTGTTCAGGAGGGATGGGTTGCACTTGAATCAGGATGGGACCAGATTGCTGGCACTCAACCTCAAAAGGGCAGCAGAGCAGCTTTTAAACTAATAACTGGGGGAAAGCCGACAGGAGCTGAGTGGCATCCGGTTCGGAACACATCATCCTCGGGGAATGAGGTTGAAGAAGGTAGAGAATCACATAGAGATGGCGTAGCAGGTATTAGCACTGGGAGAATAACGGAATATGGCAGTTTGTCTACTGATAATAAAAGCTGTGCGGGAGAAAGAACAAGGCAGCAGCTGTTGTTGCGGGACCCACTGTACAGGTGCTTCTACGCCAATGCTCGAAGCCTCCGAGCAAAGATGGGAGAACTTGAACATTTAGCAGCTAGGGATAACATAGATATAATAGCCATAACAGAAACCTGGTGGAATGTGGAGAACCAGTGGGATACAGCAATCCCAGGCTATAAACTCTATAGAAGGGATAGAGAGGGGCGGGTTGGAGGAGGAGTGGCCATCTATGTCAAAGAAGGGGTAAAATCCAGCAGAATGGAGATGGACAGAGGGTCTGACTCCACCATAGAATCACTGTGGGTTAAACTACCAGGTCCAAGGAGTGATGTGATCATTGGAGTATTCTATCGTCCACCAGATCAAAACCTTGAGGGGGACCTTGAAATGAGGAGAGAAATCATGGAGGTGGCTAAGAGGGATAGGATAGTAATCATGGGGGACTTCAATTATCCCCACATTGACTGGGCCAATGCGAGCTCTGGGCAAGAAAGAGAAACTGGGTTTCTCGACTTGCTGAATGACTGTGCCTTAGAGCAACTTGTCACGGAGCCCACCCGAGAACAGGCAACTCTGGATCTAATATTGTGTGATACTCAGGACCTGGTCAGGGGTGTGAATGTCACTGAGCCTCTGGGGAACAGTGACCATGCTGCAATTACCTTTGCCATGCATGTCGGAGGAAGAGTGTCAACCAAATCAGACATAAAAACCCTTGATTTTCGAAGGGCAAACTTCCCTCAGATGAGGAAAATAGTTAGAGAGAAACTGAAGGGGAAGGTTAAAAGAATCCAATCTCTTCAGAGTGCATGGAGCCTGTTTAAAACAACAATAATAGAGGCCCAGCACAAGTGCATACCACAAAGAAAGAAGAGCTCATTTAAGTCCAAGAGGGCACCGGCATGGTTAACGAGTGGAGTTAGAGAGGCTCTAAAGCACAAGGAGAGGTCCTTCTGTAAATGGAAATCCTCCCCAAATGAGGATAATAAAAAGGAACACAAACTCTGGCAAAAGAAATGTAAGAAGATGATAAGGGAGGCAAAGAAAGACTTTGAGGAACGAATGGCTAGCAATATAAAGGGTAATAA
Source organism: Phrynocephalus versicolor (assembly GCA_023846285.1). Classification (NCBI taxonomy): domain Eukaryota; kingdom Metazoa; phylum Chordata; class Lepidosauria; order Squamata; family Agamidae; genus Phrynocephalus; species Phrynocephalus versicolor. Next base: position 55,373,627 of record JAHTLZ010000204.1, on the reverse strand, counting down.
TAAAAGCTTCTTTAAATATGTTAGAAGTAGAAAACCTGCCAGAGAACCAGTTGGCCCTCTGGATGGTGAGGGAGGAAAAGGGGAGGTTAAGGAAGACTTGGACATTGCAGAGAAATTGAATGAGTTCTTTGCATCTGTCTTCACGACAGAGGACCTTGAGCGGATTCCGCTGCCTCAGCCGCCCCTCTTGACTAAAGAATTAAATCAAATACAGGTTAAAAGAGAGGAGGTTTTAGGACTAATTGATAAATTGAGGATTAACAAGTCACCGGGCCCAGATGGCATCCACCCAAGGGTTATTAGGGAACTGAGAAATGAAATTGCAGATCTCTTAACGGTTATATGCAACTTGTCTCTTAAAACGGCCACAGTGCCGGGGGACTGGAGGATAGCAGATGTCACACCAATTTTTAAAAAAGGAAGGAGGGGGGACCCGGGAAACTACAGGCCGGTTAGCCTTACATCTGTCCCAGGGAAGATGGTGGAAAGCCTCATCCAAGAGAAAATCTTAAAACACATAAAAGAACAAACCTTGCTGAGAGAAAATCAGCATGGCTTCTGTAAGGGTAAATCTTGTCTGACAAACCTCTTAGAATTTTTTGAAAAGGTCAACAGGCACGTGGATTTGGGTGAACCGGTTGATATAGTCTATCTGGATTTTCAAAAAGCTTTTGACACAGTCCCTCACCAAAGGCTGCTGAGAAAATTGCACAGTCAGGGGATAAGAGGGCAGGTCCTCTTATGGATTGAGAACTGGTTGAAATCCCGGAAACAAAGAGTAGGTGTCAATGGGAAATTTTCGCAATGGAGAGAAGTGAAAAGCGGTGTGCCCCAGGGCTCTGTCCTGGGACCGGTGCTTTTCAATCTGTTCATAAATGACCTGGAGACAGGGATAAACAGTGAGGTGGCCAAGTTTGCAGATGACACAAAACTTTTTCGTGTGGTAAATACCAGAGAAGATTGTGAAGAGCTCCAGAAAGATCTCTCCAAACTTGGGGAGTGGGCTGAGAAATGGCAAATGCGTTTTAATGTAACCAAATGTAAAGTAATGCATATTGGGGCAAAAAACCCAAACTTCGTTTATCAACTCATGGGCTCTGAGTTATCCGTGACGGATCAGGAAAGAGATCTTGGTGTGTTGGTGGACAGCTCCATGAAGGTGTCTCCCCAATGTGTGGCAGCCGTGAAGAAGGCCAATTCCATGCTAGGGATTATCAAAAAGGGGATTGAAAATAAAACAGCCAACATTATAATGCCATTATACAGAACAATAGTAAGGCCCCACCTGGAGTATTGTGTACAATTCTGGTCACCGCACCTCAAGAAAGACATAGTGGAACTGGAAAAGGTGCAGAAGAGAGCGACTAAAATGATTACCGGGCTGGAGCACCTCCCTTATGAAGAAAGGCTAAAACATTTGGGCCTCTTTAGTCTGGAAAAAAGGCGCTTGAGGGGGGATATGATTGAGACGTACAAAATAATGCAGGGTATGAGTAAAGTGGATAGAGGGAAGCTCTTCTCTCTCTCCCAAAATACCAGAACTAGGGGACATACACTCAAATTGAGGGCTGGGAGAGTAAGAACAGACAAAAGAAAATATTTTTTCACCCAGCGCGTTGTAAGTCTATGGAACTCCCTGCCACAGGATGTGGTGATGGCATCTGGCCTGGATGCCTTCAAAAGGGGATTGGACAGATTCCTGGAGGAAAAGTCCATCACAGGTTACAAACCATGATGGAGATGTGGAGTCTCCAGGCTTTAAACCGGGTTACTTCAAGGGCCAGATGCAGGGGAGTGGTATCAGGAGACAGATATCTAGTCTCATGCACTCCCAAACGCATCTGGTGGGGCCGCTGTGAGATACAGGAAGCTGGACTAGATGGGCCTTTGGCCTGATCCAGCATGGCTCTTCTTATGTTCTTATGTACC
>JAHTLZ010000204.1:55328239-55371688 GCA_023846285.1 Phrynocephalus versicolor | reverse complement strand
CTGATACATGCTGCAGGACAAATGCCACTGCATTATATTTTCTCTCTCCATGCAACCAACCTGTCAAAATGTTCAAGTAAGGCAAGACTTTCTTGCAAAAGCCATTCTATCAAAATGCTAAGACTAACGATCCTCCCTATGGCATGTTCCCTACTTTATTTCCAGATCAGGGAGTATATCTGTTCACTCAGAGTTGTAATCTCGCAAGCCAGGGAAAAGATAGAAGATATAAAGCAGGGGAGAAAAACTTAGATCTGCTAGGGGAGATGTAAGTGCTAGCAGGATTGGCCCTGACTCTGATTACCTGAATCTGAAAGGCACATTGCCATGGCAACTAGTCAGAAGGCTTGCTTGGGCATAACTGCTTGGTGAAAGGTTTAAAGAGAAGCCGGCCCAAAGGGGGGAAGAAAGCTAGGAGGTTCCCCTGCTGTTGCTCAGTTACAGTAACCAGATATCTCCCCTCAAGGAACTGCTCAGTGCTGAATGCATACTGTGAATTTACAGGAAAAACATAGCGCATAGGAGTCGGTCGTAATTGGGAATGCTGGCTGGATACAGAAGGTTGTGAGAGCAACAATAATGCCACACAGCCTGTTCATCCCCACCATCCTGAATTGTCACACAGTTGATATGAAAAAGTCAAACCACACAGCAGCTTGGCCTTCTAAGAATTTTCACTTTTAACTAATAGCAGCTACAGGGACCCCATGTTTAGATCTAGGTTGTAATAATAATGCAGAAGGAGTTTTTTTTAAACATTTCCAACTGCACATCTGCCTGGCATTAATCATTAGTTGTAGTGGAGATACAAAACATATTCCTACTGCATTCAGAGAAAAGATTTATCTGTCCCTCCCTTGATTGCTGATTTCTTCCATCACATATTATGTGTCAAAGCCCAGTGAAAATCACTGGCTAAGCAGAAACTGAAGATTTGTTCAATGGAGGAAAGACACAGGGCTAGCACTCTGCCTGCAAACCAAATAGTCTCCATTCCCAAGCAAATCCCCTCTCCTTGCGGGATGGGTTCTTCCTGTAGAAGGGCATACACTGTCTAGTTTTCTACAAGGAACAACAGTTTCTGCCTCTTCTTGCAATAAGCACACTCTCCTCCCAGGCAAATGGTGCTTGGTGCATGTCAGGTTGACTTCGAGCTCAAATTTCCTGATTTTTAACAATTATATACCCTAATGTTCTATTGCAGTTGTTTCCGACCTTGGGTATCTGCAATGCCCAGAAGCTTTCACCACTAGCTGTGCTGCCTGGGGTTTCTAAGAATTGCAGTCCAAGCACACTGAGATTGAAACCACTGTTCTAGTAGCACCAAATGGCTGAAATCTTGTCGTGAAGCTCCACGTGCGCAATAGGAATTACATTGCTGGCAGCAGCAGAGTGCCACTGATTAAAAGTTTCCTTTGCAGATTTGGGGATCTGCATTGCTTGTAAACAATACAATAAAGTTTTATGCACTTCAAAATTGCAGAAAGAAGACTACAATCAGTGGCAATCTGCTGTCACCAATGATGCCATTCATGTTGTATAAGGCAGAGCTGCACAATAGGATTTTAGAAAAAGTCTGATGAACTTCTAAATTCTAACATCTTCTCTGTATAGACTGGAGTTTCCCCAGGAGGGGGTGTCACAAAATGTTTCCTGGGGGGTGATGTGTTGCCTTATATGTATCACAGCCCTTGTTAAATAATCTCTTCCTTGACTGTCCAGAGTGGGATGTTAAAATTAGCATATCTGGCATTGCTAATTAGCATAAATTGGGGCTGCCCAGCTGTATGCCTTTCCTGGACACTGTGGCCCTCACCACATTGGTCCATTCACTTGTCATCTCGAGATTAGACTACTGCAGTGCTCTCTATGTGGGGCTGTCCCAGGTGCTAACATGCAAGTTTCAGCCCTAAATGGTTTAGGTAGGACCTCAAAACAGTACAGTACTTGGCAGAGAGGCTTCTCCCAAAGAGAACTGCCCCTTCCACTCATTCTTCCCAGGCTGTGCATCTGAGGGCGCTGAACCCAAGAGAGTCTTGGAGAACTACAATGAGAAACCACACGTTCTTAGTGGTTGGCCATTCCTTGTGGAATTCACTGCCGCCAGAGATCAGCCTGGCTCTCACACTAGGAGTTTTTCAGCACCAATTAACTACTTAACTATTCAAACAAGCTTTCTCAGGCCTATGATTTTTCTCTCTTGTTACCTTGTTATATGCACTCATTTATTCTTGCATTAATTCTGCTTCTGCCGCAACTGTTTGTATTTGTGATGTGATTTGTTTGTGATTTATTTTAGTTACATTGTGATTTTCATTGTTTGTATTATACGTGCAATTTCTTGTTCTTTTTACACTGTTTACTTTTCTTGGTGATATTATTTACCCTGTTTGTAAACCACTCAAAGCAGCTATTTGCTAGATGGGTGGTAATTTTATAAATAAATAAATAAATAAATAAATAAATAAATAAATAAATAAATAAATATTGGTGTATGAATGGAAAAAAGCCTCTGGGAAGGGGGGGAGAGAAATCTCTACTTTCTGAGCATTACTTTACCCCTTAAAATGTCTTTTTATTCAAATGTGGCAGGGTTTTTTTTTTCAGTGCACCTTATTATAAAAGGGGTCAGGACTCAAAAAAATTTGGGAACCACTGGTATAGATAAATATGTCATGTGCTCTTCTTGTCCTTTGTTAAAAATTAAAAAATGAAATTTATTAATAAAACTGTATAGATGTCTTCTCAGTACATATGTATATGGAACCATTATAATAGTTCTCAATGTGTAGCAAAATATTATGAATCTTCTGCAACTGTACTTGGTGCCATATCTGTGATTTGTACTGCATATGAATTCTAAATGATGCTTCATTTCTGTAGCTCAGTGGTTATCGTCTGAACCAATATTAGCAAAACCAGCATGGACCATCAGTCTTTGGCCATCTTTGCTATCCAAAAATACTCTTAATAGCTTCCAGAACATGGCCAAATAGCCCAAAAAGCTCTCAACAGCTTGATGGTTTATAAATAAACACCTACAACAGCAAGATTTTTTAAACTACTAATTCGGCTGAGATTTAGAAGATGACTGCAGTATATTGCCAACAAAGAATTCTCTTTTTATGTGCTTTCTGAGTTATTTTCCGCAACATCGTTCCTCTAGCATGAGCAAGCTCTGTAAGTAATGGCCAAGATTAAGCAAATTTTAAAAAATCACAGTAGTAGGTACAAGAGGAATACCTGTCTTTTGAACCTGTCTTTAATGTTTCACAGTGGTTATGGAGAAAGGTAAAATGAAAACTATTCTTTAGTAACTTACATTAATACATCTATCTTTAGATTTGAAAGTATCTTTAGCAAGTTACCAAGGAAACCAGCTGACACTTTCTTTGACAAGCAATCACTAAATTTTGTCTCATGTAGGCAGATAACTTACTTTAAGCAGTGCAGATTTCAACCTGTACTTTGTTTTTTCAGTTCCAAAATGATTTGGAACTGAGATCACATAAATAAAATAAAAAATAATGTTTATATTCTATGTGAGGAATCCTCTTCTAAATTCAATGAAAAGAGGGAATCAATGTGCAATCTTGTAGACCCACAAAATCTATAACATGTGTTTGATGTTCCAAAGCACCTTTATCTCAATGGACATTTCAGATTCAAAGATCACTGGGGAGAATTATTGAGTTTTAGAGATACATACATTGTTCAAAATGTTGTTAGATATATATTTCTCGGATTCACAGTGCACTCTTAATACAGTTTTAAAGGGAATTCTTAGCAGAGTGTAAATGTCTTAATTCTGCAGACTCACCATAAATTGTGCTGATTCCAAATACTATTCAAAATGTTTTTCCAGTGATACAGAAAAAATGTTTCTATATCATTAATCATATGGAGACTGGCCACTAATAATACTTTCCTTTTCATACAGCTGTCCTTTGGGTGTAAAGGGAGAAGACTAGAAATTGTGAGGGGTAAAATTCTAGGATGTTACTCTCCCAGGGACCAACATTTTTTGTATCTCCAGATAAGACCTCTATTTTCTGATGCTCAGGAAACTGTTTCAGCGAATGATCTTAAGGCATGCTGTAAGGGGCAGCAATAACTAAACAAAATATATTAGCACACATTCCATTGGGGCAAATTACAAACAACAACAACAACAACAACAACAACAACAACAACAACAACAACAACAACAACAACAACAACAACAACAAGCACATTCTGCATTCCAAATGATTTACACATCTGGTTTGAGTCTGGTGTGGTTCACAGACACCATGAAAAAAAACATGTTCTAATATCTGTACCAAATAGGTGGACTTGAGGTTCTCCAAACATGTTGAGCTACACTTTCAGTAACCCCTCACCATTGGGCATGCTGACCACAGGTGAAGGGAATCGCAGCCCAATTTCTGCGGGGTCATACTTTTCTCATTCTGATTTAAAATTAATTCCAAGGAACACCCACCTACAAAGCAGGCATACTTAGCAGCTGTGGCATTTTTCTCATTGCTAAATAATACAAAATAAAATCTAAACACATCAAACACAACAATTCTATGGAGACAGTTTCATTTTATCCATATTACAAAGTAATTCATACACACACACACACATCTGAATTAATAAAGTACAGTATATGCAAATAAATATTTTAGCCAGGCTTTGGAAACATCTCTCTCTCTCTCTCTCTCTCTTTTTTTTTTTAGTAATAGTGATCAAAACTAGTTGTTATATTTGACAAGCATTGTTTTTCTTATACAAATATTGCTGACAGTGTTGTGAAATTTGGGAAAATTATTTTTTCTCAAGTAAATTCAGTTTGCGAAACAATTTAATACAAAGAGTATGAAGATTTATGGCCAGAAACCTGGCATCTATACAGAGAGCTTGGTAGTCTCTCACAATGTGTGTGTGTTGTGTTGTTACAGTCGCGACTGACTCTTCGTAACTCCATGTCCATGGAGTTTTCTTGGCAGGAATACTGGAGTGGTTTGCCAGTTCCTACTCTAGGCGCCTATAGCACCTGGTATTCCCTGGTGGTCTCCCATCCAAGTACTAACCAGGGCCGACCCTGCTTAGCTTCTGAAATCAGGCGAGATTGGATGTGCTTAGGGCATCTAGGCAGCAGTCTCTCACAATACCAGAATCAAATTCATATCCTAGCTGTACTGTTCACATGTAAAATACCGTTATGGTTTTCCACTGTTGTGACCACATAATTTCTAGGCATAAGAAAAGGAAGAGGGAGGGCGACTGTGTGTGGCTGGTGATGTAATTCATGATAGGTGCTGCAATGTGGCTGAGCACAGCATAACAGTGAGAACTATTTAAAGATACCATCAGTGCACAGTTAGCCAGATTTTCCCTTCCATCTCTGAAGTTGTTTGGTTCATATCTGCTATAAATTATTCAGACTGTATACAAAAATAGAACCTTCTTATTATTTCTGTCATCTAAAGGCTACGGCAGACTTCCACAAATAAAATCACCTAGGGTTTCCATCCAGATGACTCGGAACAGTTACAGAACACCCAGTGCTACTCAAAGGAACCTTGGTTTCCTACTGCCTTTTCATAGCCAGCAAAGGGAATGACTGAGAGGTGCCAGACTAATATAACTTCATCCTGGCTCTCCTTAACTCTGTTCTGGTGTTACTCACATGGTTCTCTCCAGTACATGATCAAAGGGTTGCCCAGCCAAACCCCTCTCCACTCTTTCCCCTTTTCTGCACATGGAGAGTGCTGTCTCTGCAGAGAATAGGTCCCTGTTTTTCCTAGGTTTGTTTGTGCGGGGAGCCTAGAACAGTGATGGCAAACCTTTTAGAAACTGAGTGCCCAAACTGCAATTCAAAACCCACTATTTTTTCACAAAGTGCCAATACAATAATGTAACCTGAATACAGGTGGCTGTGAAGGGGCGATGTCAGATGGCCACAGAAAGGGCTCTGAGTGCCACCTCTGGCACCTGAACCATAGGTTCGCCTAGAAGGAAGCAGCCATTTTCCCTTTGCAGAGGTGTCCTTCTTCACATGAAGAGTGGGATTCTTATGTCTGAGAAAGTGGACTTGTCCACAAAAGCTCACATTAAAATATAGCACTTCTTTGAAGTACAGGGACAAATATATGTAATAAATATAATAATTATTTGCAATTCACTCTAACATTTCTAAAACTTCAGTAGGTTTTGACACATGGGCTCTTTTCACAAGCGCTGGGACTATTAGCAGAAGAACTGATTTTCTGTTAATGACTCTGACACCACTGGGGCAACATGTAAATGACTCAACTGTATGGTTACCCAGTGGCATTGTGCCCAAAAGGTATGTGTGTAAGAAAATCAAGAAACCTGGACCCTGTCCACAACACTGTCTTTTCTTTCTTCACAGAAAAAAACCTGTATCCAAAAAGACTGTGATGACATTTGAAGGTCTCTAGAAGCATTACATTGACTTCACTAACACTTCTAAAATCATAGGATACTGGTAAGAATGATGAGACTCTGTCATGCCTATGGGGGCATCTGTATGTAAGAACACTGACTTAAATCTAGCTGTTATTCAACTGCCCATTGAGTCTCAATCAGCAGGCCCTACCTGTGCCATCTTATACTGTCCCATTAATTCAGCTGCTCTCCTCTATTTTGGGACCAATGATTAGATTTGGGACCTTGTTTACAGAGTCACAGGTGGGGTGGTGGCTCAGTGAGCTAAAGCACTGAAAACTGCCAGCTGCAAAGTCAGCAGCTCAGTGGTTCGAATCCCGGATGCCAGCTCCTGCTCTTAACCCCAACGCCTGCCAACCTAGCAGTTCGAAAGCATGTAAATGCAGGTAGAGAAATAGGTACCACTGTAAAAAGCAGGAAGGTAAAACTGTGTTTCCTTGCAGCCATGCCAGCCACATGGCCATGGACGTGCACAACACTGGCTTTTCGGCTTGAATACAGAGATGAGCACCAGCCCTAGAGTTGGCCATGACTAGCACATAAGTGCGGGGGGAAGCTTTACCTTATGAAGTCACACAATGTCAGTAATAGGATTTCTATAGAATGCCTAACCTCTTTAAATAAGGTCAGAGAGGATCTAATTTGTCTCTTACAGCATGTAAGAAACTAGTCAACAAACAAAATGAAAAGGTCACAAGAACCCATCAGATATACAAATTCCAGAAGCCATTAAAAAGCACAAATCCACAAATGCCAGCTAGGCTTACTAGCTAGCCATAATTTGTAGTTGCCTGCATTTCCCTTCTCTCCCGTGAGGATTCTGGATCACATAGCTGCCTTGGGAGAAAACCAGGGTCATATATCATTTGAGCAGGCTGTGGGGAAGATAAAAAAAGAGCAGAAGTTTCATTTGGACTGCTCATAAGAGATGTCTGCCATGTCTTGTTTGGTGAGTGGATCTGGGAGTACCTACTAGTTTCAGAAATATTTTACAAAGGAAGATAAATAAAACAGGAAAAGTAGCCAAAGATGACTAATATTCCATTTAAAAGAGGAATATTTCTGTCTGTACTGAATCAGTGTAATACTGAAATCTAAACACAAGAATAATTATATGTCATCAAGTCAATTCTGACATGCAGAGTTTTCTAAGTATAGAGTACTTGTATGTAGTTCATTATTCCTTTCTGGGGGAGGTCTGGACCATAGAGATTGTCCATTGCTAAACAGGCTGGCTCTTCTCCTGGGACATATAGCAGGCTAAATATGAGAATAGCGATCTTATTATTGTATTCTCGAAATCAACAAAGCCTGGCTTCCAGCACTGAAAACTACAGCCAGCAAAAGATCAAAGTTCAATTATTCCCACCCAGCCACAAGCACCAGTGATCAGTTCACACAACAGAACAGCTAATAACACCCATCAAGCACAGAGAAGGATCCCTGCCACCCCTGATAGCAGTGAAACTTCTTAATCCTTCCATCACAATACAATGACTAGCACCTATTCTCCTGCTTAGGACAAGTTTTCCCCTTTCCCACAACTCCAAAACCTCAGTTTCACTCACTCTATACCCCAGAGTACAGATAGAACTCCCAGTTCCCGGAGCTCTTTGCACTTTGAAGATGCTGGCCACACAGTCTGGCGAAACATCACAAAGAAAAACTTACAGAACACAGCCAAACTGCCCGAAAAACACACAACAGCTATTTTATTATTGCTAGCTTCACTTCTATATATTTTGTGTCACTAAAATCAGAGAACCATAATGTTTTCTCCCTTTTTCAGCATTTTGCTCTTTCTACTTACAAACCTTACTTCTGAGTTAGAATGGGCAATGGGAGCAGACACTGAGATGCTTAGAGGGACTTGTTTAGAGGTTTCTAAATTTAGCTGTAATCACTGAAGCTGAAGTTAGTTATTAATTTTCTTGGTGGAGGAACATCACATCCCCAGATAACTGCATTTAAAAACATGGACTCTATGAAGAAATTTATCACACTGCACTTAAAACTATGAAATAAGTAATCAATTAAAAATAAAAACACAAAACCACAAAACAGCAATTGTAATTTTTCTTGATCTTAACACCTGAGTTGGCTCATAGTGGGAGACCCAGTCTTTGAGATAGCTTGGGCCCAGGCCATTTAGGGCTTTTTTAGTTAAAGCCAGCACTTGGAATTGTGCCTGGAAACTGATTGGCAGCGAGTGGAGCTGCTGTAACGGGGTTATGTGATCCTTGTAACCAGCCCCAGTCAACAATCTGGCTGCTGCATTTTGGACCTGCTGAAGTATCCTGACACTTTCCATTGGCAGCCTCACATAGTGAGCTACAGTAATCCAAACAGGAAGCAACCGGGGTGTGTATAACAGTGGCCAGATCAGATCTCTTCAGAAATGTACACAGCTGGCACAATAACTTCAACTGTGCAAATGTATTCCTGGCCAGTGCTGAAATGTGGGCATCCAGGTGCAGAGATGAATCCCAGGGGTGCCTCCTAGCTGTGGACCTATTTTCAGATGAAGTATAACCCCATCCAATACTGGCTGCATTTGTATGCCTTGATCGGCCTTCCGACTGAGCAGAAGCACCACTGTCTTGTCTGGGTTAAGTTTCAGTTTATTCATCCTCATCCAATCCATTACTGACACCAAATACTCATTTAGCGCAGCAACAGCTTTATTGCATTTAGATGGCAAGGAAACCTACTTGACAAGAGAACAACAAAATTTATTATATTGCCTCTAGCCACTGAACTAGAAATACAGAAATCCAACCTGAAATGCAGTATGCCTACAAAAATCAACTGGACCCCTGGACCTGTTGTTGCTGTCACATAAGGGTACAATATAGCTAACAGAAGTTACCAATTTGACATGTTTTAGTCAATCTTCCCAATCAAAACTACAGAGCGGGAATCATTATAAGGGAACAGAAGACAAACACATTGGATGCAAAGAAATCTCTGGATGTGTACACATGAGTAGCCAGCTTGCTGTGGGGGGGGGGGAATGTGTAGCCTGCACACTGTAATTAAAATTGTAAACCGCACAGAGACTATTTGAAGTGGTGTGGGGCGGTATACAAGCAGAACACTTTGCTTTGCTTTGCTTGTGGGAAATAATGTGTCATGGACACTAACATATATACTTATTTGTTGACTTTGATAAAGATTTTAAATATCTAACATGGCAAGCTAATGCAGTTGTTGGTAAACAAAGGTAATTGACTCAAGATGCATTCATGTAGTTGGCAATTTATATCAACAATGAGTATCTATCTACAGTGAAAGTTGAAGATCAGGTGATGGAAAACATAGAAATGCCAAGAGAAGGATGACAAAAACACCAACTTTCACCAGGGCATTCCAATGTTTAGTCCAAGAGCATCTTTAAAGAACCATTCACTGATTTAAATGACAGTCAATGGAAAGATTATCAACAATATTAGATATGCAGATTTAGTACACAATAGAGATGGGCATTTTGTTTTTGAAGAGGTCTGGTTCCGAAGTGAAACACACCAGTATAGCTGGTGCTCGGAACTTAGTCCCACCCTCCAGAACAAAATCTACCACTGTCTTATCTTGCTGTAGTTAGCTATGCAATATACGTCAGATACTGTACAAAGATAGGAGCACCTTCCTTAAGATGAAGAATGCATCATGTATGTGTTCTCAATTCTACTTTACAGCAAGAATTGTGGCCTTTAAAGAAGACTGCTACAAAAAGGCATAAACACTTGAAATGTGGATTTAGTGCAGCTTGCTAAGAATACTTGGGATCAAAGGTAATTGGTAAAGGAATATTAAAACCAATTAATAAAAGACCAAGAAATGTTAACATACAAAATGCAGAATGCTGGAATACTTTGTTGACATAACATAAAACAAATGTTTTATATTATGTCAACAAACATGATTAAAGCTTATCATTCTAGGGAAAACACATAGGAAAATAACTACAGGAAAGAAGAGAAAATATTGGAGAAGCTTTGAAAAGTTGGTTTAGATGCTACATAACATTAATTGTCTAGACCTGCTTCATCCAAAGTCAAAATAGTTGTCACTAAGTATACGGTATCTAAACAATTTATTTTCTAAATTTACCATCAATGAGCACATTGCTTACAAAAAGCATAACTAGAGAAAAAATGAGTAAAACTTGAATTAATATTTTCAGAGTCTTTTCAGAAAAGTATTAGTACAGAAATATTAACTGAGTGACAATGGTATTAGTCTGTTGTGGGTCCAGAACTGGCACACAGAAGATCCGTACTAGAGATAACAGAACAGTGCTTCCTCCCCTTCCTCATGTCCATGTGTGAAGTCTTTAATAACAAAACCATTTATATCTTCTCATTTCCCCCTCTCCTTTGCCAAACAGTGTGAGATAAGAAAATGGGAGAAGCACACACATAGAAGACAGAAGAGATTCCATTGATTCCATGGATCTTTTCTAGTTGAGATTAACAACTGGATTCACAGTGCACTAGATTGATACTATTAACAAACATTGTGGTTCTTAAATATTTATCATTATTCATGTTCAAACAGTTGTTTACAAGTATCACTTTGCTGTCATCTTGGGAAATATACCCATGGGTTCTCAAGATTTCCTTCTTTACACTCATGGCTAAAAGGTTACTTAAGTCTTACGCCATGATTCCTTGTCTCTTGTTTGGCAAGCTGTCCCTATACTGTATATATATAAATCATTTCATATTGGCTGAAGAAAGTACACAGACATTCTTGAATGTTTCTCATCACCAGGCTTTAAAAAAAATCCTTTGTGAACCAACCCCAGAATCTTCCGTTTTCTTTCAGTGAACTGTTGTTTCAGATGAAGAGATTCTACAAGAAAGATGAAGTGCAGTTCCCTCCTGCCACAGTGGTATTTTAAATATATGACAGCCCATGCTTCTGTAGGTACCATTTGCCCATGTTCAGCTCTCTAATTCTGCCTGATCAAGCTGTGCCTCTAACTTTGGATCCTGTTTTAATGAAAGAACAAAAGGAGATATAACACCACTGATACAGACTCTGTGTATTATTCTCAGGTAAAGGTAAAAGGTTCCCTCCACAGTGCTCATCTCCATTTTTAAGCCAAAGAGCCAGTTTTGTGCAAATCCGTGGCTGTGTGGCCGGCATGGCTAAATGCATTTATGCGCATGGAACACTCTTTTACTTTCCTGCTTTTTTAATGGCAGTACCTATTTATCTACTTGCATTTACATGCTTTCAAACGGCTAGGTTGGCAGGAGCTGGGGTTAACACCAGGGCCTCACTCTGCGGTGTGGCACACGGGATTCGAACCGCCAAGCTGCCGATTTGGCAGCTGACAGTTTCAGCACTCTAGCACCACTGAGCCACCATGCCCCTTACCCAAGCCTAAAATCTGTGTTTTGAACCAGTCCTATTCATAAAAATTTGTAGTAGGGCATCTTTCCTCCCAGCTAGTCTAGGAAGTGGTGGGTTGCTTCCAGGTAGTCCAGATAGGTGGACCTAGCAGAACAAACCAATCTTCTTCTACTGTAAGCTATGAATAGAACATGTGTCCTAGCACTATTCCAGAAACTGTACAACTACTTAATTTTCTTATATCTTTTATCCAAGAAACTCAAGGTGGCATACAAGATTCTCCCTTTTCTATTTTAACAGCCCTATGAGCTATGTTAATCTGGGCCAAGGTTACCCAGGGGTTCAAGACAGATCAAACCTGTTTCTCTACTGCTGCTCCCCCACATTGTAACTAAACTGCTGAGGATGGAAAAAGGAAAGGTCCAGTTCACCATGTCTGCTCAGAAGGCGAGAAATCCACTAAGCATTGGTGCTTATGATTGCTCATTACTGTGAATGAAATGTCAAAAAAGTACTAAAAATTCTTTAATATTTTTAGTCCAATGTGCAGTTTAATTAGGAAAAGCCAATGTTTTAAAAATTATGATAATATTGTATATATTTTTAAATTCTACCTGTTAAGACATTATAGTGGAAAGTAAAAAAAAACAATTAAAACTATTGGGATTTATAAAATAATACCAATTACAAAGGTTTAAGGAGTATGTATTATTTGCTGTATTTGGTTGATCTGATATAAACCAGTCCCCAAAAACATTCACTATGGATCGTAAGACATTCTGCAGCTGTTCGATCACTTCTTCTTTTGGGGTGGTGGTGGTGGTGGTGAAGTGGGAACATAAAATAAGGGCGATACCATGGGAAAGTGTTATTGTCTTCTCATAAAATTCAGTGATAAGGCAGCACAGCATGATAAAAGCCGAATTTGGGAGACCTGTAAGAAAAAGATGCACACAGCACACGGGAAACTTTGGAGAATTCAAAATGGACGGCAGTATCATGTGGATCCTCGCAAAATCTCAGTGACCACATAGCAATTCCATACTGAAAAATCACATGTAGAAGAATGTTTCAACAAAATGCAGTGTCCTTTCCCCAGCTGCTCTCTGGGCCTGTGTATCAAGTTTTAAATTATTTTTTAGTGAGCTGACATAGTATTATAACCTCCTCTGAAGAACAGGAAAACCCAGTGCCCATTTGAATAGAAATGAATTTCATAAGCATTTCGGTGTTAAAAATACTTGATACGGTACTAAGTATTTTGAGTGTGATACCAGTCCTCTTGGTTAGCATTTATTATCTAAATAATTAGTTGCATTTGAGGATATCAGTGCTTAATCTTGCAATCCAACAGACTGCCAGCTATGACTTTAACTGGAGAGTGGATAATCTGCTTCTAATTCTGTTCTGGAAAATTCATTCATGTAACACCCCTTCTCAAAGTGCATTGCCAATACATATTTTGCATTTTAAAAAGTCAGTTTATCAACAACATTACAGTGGAATTTTATAATACATCAGAAAGACCCTGATCCAATTAGGTTGTTCTACTGACTGAACTACTTCCATAAGAAGCATCCTTAAAACGTGCTCCAGATGGCTGGAAAATCCTTCAGAATAGATTTCTGGATGTTAGGGAAGGCACCTTTGAGGAAGGGAAGAAAGTTATTTTGCACTTGAGGAGTGCTACAAGCACAGGACTGCTGTTATGCTGAGCTATATCTAAATCCATGTGTTTGTAGAGCTTACTAAACAGAAATTACTGTTTAAGAATAAAACCATCTTGCAATATAGAAATTCGTATGTGTAGACCAGGCCTGCCCAACAGGTAGACAGCAGTCTACCGATAGCCCGTCAAGGGTTCAAAAGTAGCCCACCAGAAATCAATTTAAAAAGTGAGGGGAATAAGTTCTCCACCCCTCCCTCCCCCATCCCAATGACCAACACTGCCCCAAAATAGTTCTGGGTCAGCCAGCCCATTGTCTCAGTTGAGTGGGGCAATTCAAGGGCCGTGGCACATTGAAATCCGATTCCCCAGAACAGATTAATTGGTTTTCAATGCATTCCTATGGGAAACCACTGCTCTACTTGCAATTTTTTAATTTATGAGCATGTGCTCTGAATGGATAAAATTAGTAAGTAGAGGTTTTAGTGTAGTAGCCCTCAGGCACTTTGGGCTGGAAAAAGTAGACCTTGGCCAGTTCAAAGCTGAACAGCCTGGGTGTAGACTAACTTGTTAAGCAGAAACTACTTCTTAATTATTAATGAAATAAAGAGATTATCTTTACTAAAAACAACTCATATAAATTCTGTCTTGTTTTGTGTGATATGAATATGAATACCATACATTGAATGTATTTTCCCAGAGATATACACAAAAATGAAGAGAGTTCGCTAAGAACTCTCTTGAAGGAGGAACGAATTATTGTCCCTTCTACAAACTATATGGGATGCTCTGAGGATCAAAGAAGTCTGAAGACTATTACACACTGAAGAAGAAACTCTTCTCACAGAGATAAACATAGATATGTTGTGGAGAATGAAAATAAGTAAACAAGATATCAAGAGACTGGAAAGAAGAACTGTGGAGAGTGATGAAGGAAGGAAGGAAGGAAGGAAGAAAGAAAGAAAGAAAGAAAGAAAGAAAGAAAGAAAGAAAGAAAGAAAGAAAGAAAGAAAGAAAGAAAGAAAGAAAGAAAGAAAGAAAGAAAAAGAACAGTGGATACACAGCACTTTGTTGCCATATTTGCTTGACAATGTCAAACTACAGAAATAAAACCAGCAGATATTACTGGCATTATAGAGATAAAGGCCTATTATTATTTCTGCATGAAGAATAAGAGCTAAATGTTGCTATTAACTGTATTTGATAATATGTAACTTTTGTTCCAATAAAATAGTATGTCATAAATAAATAAATAAATAAATAAATAAATAAATAAATAAATAACCTTGAAATAATCATTTGACTCCAACTTGTTTACATGTACGGATCTTAGCTTGCTTTAGCCTCAGTTCAAATTTCATCTGTCATTTCTGGGTAGGATCATTAATAAAGTACAATGAATACAAAGCTTAAATCACTTGGGGCCTGAAAAAGGGATGTTTCCAACTGATTTTTCTCTGTGTTTTTGTTTAATATCCCCCTGAAAACATTATCTACTAGTCTGGAAAAACTGCAAGGCAGTTCTTCTAAAACAATTTTAAAAGCCGATTAAAGTAGTTGGATTCTTTAGTCCTAAAACCGACATGTGGATTCTATTTTAATTCTAATAGTTGCACTAAAATGATCAGAAGAATTAGTACATTTTGAAAACATCATCAATATATACGCAAATATCATCATGTCATAGCTACCATTCCCACTTGCTATGAATGCAGCACACGTGGGTGGAAAGCTGGTTCTCCTGCAGCATTTCTTAAATTCAGGAATGCAACTGAGAAATATTGAACAACATTTTACAAGCCATTTTTAAAATTTGTAGTTTTCTTAATTCAGAGTGGAGACACAGTGAGGGGCTTTCAGCTTCTACCTGCCCTTTCTGCGTTTTATAAGAAATTATCAGAACTGAATCCTGCTCGCTATCACATCTAGTTATACCATTCCCACCAGAAAATGCCTGTAGATTCTTAATGTGTGTGTGAGTGGAGTGGGTCGGCATAATAAAAAAAGATGCTCTCTTAAGTATGCAGATTCGTGGCCAAAGACCTTTAACAGCCACAATTAGAATGCTGAAACCAACACAGAGGACCACTTGCAACCAATCCAATTGCTGCCATATGGGCTATAAATGCATTTCTTTTGCTCTCTTGTAGCCAGACAGAAAGCTCCAGCATTAGCATGGCCTGCATAAATAGCAGCACAGAGACTCTTTAAAGCAGTAATCAAGGTTACAAAAGCATCAACAATCATGACCAAGTTCTGAAATTTTAAGGATGTAATCGGAATTAGCTGCTCAAGCAAAGCCATCCTTTGATGTGGAGAAAACTTCTTTGTATGTTTTCTCACCATGCAATGCTTACATGGGAGTGCGTCCCACTCAGTCATTTTTGAGTGCGATGTATTTTTGGATTCTTTCTTCAGATAGACCAGCAATCTCAACTAAAATTACAATCCACAGCTTTGCCTTATATAACAACTCTCTCTCGCTTGCTCGCTTGCTCTCAGTATTGCAGTTTACAGTATGCACTGTATAGCAACATGCTATAACAATGAAATTCATTCGTTATGAATATGCCCCAAAGCATTTAAAATGAAATGAATTTTAGCACAAAGTAACTGTATATTACATACCAAATTATTAGATATTTAACTACTCATGCCTTCTTCACTGAAGCCCTCCCCTCTAGAACATGACTGACAGAGATAATGCTTGTTTCCACAGCAACCTTTACTCTACAAATTCAGCCAGCTCTTCAGACCTACTTTTCTTTAATACTGTATCTATATAACTGAGGTAGTAAGATCTATAGAAATGTGTGTTTTTTCCTTTTGAAAATTCCATTTTCTATTTTTTGTGTTTAATGTTCATTGAGTTTAAAGACATTTCTCACTGTATCACCTTACTTTTGTACACTAAGCCCTAAAACAATACATTCCAAGTATTGTCTGGTCAGAGGGGGCAAAAAAGTCACAGCTGCATTGGATCAGGGATGTCTAGTGTGGAAGGAGGAAAGAAATGACTACACAGCAACAGTGTACAATTTATGTAGCTCCGAATTCGGCATGCTTGCTAAGCCACAACATTCTGGCACTCTCAGTTTTGGCTTAATTTGGGAGGCAGTACTGTACCTGAGTTCCAGGCCGGAATGTGAGCCCATTTGGCCAGCTAGTTTCTGTCATAGGGCTGAAATGAAATAACTGTTTGTGCAAGGAGCAATCAGCTTCCTTAGGCAACTTTGGCAACTGCTTGTACAAGCATAAGTTGTGCAAGCATATTGCCACCTCTAGACTGCACTATACTGGATACTAGTTGCATAATAGCTTTCTATCTTGCACAGGGACATAGCTAGGGTTTACAGTGCCCAGGGACAAAATCATTTTTCGCGCCCCCTCCTGCCCTTCTCCCAACCACTGGAGTTTTTTTTAAAGAAGCCCCCCTGCACGCACTTGCCTCCAGTGTGTGACAGAGAAGCCCATCTCTAGTTACAGTACCAAAATCTGACATATCAAGGAACAGACACAGCTGGTACACCAGTTTTAACTGTGCAAATGCATTTCTGGCTGATATTGAAATCTTGGCATCTAGACTCAGGAATGAATCCAGGAGTGAGTTTTCAGGTGCAGTGCAACCCTACCCATCATAGGTTGCGTAGTTAGACAAAAATACACATTTGAAACATTTGAAATACACACCACTGAGATATATTCATCAATATGATGATATAGAAACTCTCTTGTACATAATTACTCAGAAGCCTTTCATTTATGCTTCCTTAGTTTATAGTATAAGCTCCACTGATATTGATGACATTTGTTTACAGAGTACTAAAGGGATACTCCCCATGATACTGTCTCATGACAAGTGGCCCCTTTTTTTCTTCCACAACACTGCTGAATCTAAAAATAGACACTGCTTGCTTTGACTACAGTTCTAATTTTACAGCAAATGGGACATGAAATGTTTCCCTTGTAGCAAATCAGCATTGAATGGCTGTAGAAAGAGAGCGTCTCTTGTCTGTGAGCCATGGATTTGAACAAAGGTTTGCTGTAAATAGGGGTTCTAATGAGGGCACATTCTGTGTCTAACTTTTAAAAGAACTGAATCTTTAAGAAACAGAGATGTTAAAAATTATATTCAGCTTGGGCAAGAAATTATTACCCCTGGAGTCTCTATATATTCTAGGTTTTTAAAATGGGCTAGGTGGAGACAAAAATGGTTTGTGATAAACATAGACCTTTGCCTTTAGTTACTGGCAATCTCTTGGAAACCAAATATATTACTACCTACCTGCCTAACTCTGTAACTGGTTCCCTACATGCATGTCTCTGTCACCCCGCTAATCAATGAAGCTACATCTGGTGGGAAATAGTATATTGCTCCTAATTAGAAATGTCCATTCCACAGTCCTCTACCAGTGGTCAAATGTAATCATAGTGACATGTATGCAGCCCTCAGTTGAGGTCACATAATTTAAAAAAAAAATGGGCAAAATCCTATTGCTTAATTTTGCATTTAGTGCAACTCAAGACAATGTGCCAGAAAAATTTAATTTACATAAATTAAAAGCTCTCTATCCCTCTGTTTTAGGTTCTGAGGTTCCTTGTGGCTCTCAATTGCACTAGGAAAGCCTTTGGGTGTCTTCTAATATCAAAAAACATGACTGGACTTTCACTACTGGGATTGAGACTGCCATTGCTGATCCAGTGGTGATTTTTGATATTTAGCACACACACATCTGTTTCAAAGCTCCCAAATACTTCCCCACGGCAACACAAAGCCCCAGGGAGCCTTTGAACCTAAAATGGAGAGATAGGGAGGTTTAATTACTGTAAATTAAATGGTCATGGTGCCAGGTTAATCCAGATACAAAATTATGCAACAAAATTTTGTCCAATGTCTTTTAAAATGCAGGAAGACCTATAGCAACTGATTTCACTTGTTGAGGAAAGCACTCTTCGTGAATGGTTTTTTAAAAATTCTTTATCATACGACGCAGCAACAACTTCCAGTTATTTAACAAGGTGCCAGTTGTGTGGCTGGTCACTTTAGAGTGACGCTACCGCACACACGACTAGCACTTCAGTAAACAGCTGAAGTTTGCCAACATGATCTCCATCACTTTGTTGACTTGGGTGTAAAATCACGATAGAACTGTGGCCATTACAGAATATTATATTTAAGCTTTAAACTACTATTTCTTGCCTCAGTAATTAATATTCTAATAAGATTCAGAAATATATAATCTCATATTTTACCGTAAATAGCTGCTAATTAGAAATGCTCTCAGGATTATGACTTTTCTTACCACAGATTAAATGTACCTGCTACATACAGTAAAACTGATAGGACTTGCAGTAGTATCAAGCATATCTCACCCAAGGTGAGATTTTTGTATTTTTAAGACAGCAGACCCCAGAGGTCTGCTGGAATGGCTCCAATCAGAATTCTAAAGCTTTAGCCCTCCTCACAAAAGTATTCTCACATGTAACCTACAGCTGCTGCACCAATGATAAAAAAGATCCTTCAATTTCTGAGTTCTGAGACTTCCCAATAAAGAGAGAACTGGTGCTGTGGAATTGCAAATCAGTAACAGTTCATACTCTTTCAGCCCATTATCCTCCATACAGAGTGCTTCTCAGGGAACTACCATCACCCCCCAGAGGGTTTTTCTGATCTAAACCACCTAAATTCTGGCTGGGACAATTCTATCAGATGTCCAACTGTTGTAGGGCAGAAAATAAGAAATGCCCACCCCTACATGTTACATGTCTACAATTTACTTCAATGGGATGGGAGATTCCTATGATGGTATACCTGGTGTGTGCAATGTAATACAAAAAATGTGTATTTATGTGCTCTTTTGCAACTTTGCACCCTCCTGGTATGATGGGTACAGTTCTGATCAAACAGCCAGTATGGCCCAACTTGCTGCAAAAATCAGTTCTAAGATTATGTTCTTGCCTTTCAAAAGCTGTTGGCTAAATAAACCCTGGATTAGCAGTGGAGGAATAATGCAAGCCAAATAATAGTTTTCAATAAGGGTAGATTTCAGACACACAGTAATAATTCTTCATGATTCATTAAGAGCTACATCCAATTGCTTGCCATGAACTGATTTATGCCATATGGCACTAACATGTTCCTCTGTGGTGTAACATAGGGACAAAGCTGTTGTTCTTATTTGTGAGTGTGGCACCCCAGTCTCACCCAGCCAGTTTCCTTAACGTGTAATTTTGGTGTCTGGTGTTTTTATACAATGCATTTTATAGGTCAGGGCTCAATCCAAAGTGACATACAAATACTTGGACGTAGGGTCATGTTCCAAAATCTTGTCTTCCCAACTAACACGGAGCTTCTCCACTGTTTCTCTTCTTAAAATGAAAAGCACAGACTTGTATTTTTAAAGGGCTTTTAAAAAATAATATAAGGAAAGATCTTCTAATACAGAGGTTAGCTGGTGATTGATGCCTCAAAGCTTTTCACCTGAACTGTCAAGGTAAGAAGTATTGCAATTAAATAAAAACATCAAGGAGGAGGGAATCCTCACACTGGCACAGGTAAGCAGCCTGGCAGGAACAAAAATAATCCAAAGAAATGGAAAAAAAATCCCCCCAAAATTCATGCAAATCAATGCAAAAAAAGAGAAAAAAAAAGGATCCAAGAGGAAGGCATATGTGAGCAGACTGAAAAGAGCAATTTAAGATGGAAGGCAGCACAACCTCAACACACAGTAAACACAAGGGATAACTGAAGCTACCAAAGAATAATTGCTCAGGCAATTTAACAGGAAAAGATTGAAAGATTACATAAAAAGCAGACATGAAAGAAACACTTTTGTATACCTCTGTTTTGTAAACATAAATCATTTCTTTTGTAAATATAATTATTACTTTTGTAAACATAAATCATGGGTCCTAGCTACTTCAAAGATCGAATCTCACAGTATGAACCTGCTTGGGTGCTAAGGTCATCAAGAGAGGCCTTTCTCTCCATCTCCCATCTCCCCACCCTCACAAGCACGTCTTGAAGGAACACAGGAGAGGGCCTTCTCAGCTGCTGCATCCAGACTCTGGAACTCCCTCCCACTGTCCTGACGTTGTTCAAAGATAATACTCACACCAACAATCCCATTCTCAGCCAGTGAGTCCCAAAACCAGTTTGGAATGAATGACAATCAGTACTTAGGTACGTCTTGTGGAACACATGAAAGGGCCTTCTCGGCTGCTGCACCCAGACACTGGAACAGTGGTACTTTGACTTATGGTTGCTTTGACAACTGAATAATTTGACTTACAAACGCTGCTCTTTGCTCCGCATGACAGCTGACTTTGACAGGTCCAACCTGTCAACGGTGGTGCAGAGTGGAGAGCTGTGTTCGCTGCTCATCACCACCTCCTCCTCCTTCTTGGTTGCTTCCATCTCTGCAAAAGAGATCGAAACAACCAAGAAGGAGGAGGAGCTGGCCATCGCGTCTCAGTTCCAAAACGCTCAGGGAATGATGCAACTTAGGGCAGCCCGGGCACCTTGTAAGGGAAGCGCTTACTTCCGGGTAACCAAGAGGTAAGCACTTCCCTTGCAAGGTGCCCAGGCTGGGCGAAGATCGCAGGGACCACTGATCTTCGCATAGCCCGAGAGCTTTGGAAGGCAAGTGGCGGCAGCAGATTGCAACCACCACTTGCCTTGCAAGCCTCCCAGGCTGGGTGAAGATCAATGGGTCCATGCTCTACCGACCAATTTGGTGAGCAGAGCATGGACCCATTGTTCTTTGTGCAGCCTGAGCTCCTTGCAAGGCTTCGTGCATTGATCTTCGTGCAGCGCTGCTGCCGCTTGCCTTCCAAACTGCCTGGGCTGGGCAAACATGGATGTGCCCCAGAAGATCCCTGGGATGGATGCATCTTCCTGTAGCCCGGGTGCCTTGGAAGGTCGCCCGGGGTAGCCTTTGGCTGTTCTCTGCTTTCCCGCCAGACAGATGACTCTGACAGGTCTGACCTGTCAAAGTCATATGTTTGGTGGGAAAGGGGAAAGGAGCTGAAGGCTGCTCTTTATTGAGGGGGGTTGGGACAGCCTTCCCATAGGAATGCATTGAAAACCTATTGATCCATTCCCTTTGGAAAGGATTAATTAATTTTCAATGCATTCCTATGGGAAACTGCTGTTCAACTTACAAATTGACTTCTGAAGATGTCTTCAGAACAGATTAAAAATGTAATTCGACTGTACACTGTACATTGACACTATGTTATCACTTGTTAGTTCCCATTCCTCATAACTTTTAGATGGTCTACCGTACATGATTATGTGGCATTTATACTCTTTTCTTAACTGTTTACATTCTCTTTTAGCTTTAGTGTTGTCTTCCAATGCTGTAAGATACCCCTCACTTCCCTGTTCTTTAACTTGAATATGTCTTAATTGTACAGGACTGTATATTGTCCCTCTTTACTGTAAACTGCCTTGGTCCTTTTCCAAGGAGAAAAGTGGGGTAAAATACTCATAAATAAATAAAATAAATAAATTTGTGTTTAAGAAGCTCTCTTTGGCAATCAACAAAAGAATAGTAGATATGGTAGTTTCTCTTTCATCCTTACGTCTTTCATTTAAGACAAAAAGACCATCCTGAAAATTTACTTATTTACTTAGCAAATTGTTTCTTCAAATTGAAGCTGAGAGTTACATAGTTACTTGCTGTTTTCAAACAGTATGTCTCTTAATCCATTCTGTTCTTCCAGTACCTTACTCCAGAACAAGTATGTGCAATTATTATACAGGATGGGGTTTTTGTTATCTTTAGGACTTTCATTCCCAGAACTCACCAACAATCCACTTTTGGGGTGATAGTTTTAAAGAGTTCTACTTCCCAAGTTTCAGTAGGGAGAAGCAAAGTGAAGATGGAGGAAAGTTTTTCCTTCCAAGCCATTGCGACACACCATAAACATTCTCAGAGTGGTAAATGAAGGGGTTAGGTCAGGCATGTCCAAACTTCAGCCCTCCAGATGTTTTGGAACACAACTCCCACAGTCCTTTGCCATTGGCAATCTAAGCTTGGAATTCTGGGAGTTGTGGTCCAAAACATCAGGAGGGCCGAAGTTTGGACATGCCTGGGTTAGGTGATTAGCAAAGCAAAAATATGTGAGGAGGTAACTTCCATCTACATATCAAATTACAGTAGGGCCCCGGTATCCACTGGGGATTGATTCCAAGCCTTCTTGTGGATAATGAAAACTGTGGATAAGAGAGAATGCCAAACCCCCCAAAACTGCTGATTTGTGACAGTAGCTTGCTTTATGGCTGCTATTTTGAGACAGTAGCTTGCTTTGTGGCTGCTGAATTATTTATTAATTTTTTCTCTGCTGACCGTAGATAACTGAATCAGTGGATAATGAATCAGTGGATATGGGAGTCTTACTGTACCGTTTGACCAGCTCTGCTTCTAGATTCCCAATCCAGCACTAGCTATCTGTTTCCAAGTTTAACAGGCTGATATCTTTGCATGCATTTCTATGCATGCTGCTTATGATTAAATACAAGCATCTATGGATTGCGACACTATTTAGTAAAAGGAACTAGAGCAAGGTGCATTCGATCCCTCCTACAACGCAAAATTTCTAAAATTACTAAGGAAATACCTGACAATCGATTTTAGAAATCTAATGTGAATGAATGACATGCCTTTGCTCCCAGCTCTAGAGAGAGATTATTCACATCCATTTCAATCTGGCTTCAGGCCAGTGCATGGATGGAAATAGCTTTGGTCACCTTGGTGGGTGATCAATATCAGGAAACAGATACTGTGTAGGGATTATGACTCAGCTAGTTTTGCTGGATCTCTCAGTGGCTTTCTATGAACTGACAATGATTCTTCTGGATCACCTCTCTGAGATGGTACTTGCTGGCAGTGCCACACAATGGCTCTGGTTTTAACTAAGGGGACAATCTCACAAGGTGGTGTCAAGGATTATTGTATGATATAGTGGAAGCTGGCCTGTAGTGACTCTTGAAGCTGTCTTCTCTTCTATATTATTCAATGTATATGTGAAACTCCTTAGGAGAGGATATCTGGAGTTTCCTACTACAGCTTCATTGACTTCAAGCCTGGACACAATTTAAAGTGCAGGTTATGCTCTGTGAAGTCCTATATGGCTTGGTAACAGCCTGTCTAAAAGTCCATATTGTCCCATATAAGCCTACCTGGGCATTGATGCCCATTGGAGATGCCTTTCTCATGTTACTAACACCTTCAACCCGTGTTTGTGGTGAATTCAAGAGACAGTCTTCTGTATGGCTTTTCCCAGACTCTGCAGCATCTTCCCAAGAAAGGGTAGGCTTGCTCCCTTCTTGCCACCCTTCCAACAAAGGTCTAGCAAATTATGCTTTCTCCTAACACAAGCTACAAAAGAATGTATCTTCCCATGAAAAGGACGACAACATAACAAACTCGAGGGGGGGGGACTCTGTTGGTCAAAGGAAAATTTCCAAAATTCATCTCTAAGTTATAATTTTGTGACATCATTGAGAAGGATATAAAAATCTCTGTACCAGCTTCCACGATCAATTCCTTCTTTGAATAGTTGTGAGTTTTACAAGCTGTTTGGCTGAGTTCTGGAAGTTTTTCTTCCTGACATTTTGTCAGGCTTTGTGGCTGGCATATTCAGAGGGCAAGGAGCTCAGAGAACTAGGAGTTCTCTCTGCGATCTGGGGTATAGAGTGAGTGAGACTGTGTAGTTTTAAAGTTGTGGGAAAGAGGAAACTTGTTCTATGCAGGAGAATAGGTGTTAGTTGATGAAAGGATTAAGAAGTTTCAATGCAATCAGGGCTAGCAACGATCCTTCTGTGTGGTTGATTGGTGTCGTTAGCTGTTCTATTGTGTGAATTGATCACTGTTGCTTGTGGCTGGGTGGGAATCACTGAGTTTTAACCTTTTTCACTCTGCAGCTTTTAGTACTGGAAGCCAGGCTTTGTTGATTTTTAGACTTTCTTCTTTTTTGTTGAATGTGCTTATGTTTGTGGATTTCAATGGCTTCCCTGTGTAGTCTGACATAGTGATGGGTAGTGTTGTCCAGTACCTCTGTGTCCTGGAAGAGGATTTCATGTCCACCTTGTTTCAGGGTTTCAGGTTGTTTTAGTCTGCAGTGTCTTTCATGTTCTTTGATTCTGGTCTGAATGCTGCACTTTGTGGTCCAAATATACACCTGGTCACAACTACAAGGTATCCGGTATACTCCTGCAGTGGCGAGTGGGTTCCTTTTGTCCTTTGCTGACCGTAGCATCTGTTGTATTTTTGTGGTGGGTCTAAACATTGTTTGTAGGTTGTGTTTTTTCAACACTTTGTCCATGCAGTCTGTGACTTCTTTTATGTATGGCAGAAATTGATTGTTTGTTGGAGGCTGTTTTCCTTCTTCAGTCTGATGTTGGTTTTTTTTTTTTGTTTGATGGCTCTTTTGGTTTTGTTCTTAGAATAGCCATTTGCCTTTAGGCCCCAGTTCAGGTGGCTGAGTTCAGTGTTGAGGAATTCAGCTTCAGTTTCAGTTTGCATGGTCTACAAGAGTTTTGATATGCCTCTTTTTTGTCGTGATTGGTGGTTGGAATTTTTATGTAGGTACCGATCTGTGTGGGTGGGTTTTCTGTAGACCTTGTGTCCTAACTGAAGATCCAGTTTGTGTACAACCATGACATCTAACAATGGGAGTTTCCCCTCTATTTCTTTTTCTATGGTGAATTGTATATTGGGTGGATATTGTTGAGACAGTTTAGAAATTCTGGCTCCTAACTGCGAATGTGTCATACGCGTATAGGAACCAGACTGTGGGTGCAAAGGTTGCCGCATCCAGAGCTTGTTTTTCAAAATGTTCCATGTAAAAGTTTTGAACATTTTGAAAAACAAGCTCTGGATGCAGCAGTAGCTGAACATACCCTGAAACAAACTAGACATGAAATCCTCTTCCAGGACATAAAGGTACTGGACAACACTACCAATTACTATGTCAGACTACACAGGGAAGCAATTGAAATTCACAAACATTTCCTCTTTCCCACAACTTAAAAAAAAACCCCACTCTCACTCACTCTATACCCCAGAGCACAGAGAGAACTCCTAGTTCCCTGTGCTCCTTGCCCTCTGAAGCTGCCAGCCACAGAGTCTGACGAAACGTCAGGAAGAAAAACTTCCAGAACATGGCCAAACAGTCCGAAAAACTCACAACAACTATCAGATCCCAGCCGTGAAAGCCTTTGAGAATACATCCTTCATCAAACATGACAAAGAGGAGGGAATGGGGGAGCTCACTGTTAGAATAGTGTAATCGGCAAGCTGTCTTAAGATGTAAAAGAGAAGTCTTTGCACATTTATCAGAGGAATCATCTGGTGTTTGATTTGCCCTTGAGTGGCTCTAGGTTTTGCTGTGAATTAAGGCAGGCCACAAGAGTAATAAACTTCAAATCTCTAACACATCAAACAACTCGATTTCAGTTTCACAACCTACAGCTCCATTATATTCCTTACTAAGGGACTGGGCACCTAGAACTGAACAGAAACTGTTATGGGCTCCTGGGAATTGCTGTATGTCCAAAACAGAGATTCAGATTGTATTGTTTTTCACGACCTTTCTTGTTCCCTGCAAAACTAGGAGCTAAAGGCAATTTTATTTATTTATTTTTAAGCATTACAGCCCATTCCATGGTGGGGGATATGAAGGATGACTGAATGTTTTTTAAAAAAATTAAGCTGCATGTACCTTTGCAGAATTATTTCTTATTCACAGAAATCACCTGTTCACATACACCCAAATTGTATACCACCCTCATTCTATGCAACTCTCACTCCAAACATCCTCACCCCTTTCCCAAAACCTTCCACAAACAATAATATCATGCTTGCTTAATAAGCAATGTTTTATAAAAATTATTTCTGGGACAATTTTCCTCTGTTGTCAATATATGCATAACTGTTTTAGTTAGATGCAAAAATAAGTTAAGTTTTACCAGATATATATCTAAAACACATATAATCAAGTAAGAGACTGTGCTTGGTCACAGTTTTTCACGTGTATCATAAATCCTGTACTATATGTTGAAATGACCGTTGCTTCAACAAAATCCAGATGACCTGAATGACAAATATCTAAGAAGGTATTTAGAGCTTCATTATTTTTCAAACAATTTCCTTGTAAAATAAGTACATTTCTGAAAAAAGGAAGCATATAAAAACCAAAATCATCACCTATATGTGTGGGTAACATCCCCTGATGCATTTAAAATAAATTTAATTATCAGAAGCAAAAGGTAAGGATGTAAACTGAGACTCTCAAGCAGAGAGATGGCTCACAGAAAATGCATAAGAACATTTTACTGAAAAACATCTGCCTGAAATCAGAACAAACAAACAAACAAACATTCTATCTGTCCCCACCACCCTCTCCTTCTAAATTTACGGATATTTTTCAGAAGTACATTTTTTCTTTAAGTCACACTTACTATTGCGCACAGTCAATCAGTTGGTACTCATTTGATCTCTCAAAACACGCCTTTACTCCTTCATCGTCCCAGAGCTTTTTTGCATGTTCAAAGAATTCCTGAAAATCAGAAATGTAGTAGCATATAAATTTTGATGAAACATTTAAAGAATTACATGTTTAACGCTGATAATCAGAACTTTAGGATGCCATGCAGCCCAGTGAGGTTGCACCTTAAACATCCAGGGGCAGATGCCAAAAACATATAGCTTTCTTCCAAATGTTCTTTTATTATCCTTTCTAAGAGGAAACAATTGTTATATATAAAATGAATGGTCTAACATAGTTATGGTAATACTTACTATAACTTTGGTAGACAGTAAGGTGCTAATATAAGACTTTGTTATTATTGTTATTATTGTAAAGAATATAATTCTCATTTATTTCATATACACATAAGAACATAAGAAGAGCCATGCTGGATCAGGCAAAGGCCCATCTAGTCCACCTTCCTGTATCTCACAGTGGCCCCACCAGATGCGTCTGGGAGCGCACGAGACTAGATATCTGTCTCCTGATACCACTCCACCTTGAAATGACAAGATGTCCATTGCAACAGGTCTGGCAACTTACTGCATTAGACTCCTCTAAAGGGTTACATATTTTAATTAGGATTATCATGTAAAAAGCATTTGCAAATCTCTTGTTGAATTTCCCCAAAAAGATATCATTTGCATCTTTGACAGTGGTATGTTGAACATATGATGTGATTTTTCTGAAAAACTGATTCACACAAATAGATGATGCAGAACCTTAATAGATTCTGCATCTCTCATTTGCTGACCTGTATTAATACGGACTACATTTCCATGATTAATAAAGTTAATGCAGTATAATTCTTATATGACACTAAGGCCATGAAATCCATCTATCAGAAACAACTGTACAATTAACATGGGCATGTACATTGTTCAAACTGAGAAAGAAAAGATATATTGATTCTTTTTACCACGCCATTCTAAAATGCTTTGGAAATGTTTATGAATGGCATACTTCACATTTAAATAGAGAAGCAGTGAGATATTAATTTCATGTATGTATAAATCTTCTGCACAGGTTTTTAGTACTTTGATGCAATCAGTGACTAGTTTGACAATTCAAAGAGCCAGATTAAAAATTGCTGTAATTACAGATGCTGTCTATCACAGTCCCCATTTAAATTGTAACTTCGCCCTGAGTCATACATGCTCCTAGAAGAAGGTGGGATGTTCCTTCAAAGTTAACAGTTTCTAGGGAAAGAGGTGGGGAAAAAACAGGGAAGGTTTTATTTCCAATTAAGAACCATATTTTTCACACATTACTCATTAGACCAGGCCTCAAAAACCGTATTTAGCTCCAAAATTAGTTTGATTGTTTATACTAAAGAATAAGAAATAAAAAAGTAAACAGTACACAAATATATTGCTACTAAATTGAAAGTAATTTGAAAAATCAGAGCTCCAGTTGACATTGTTTGAAAGGCTGTGAACAAATTAATTCATTCAAATGCCAGAAACCAAAATTCTGAAGAAAAATTAATCTAATGCTAGGATGAGAACACATTTAAAATAAAAATAATAAACAGAATGAAATATTTAATTTCAGGAATATTACTTCCATATTCGTGCTTTTGTCATTGATTTGTTTTGTATAATCCCATGTTGATTATAATCAAACATTTAATAATATTCTGAAATCTTACATCTATGCACTTTGAAAATGTTTTTTATAGAATACAGTACCGTGTCCTTCTAATCCTCTCATCTCTAACTCTGTAAAATTCTTCTGGCTTTTGCCTCATACATTCTGATGAAATTTTACAAACTTTCCCATAAAAGATTACCAAATATCAGGCTAAATATTTGGAAGGCATACTTTCTTCTCTCTTCAGACACCACTGTATCACACAGAACTTCAAAGAGCTTAGGCACACTAGACCACAACACGCTGGCAAATTCACTTTGAAGTCAATTACTTTCAGAATACTTTTATTGGCCAAGTGTGGTTGGACACACCCAGAATTTATTTTGGTAACATATGCTCTCCGTATATAAAACGAAATATAAGAATCATATAGTCAACAATAAAAACACAGTACAACAATACAATATAACCTATTATTTAAAAAGGAAGAAGAGAAGTAAAAATTAATTATTCAACAGTTTGATAGCACTTGGAAAGAAACTATCTTTATATCTAGTTGTCCTAGTGTGCAATGCCCTAAAACGTCACCCTGAGGGTAACAACTGAAACAGGTTATGTCCAGGATGTGAGGAATCTGTATATATTTTCATCACCCTCTTTTTAGCTTGTGTGGTATACAATTCCACAATAGATGGCAAATTAGTAGCAATAATTTTTTTCTGCAGTTCCAATTATCCTTTGAAGTCTATATCTGTCATGCTTAGTCAGAGAACTAAACCAGACAGTTATAGAAGAACAGATGATAGATTCAATAACACATCTATAGAATTGAATCAACAGTTCTTTTGGCAGTCTGAACTTCCTAAGTTGACACAGAAAAACATTCTTTGTTGTGCTTTCTTAATAATACTTTCAATATTAGATGACCATTTTAAATCTTGAGATATAATAGTACCTAAAAATTTAAAGGACTCCACTATTGACGTTAAGTTATTTGATATCATACGAGGTGGCTGTATAGAACGAGTCCTCCTAAAATCCACCACCATTTCAACAGTTTTGCATGTGTTTAATTCAAGATTATTTTGAGTACACCATAAAACTAGTTGTTCAATCTCTTGCGTATAGGCAAATTCATCATTGTCTCGAACTACAAATAACAACTACAAATAAGATATATTCAACTGCCTCCTTTTTAAACTGACTGATATCCGTTTTAAGACTTCCTTGATCTGCTTCCAATGAGCTCTGTGGGGGTTCTGGCTGTAGGCAGGTTCTCATCTGGACTTTTAATGCAAGGGAAAGAATATTTTTTTTAAAATGGCCCTCATTGTCCCTTCCTTACTCCTCTTACTCAGTTGATCATCCCTATCAGGCAATTTTTTTAAGTCAGAAAGGATAATAAGTACTGCAAGTCATGTGGTACCGCAGGTGAGGCTATTTACCTTGCACCATAACAGGCAATGTAGGTAAATCCAATATCTGGTTTAGCTATCAGTAAAGTGACAGCTTTAGTTTGGTCCACTCTAGGGACAGGCTGGTTTGCAAACAAGCCCATTACCCAAAGCATTCTTATTTGCACATTTCTATCTCTCTGTCAGGGGTTACTGTTTTTAAAGTGTGAGTAGGATGGCTCTATTTTGGTTTGGTTCCAGTATCTGCGATCACTGCAATCGTACCAAATTGGCTGGTTCATGGTCTCTTTGTAGAAGCCCCTTTAAAAAGGCACAGGTCAAGAACTTTAGAAATTTCTTTTTAATGCCTTGAAAAGTCTTCTCTTAATGCCCCCTCAAGTCAACTGATGTGCTGCATTGGTTTGCAACAATAAAAACAAAAGAAATGTAAAATGTCTCCTCCCTTCCCTTTCAAAGCTAAACAGCAAGGATTAGAGGTGATCCAGGAAGTTACCGACAGATCCGTTTGACATGTGTGTCAGGTAAAGTGATAGAAACCATCCTAAAAGAGAAATTTAATAGGCACATAGAAGAGAAGGTGCTGCTGAAGGAGAGCCAATATGGCTTCTGCAGGGGCAAATCATGCCTCATTAATATGTTGGAATATTTTGAGAGTGTCAACAAGGTAGATCCAGTTGACATTGGATAAGGGAGATCCAGTTGACATTGTTTATCGGGACTTTCAGAAGGCTTTTGACAAGGTCCTGCACCAAAGGCTCTTGAATAAACATGACAGTCATGGAATAGAGAGACAGGTCTTATCCCGGATCAGCAACTGGCTAAGCGATAGGAAGCAGAGAGTAGCATTAAATGGACACTTCAAGTGGAGGGAGGTAAAGAGTGGGGTTCCCCAAGGTTCAGTACTGGGACACCTGCTTTTCAACCTCTTCACAAAAGATCTAGAAGTAGAAGTAAATAGCAAAGTAGCCAAATTTGCCGACAACACTAAATTATACAGGGTAGTAAAAACGGAGAGAGACTGTGAGGACCTCCAGAGGGATCTCTTGCCACTTGGGGAGTGGGCAAACCAGTGGCAAAAGAGCTTCAACATTAGTAAGTGCAGAGTGATGCATGTTGGGGCAAAAAAACTCAATTAGGTTTATAAACTGATGGGGTCTGAACTCTATGCAACAAACCAGGAAAGGGACCTTGGTGTCCTGGTGGACAGCTCAATGAAGTGTCAACCCAGTGTGCCACAGCAGTGAAAAAGCAAACGCAATGCTAGGGATCATTAGGAAGGGTATAGAAAATAACTCAGCAAGAGTCATTTTGCCTCTTTACAAAATCTATGGTGAGGCCCCTTCTGGAGTACTGTGTACAATTTTGGTCACCATACCTCCAGAAACATATTACAGAACTGTAAAGGTGCAGAGAAGGGTAACCAGAATGATTAGCGGACTGGAACACCTCCCTTACCATCTGAGGTTGCAAAGGCTGAGCCTCTTCACTCTTGAACAACAGTACCTAAGAGGTGACCTGATTGAAGTTTATAAAATCATACACGGTATGGACAAAGTAGGTAAGAAAAAGCTGTTTTCCCCATCGCACAATACTAGAACTAGGGGGCACTCCATGAAACTTTTGGGTGCTAGATCTCAAACAAGAGAAAGTACTTTTTCACCCAGAGGATCACTGGTCTGTGGAACTCCCTGCCAAAAGCAGTGGTGACAGCTGTCAGCCTTGACAGGTTTAAGAAAGGATTAGACAAGTTCATGGAGACGAAGGGTATAAATGGTTGTCATTATGGATGCCTAAAGACAACCTCTGGGTTGGAGAGAAAGGCAAGATATCTCTCAATGCCATCTGCAGGGAATCGTAAGCAGGTGAAGAGAAGACATCTGCTTGGGAATACCCTGAAGCTAATGGTGAGCCACTGTGTGAGACAGAATGCTGGACTGGATGGGCTGTGGCTTGTTCTGGCAAGGCTGTTCTTATATTCTTAAGGATGGTATAAAAGAAGAACTTCCCATTTTTCAAGAAAATTAACAGGCTTTCTCCTCTATGCTTTGCCTGAGTTGCTTCCTGCTCTTAAAAAACGGGATGAATTTCTTTTAAAGGGTCAGAAGCCTTGATCCTGTTAAAACAGAATCATTTGAGGTCTGGTGTGGTTTATCCTTTCCTGTGGATACAAGGATCACCCCACATGACAAACCACACCTCAAAAAGACTCTGTTTAGCATGATCTGACTAGGCCAGGATAATTCAGCTATCTAGTTACACCCAAAGATACTAAATTAGTTGAGCATTAATTTCTTAAGGAAGCCAGACCTGGTCATTTCTCCCAGAGGTTTTTGTGTGTAGGCATAGAAATATGAAGGCCTGGGAAAAAACTAGGATTTTTTTGTTTTTTTTGGGGGGGGGAGTTTTTCTCAATTTTTTAACATGAAGCCTTTGGTGTTTTTTCTCCAAATAATTGGAAAAGAGAAAGAAAATTTGATTATGGGTTGTTTTATTTCAACATAATGAATAAATTATTTTAAGACAGGGTGTTCTAATATTTTCTAAATCATTTCAAAAAAATACGCATTAGTAAGAGATTACAGTATTCTAATTTCTGTGCATTGAGGATAAGCAAGTCCCAGGTTACAAAATGAACTTTCCAATGCAAGAACAAGATGCACTTCTTCGGTCACAAGAAAAAGAAAAAGATTTTACTTTTGTATTTGCATGTGAGTGGGTATGTCTGGTTCTGTCCTGTCCTCGTCACTAGGCATCAAAGTACTGGAAGAAAATACAGAGCAACAAAAATGATTCTGATTAAATTTCATGCCCATTCATTGAAACTTAGTCCCACTCTCTTCTATACATTTCCACCCTCTTCAATTCTTTTTATGAAAATGAGGTTTTTATTTTATTTTTATTTAATACTGTGGAGAGGAAATATGAATAATTGTTAATTCTGGATTTTTAAACATTGCTTGTAGAAGTTTTTTGTCCCACATAAACTACTAATCGGTTCAGGAGATTGTTACTCCATTTGTTACAATTAGAAATAAATACTATTTAAAAAGTAAATTCTGTTTGCAATAATTGTTTGAATACACTATATTTAAATAAGCTAGCTGTGATAATTTTATGCCAAGTCAAATTGTCCATAGTCATATTTTATGTTCCTAAAATAACAGAATGACTTTCAAGCTGCGAAAGTGGGGGGGGGGGAGAAAGTGCTAATGTAGCATTTTTCCAGTTTTTCTGAATATTTCCATATTTTTTTCAGGGGGGAAACCAGGGTCTCCCCCCCCCCCCAAGCTTCAAAATTTCCAGAGATTTTACATCTCTATGTAGGCATCTCAATATTCTTTGTAAACTTCATGTAAGTAACAGCTCTTGAGGATTCCCTGTTTGAATTCTATACAGGCTTACGCAGCCACATAATTTGTTAGGAAAAATACTGATACCCTATATGTTTCCTCCCACTTGTGAAATAAAGCCTTTTCTCCAAACCTCAGCTCTTTGGTTTATCAAGAAAAAGCCTCCAAAGTCCTATGGTTCTCTCTAATCTTTTGCTTATAAATAAAATCCATGAATTTCATTCTTATTCTCTGGAGCAAGAATAAAAGGTTTTGTTCCATCTGGCTATCAAATAACCCAGTGATGGCACACCTATGGCACAGGTGCCAAAGGTGGCACTCAGAGCCCTTTCTGTGGGCACCCAACATCGCCCCTTCATAGCCACCTGTATACAGGTTACATTACTGTATTGGCACTTTGCAAAAAATAAAAATAAAAATTAGTGGGTTTTGAATGGCAGTTTGGGCACTTTTGTCTCTAAAAGGTTCGCCATCACTGATATAACCTCTTCAGATTCCACCTCTAAACCTTCACATTTTTTCCTGAATTGTCCAAAACTCTATGATGTTCAGCCTGTTGAAACCTATATGAGGTTGAAATCTAGTTTATGGTTGTAAATGTTTAGTGTTTTAGTACCCTAATAAACGTATTATCCGCTCCGGCCTTTGGATTGTGTACAAGGACCGCACATTTTTT
Organism: Phrynocephalus versicolor; assembly: GCA_023846285.1. Taxonomy (NCBI): domain Eukaryota; kingdom Metazoa; phylum Chordata; class Lepidosauria; order Squamata; family Agamidae; genus Phrynocephalus; species Phrynocephalus versicolor. Next base: position 55,337,632 of record JAHTLZ010000204.1, on the reverse strand, counting down.
TTCTTTCTTCTTTTAATGTGTCTACATGATTTCAACCTTAAGCAATAAATCATCTCATATCACATGGGTGATGTCATCTCTCTGTTAATATGTTAGTCATAACTTTGAAAACTGGTGGATTTGACAAATACAGTGTGGGGGAAACTCTCCTATTTCCTAATTTAGACTTTCTGCAGTTCAGAACAGATGCTGCACTGCAGCCTATAAGTATCTTCAGTGTGAAACAAGAATCCATAGCATATTAATATATAGTTCTTCATAGAATTTCTATTAAAACATATTAGTTTATTTATTACTAGCATATTTTATCTTTCACTTTCTAAAGCTATAGATAAATGTATTTCAAATTCAAAGACCTCAACCGAGAATAGACAGAACAGAAATTATTTTTCTGCTGACTGCTTTTCAAGCAAGCAACCTTGATCTCATTAGACTCATGTTTCTGTTTAGGAGATGGCATATATCCCTTTTGATCCTGACATCAGACTCTTTCAATGATCCATGTACATGTTTGTTCAAAGAAACCACTTATTTTGCCATAACGATATGGCAGCTCAGTGTCCAACATCCTAATGCAGCAATAAAGACAAAGAAGGCTATAATATACAAATAAATCACTTACAATGACACAGTCTCTCTCTCTCTCTCTCTCTCTCTCTCTGTTTTTCCACATACAACATACTAAGATTCATTAGCACAACATCTAAAGCATAACACTCATTAAAATCCATTTAGGAATAGGCAAGTTGGCAGTCAGGGGATCTGCTTAACATGATGTTGGAAATTTCCTTGTACACCTGCTTTAGTGTACACTTAATTAAGATGCCAACCCTTGGGAGAAGATAACCTGCAGCCCCAGTACAGCACTGTTTGTACTATAAATTCTAGCTGCACAATAATCATGCAAGTACCTTACTAATTAGTGAAAGCTATTGTCTCTGACAGACGTAGCCCCTTCATCCTCATTTTCTTAAAATAAAAATAAAAGAAACCTTCCCAAACATGCTTCTTTTTTGGATCATTCTACCTTGTTCCACCCTATAAATAATGTGAATTGTACTTCATACCTGTAAGAACAATTGGTTTAACCCATGAAATCAGCATGGGAAATCAGTAAACAACAACCCCCCAAAAATTTTTTGAACGTATTTGCACAATACAAATAGCTAGTATGACATAACCATCCTCTGAAAAAAATATTTCCATACTACCCTGTTTCCCTGAAAATAAGACCTCCCCCCAAAATAAGCCCTAGCAGGATTTCTATGGATTTGTTAAATATATGTCCTACCCTGATATAAGACCTAGTGATGGGTGTGGCTATGCAGATACGCTGCGTAGCCATCCTATGCATTTCGGCGGGGAGCGGTAAGGAAGGCTGGAATACCTTTTATCTGCCACAGCTGCTTTCTCTGAGCCATTCTCACTTGCGCAGGTGTGCGGGTGGCAACCGCATCACTCCTTTCTCCTAGCCATTCGTGCATGCATGGGTGCATGCGTGTGTTTCAACCACGTTCGCAGGCAACCTATTGCGCATGTGCGAACGGCTAGAGGAGAGGAGTTCACGCATCACTAGCAACAGTCCCACCGACCAGCAACAGTCTGTGGGCCTGCTTTTCCTGAGTATCTGTACCCACAGGCAAAGTGAGTGCAAAAAGAAAGAGCTATTCTGTTGAGTACAAGAAAGGAATTGTCGAGAACTCCCAGGGCAAGAATCTTACGGCTTTCTGCAAACAGAAGAAGTTGGCTATCCGAATGGTCCGAAAATGGCGGGCAGAATACGATCACCTCAGTCTACAGGTGGACAGAGGAAATACTAAGAAGCGCAAGTGTGGTTCTGGTCAGCAACCTTTATTACCTGAACAGGAAAACATAATCTGTGAATGGATTGCTGGCAGGAGAACAAAGGCTTTGGCTGTGCGCAGGGCTGACATTCAAGCATATTATACTTATATATAAAACATCCCCTGAAAATAAGCCCTAGTGTGTTTTCTTGAGAAAAAATAAATATAAGACAGTGTCTTATTTTCTGGGAAACACAGGTGTGCCACTGGAAGTTTCTTTTGAGACAAATTATCTCAAATTATCTACATATTAACTTTTAGAGATACATCATAGAATGACTACATTGTAACTCTATGGGAATTTAAACAGGGCCTTGGTTTTCCCCCTTTCAAATTCTTCTGATAACAAACACATTTGACAGCATCCTGTATTTTGGGAAAAACATTTAGTTATCTTTTGGTGGATGAATCAGGTTTGAAATATAGCTGACCTTCCTATGAAAAGGTACACTTTACTGATGGCACTGATTCAAGTTCTTTTTGTTTACCTCCAGCAACTAATGAATGGTTTTGTTAAATCAGACCAAACTCAATCTACTGCCATCTCCATGGCCATTATGTCTTTAGAAACTTAGTTTTTTTACATTTTTAATTTATTTTCTAAACTAAATTACATAAAACAAATATATTGCTTGTCTCCTGTCATGTTACTGCTTCAATCACAGTTTTATCAACATTTGACCCCAATATAATTCATATCTCCCTTCCCAGCTTAAATGAGCATACTTTCATACTTAGTTTCCTTATTATCTCATCCCAATTCTATTTTTACTTACATCTTTTTTAATACAAAGAATATAGCCTATCTAATCGCAACAATCTATACAAACTTGCTGTTTAGCTCTTCAATGCTAAGCAATTTAGGATAGATTTGGCTAACTACATATATCCTATATATCATTCACAGTATAGTTATCCATTCTTCCAAAGAATGCCTAATTTCAACAATCATCACTAATTCAAGTTAACACTTTATGGGCTATTATAAGAGAGCTACCTCCTGGTCTATAAGTTTCACTTTATGCATAGAAGTTCTTATCTATACCTAACTGCCTCTATTTTTTAAAAAAATATAACAGATTAACATTTATTTATATATCAGGTTTATCTTCACATTTCCATTTCCCATTTCCCATATCATACCAATTAACTACTGGCCTTAGACAATCAGAATACAGAAAATATTTTTATGTAATTGATTCACTATGCCAGAAATGCTTTTTTTCAATTTTCTCTTTTCCTGCAAAGCTCTTTTATCTTCACAGGTTGTTCCCCCCTTGTTAAATCCTTTATCTTCAGGGGTTGTTGTATTATCTTGATTGCATTATCTTTATGACTGCTCTGCTACTGAAAAAGTCCCAAATTTTCTTCTTTTTGACACCCATATTAAGTATGACAGAAGCACCTATCTTATTCTGTGGACTTGGCGCATCTAAGAGTTTAGCCTGCACCATTCTTGTCATGCTTGTCTTCATGTTGAGATCTGCTCTTTGTTCTGGTTTAATCTCTTGATTTGAGCTGACTTAAGTAGATGTGTTTATCATATTTTGTGAATTTGGCATATCCAAAGATTTATCCTACATCAATCTTGTTATGTTTGTCTGTAGATTAAGATCAGATGTCTGTTTTAGCACAATCTCCTGATCAGAACTAATTTCAGGTTTTTTTCCTGGAGAACCAGTGTTATCTACCACTCCATCTTGAATTATCTGTTTTTCCTCTGTGACTTTATCAGAAATGAAAATCTCTGTATCTTCAGAGGTTGAGTCTCTGTGTGCTGTGTCATTACAGTCGTGACCGACTCTTTGTGACCCCACATCCATGGAGTTTTCTTGGCAGGAACACTGGAGTGGTTTGCCATTTTCTACTCCAGGCGCCTAAAGCACCTGGTATTCCCTGGTGGTCTCCCATCCAAGTATCTATAAATTTTTTTGCAAACCGGATAGAATTATGTTGTCAAAATCTTCTTCTGAAGTGTTCTCCCAATCCATTTTGTTTTATAGCTCACAAGAAAGGGTTAATATTGCTTGTAATTGTTTCTGCCACTTAGTTTCCAAAAAAGAGAGGTAAAGAGGAGAGTAACTTTGAAGCCAAAGCAAGGAGAAATAGCCTTCAAACACTGTTTTGAAAACATGTGGTTACTTCAAGGTCACATGATGTTTTTTGAAAAAAACAACTTTCCCAATGCTGCTCTTACATTTGCATCTTTAAATTCAACATACAGAAAGAACAGAGGAATAAGGTAGTTTCCTTTAAATTTTGTCTTTACATCGATCACATATAAAGAGCAGAAAAGGCATAAAATATTTTTCCACAAGAAGAGAACAATAGGCAGAAAGAGAAGTTCATGAAATAATGTGAAAACAATCACTTCTTCTGTGCTTGACTTTCAAAAACGTTCACCCCTTCTTTGCTAAAAGCCGCTTCCTCAGAAAGGGGGGCGGGTTAGTGCTTGTTTGAAGGAAAGATTTTCCAGATACCAAGGAGAAGCTTTGCATAAAAAGAGACAGAAGCATTCTACTCAAGACACACCAAATATTTACAGCTTTAATGTCTGGCACTGACAGCTCCGCCTTCGCCATAGCAAAGGTCTTCCTCCAGTGGGAGATGAAGCATTTTCATCCTTCCACAAAGTTCGCTGCTGCTCCCTTCGTGCTGCCTCTTCTTCATTTTCTCTCAAAGGAAACTTTACACTTATTAGGGTCTCTTTAGGTGGAGAAATAATATCAAACCTTGAGCTGGAACACTTATCACGCTGTCTCGCTGCGGTGTAGCCGGAATCGGAAGTCAGAAACTTAGTTGTTGATACTATGGTCCATCTCTTTTTGTTCACCCACAGCATGAAGCAATCAGAGATATTTGCCTTTCAACATTTATTTATTATGTCTAGTGGCCCACTGGCCAACCTGCTCCTCACTCAATTTTTTATTTTTTTATCTAAATTGGTAGCCAGCCTTCACATTAAGTAATAGAGCAGAAGCCTATACTGAAATATCTGGTTGGTGGATGGCTCTTTGTAGCTTGCTTCAAAAGACTGAGATAAGGAATGGAGAGAGCCAATCAATATACTGTAAATCACTTGGAGTTCCTTAAGCTAGATGTGTGATAAACAAAAATAAAGAAATGAAACAGAGAGACAAATGGACCAACTAGTCCAGAACTGGCTCTCCCCAGCCTAAAGGATAGGTAATTCCAGCTCCTTTCCATTTCCATTCTGAGCTATGCCTCCCCATTTTTTCATATCCACAGAAATCCAAGTGTTCCATGAAGGGAAGCAAGCAGTTTTGGGGAATGACAAAAGAGAACTGGTACCAATTTTGGGGAATGACAAAAGAGAACTGGTACCATTTCCCCCTGTATTTCACTGTAGAACAATACAACGTAGTGTTTTTTTTTATTCTGTGGCATTCCAGAAAATTTGCAGCAGCAGAAGTGACACCATCCCTGAATGGGGCCAGAAAAAACAATATTATGGCCTTATTAACAATCCATGCATTAATCTACTCACACAATTGCTTTCATGGATGGAGCTGCAGAGAGGAGACACAATCCATCAGCCTCCCATATGTTCTTGAAACCTACTCCTGAAGGTTGTAAATCTTGGGCAGGGGAAGGGGAGGAAAAGGGAGAAAAGTCCAATCATAATAGCAGACGTCCACAAGCACCATGGTGAATTTTTGTTAGTGATCTGAATTTTCTAAAGTAAGTCTAGAACTAGGGGGCACTCCATGAAACATTTGGGTGCTACATGTCATACAAATAAGAGAAAGTACTTTTTCACCCAGAGGATCACTGGTCTCTGGAACTCCCTGCCAAAAGAAGTGCCAGCCTTGACAGCTTTAAGAAAGGATTAGACAAGTTCATGGAGAACAAGGGTATTAATGGCTATCATTATGGCTACCTAAGGACCACCTCTGGGTTGGAGAGACAGGCAGGATATATGTCAATGCCATTTGCAGGGAATCATAAGCAGGTGAAGACATCTGCTTGGGAATACCCTGAAGCAAATGGTGAGCCACCGTGTGAGACAGAATGCTGGACTGGATGGGCTGTGGCCTGCTCCAGCAAGGCTGTTATTACTTAAGTCTGATGGGCAAAAGTATTTCTACTTGCACAAGAAAAAGCTTGGGTTTCTGGTATCTATTCCCATAGATATAGCTTCCTATATTCTGCCACAAATGCACTGGCCTTCAGGGAGTGACAACTACTGTTCATGGACTGGAAGGACAAGGTGAACAATGAAAGAAGAAGCAGTATCCACAACTGTGAGACATCTAATTTGTGCTTTGCCCCCTTGTTCTCCCTTCCCCTCCTTTCCTGATTGCAGAGATAGCTCTACCCATTCTGTACTTAACATCTAAGGGCGGAATGGCTACCTATCTTTCTAGGGAGGGACCTCTCTGCTAAATTCCACAAAGATAAGAATGTTTCTCCCAAATGAGAGTATACAAACCTGAAGGACTCCCACATGATTGATATGCACAGAGCTACAAATTCAATCCACTGTATCTTCAGCTAAAAAGAAAAATGTTCCAGTAGTAGTGATATCAGAATTCTGGCTAGAATCCTGAAAAGTTACTGATGTATAGAATAAAATGGATGGAGAAAAGTCTAATCTGATACAAGGCAGTTTCATGTGTTCCTAAAATTATAATTATTCACATGATGTGATAAACCGTATTTCTGTACCTCTAATCCTATGAGGTAGGACATCCTACGTATGCCTACATCTGCTTCTTAAAAGCATGATATAACCACTGTAAAACATATTTCTCAAGCAATTCAATGCAGCGGACTAAGCAAGGATTTTGATAAACTCCAGTTCAGTATATTTATTAAAGAACCAAACAAAGTCAAGTCAGAATGGGTGACTGCTTTTGTGAAATAAAAGGAATGTGCAGTTAGCTATGATTTACATAGCTGGCAGGAAGGGAAAACAGCTAGGACTCCAAAAAGCCAAGCCAAGTGTGCTGCTTAAATACTGCCTCATAGCATTATGCGCGTTACATATTTTGTCCCCCACCCCACTCCTAAGCAAACTTGGAAGGCTGTAAGGCTGAGTGAACCTTGAGCAGACTACCTGGGCTTGAAACCAGGTTGTGAGCACAGTTTGGGCTGCCACTGCACCACCAGGTTGCAATGTGGCCGACTACTGCCAAGCCACAAGAAATGGGGGGGGGGAGTTCATAAAGGGCTTAGATCAGTGATGGCGATCCTTTTAGAGACCAAGTGACCAAACTGTGATTCAAAACCCACTAATTTTTTGCAAATTGCCAATACAGCAACTTAACCTGAATACAGGTGGCTGTGAATGGGCAATGTTGAGTGCCCACACAAAGGGCTCCGAGTGCCACCTTTGGCACCCGTGCCATAGGTTTGCCAACACTGGCTTAGATGCATGTCGTCATGTGTCTCGTTAGACAATACTTCTTCTCTTAATATTTATTTTAGTATTGTAGATTGTTCCTGGTTGATAGGACTGGTTTAGTTTTTCCTGCAACATCCTGGTGCATCACACATGAAAACAAAAGCCTCTGAAAACTTCCTCCCAGAGGTAGGAAGAAACAGGAGGTGGCAAGGAAGCAGATTTGTTTCTCCTTTCCTTCTGTGACTTTTCTTAAACATTGGATCATGAACCTGCCCACCACTAGCCAGTACTTCACAAGTTCAAAAATGAATGACTCCTAATACTGAAGAGTTTTCATAACCAAAGAAGATGACTGTTCTATACAAAGTTCACACTAGTAAAAAAAATACAATTTAATAGAACAATTATCCAGATATTCACTATTATTTCATCTTTCTAAATGTATAAAAAAAATCTGATGAGAGTCTTTGATGGATTTGAACAAATTTCCGTCTAATCAAGCATTGCATTTTTAAGACGGATCGGCTGCATATTTTGAGAAAGCTTGAGATCATGAAAACAAAAAATCTCCTCGAGTCCCAATGATACACAATGTAGTCTCAAAGATATACTGCCTCTCAATATGGACATTTCAGCAGTAATCATTTCTTATTCTCCTACAATGGGTCTAAATCAGGGGTGTCCAAACTTTGGCCCTCCAGATGTTTTGGACTACAACTCCCAGAATTCCAAGCCTAGAGTACCAATGACAAAGGATTGTGGGAGTTGTGGTCCAAAACATCTGGAGGGCCAAAGTTTAGACACCACTGGTCGAAACCTTAAAGCCCTTTAGATAGTGGCGCTCATCATATCTTGTGAGTGAAAAGTTAACAATGCAACCTGAACTGTTGCTGCTTGTTTATTACAATGATATTCACTCCTGTTACATATTCTCAAGTCACAACTAACTTATAATGATCCTATTAGGCTTTTTAAGGTAAGTGACATATTTCAGGACTAGTTTTAACAGTCCCCCTGCCAGTGACTTTCAATAGGTGAGAGAGGATTTGAACCATGGTCCTCTGAGTCCTACAACATAACTTCATCCACTACACCACACTACGTATCGAAAGTGATGGTGTCCTGCCTTTTTGCCTCAGTAACAGTCACTCAAATCAGCTCAGTACTAAAGATCATTTTTTTAAAAAATGGAATGTAAACTTGGAGAAAAATAACGCTTATACAAATGACAGTGATTGATGTTTGCTATTATACAGTCAAACTCTGCTTTTTGTCCCCACACTTAGGGAATGTTGCATCAAAGTTGAAAGATTTTGTTAACCAGCATATGAAAATAAGTTCTAACTTGCACAATTTGCTTGATAATATACAAAGGAAGGAAGGCTGGCCAGTCATTCAAACCTAAATAAAACTAATACTGGAGATTCTGTAGTTGCCAAGAGATACCAGTAAGGTTGCCAAGTCGAAGGTTTTGACTGTGAAACTCAAGACTTTGAGGATATTTTTACAAGGCTCAGGCTTTGGACCTGAATTCTCAGGGAAATGAGTAGGTACTAATCTGGTTGCCCTAGTTTTGGGGATTCATTGTAATGGTACCGAGAAAATTTTTTAGACATATAAAACAGGAATCTTCTTTTTAACATTCTATTCAGGCACTAAGCTGCTATTGTAGTTTACGTTAGCCTATAAATTCATCATGGATTCCTAAGTTTCAACTATTAACCTTTTAAAAAAACAAACATACTAGGAAGCTGATCAGAAAGTACACATTGCAAAATCCTAAGGCTTAACAACAAACAAAGACTTCTTATTGAGTGTGGGTCAAATCAGTCCATCACTGAATAAAATATTGAACAAACAGTTGAACAAAGCTGTAGTGGGTAAAACCATAAGTCATTACAATATACCAACAGCAACAAAAGACCCATATATAGCACTGATGCTGCATAGTTACACATAAATACAATCATGGCTGGGTGCATAGTGACATGCCTGCCCTCCTCCTTTAAGTCTTTTGATACTTGGCACACAAATTCTTTGCTGCCAAAGTATATTTTGTTACTTGATATGTAGTGGTTGCTTCACTACCTACAACCAACATACAGCCACAGGGTTCCATCCAGCTCTGCAGTTCAATAATAATAATAATAATAATAATAATAATAATAATAATAATAATAA
>JAHTLZ010000204.1:55249806-55328104 GCA_023846285.1 Phrynocephalus versicolor | reverse complement strand
ACTTGGAGACCACCTTGCTCTCCTCTAATTCAGCATAGCTTTCCTAAGGCACAATCAAAATTGTTTCTTTCACTATCCACTACACAAACTGGAGGCTTTGACTTGCTAACTGTATGAATGACGCTTAATTATCTTGTTGAATTCTAACTAATATATTTTGATTTTAAAGAAGATATTATGCAATCTGAGCCATCTTAATGTTTACTCAAGATAATACAATAAACAGCATGAATGGAAAAGGAAATGCTGTAAAAAAACAAATACAAACACTACTAATGAACTATTTGTAAAATGTGCTTATTGGCTGGTCTAATAAAGGTATTGCCACCACTACAGTGACTTTAACATTTGTTTTCCCCTGCTAAAACTGACTCTCAAATACATTATGTACACCACAGTTTGCACTAATTGCAGGCATGCAGGTTTCAAATGAATTACTTTAGTATTTCAAGATTTTGAGTACCATTCTATGTGACCTATTCTTAGAAAGAACAGTGTTTCCTAGGCAACAATTTTGATGGTGTCTTAAAAGAATAAGAAAAGTGTCTAACGATTTAAATTGGTAAAGACAAGCACTGATTTACAACTACTAACATTTCCCTGACATCACCATCCTTTCAGAAGATTGATATAGATTTTCAGCCCTAATAATTTGTTCAGCTGGTAAGAACTTTTTATAAAATAATTAGTGGCCTTCAACCATCTGCAAAAATTCCTGGAAGCAGACTCGAGATTTGTTTTTTTTTCCCTTTTAGGGACTTTAAAAAAAGTATTGTTCAATCCGTAGTACAAAACAATGTAAGAATTTTCCAGAGATTGAAGAACATTTTCCTCTTATTCAGTTAATATTTTACTTCAGTTACAGCTCTTCAAATTTTCTAAGGTACATACATTTCTTATTTAATTACTTTTTAATTACTCATATTCTTCAGAAATGTTTTAATCTATTAACCAGTTTCTTCTTGAATATTTTCCCAAATTTGTTGGGAATTTCCCTAATTCTACTACAGGATGTAACAGAGAGAATGAAGGAATAAATTTTTTCCTATATTCCAAATTTCCCATGCATAGGTTTTGCTTCACTTGCTGTAGCTAACTAATGAGGTGCCAAGATGTATCCAACAATGCAGCTGTCCCAGCACCTCATCAATAAGCTGTAATTAGCAATGGGCAGTTATCCAAACCTTAACATAACCAGTAGTTAAGTTCTGGCCAATATCCATTACTTAATTTTCTACCCTCCTGAGCTGCAGAATACAAGCCTGTTTAATCTTCCATGTGACAGTGCTTCAAAAATGTGATAATGATCATCATATTATCTTTAAGTCTTCTCTTAACTAGATTAAAATGCCTGCCTCCCTTTTTAGAAGTGATGTTGTTTTCAAAAAATTGTCTTCTTGGATACCCTTGAGGTACAGCCCAACTTCTCATCATCATTCTTAAACTATGGTGCCAAGAACTGAGGGCATTCTAGGTGAGATATGGACAGTGCAGAACAGGTTAGTTTTGTTGCTCCCTTTACTGTAGATACTAAGATACAGTAATACCTTGGTTTACAAACATAATTCATTACAGAAACATGCTTGTAAACCAAAACACTCTTATATCAAAGCAATTTTCCCCATAAGGAATAATGGAAATACATATGATTTGTTCTGGGGTCCCACAGACCGGATACTGCACACACAAAATGCCAAAACTCACAGAAGTTAGCTAGAAGTCCACATCCATACCATGGTTTAGGTACCTGGCTGCAGAATGTACTCTGCATGGAATTATAAACTGGATTTTACTCTGTGTTTTTAATGTGCCAATAATAAAGTGCAATTTGTAGCCATATACACACTTGACTAGTTGCCCCATGAACAGAAATAGTTTGAAAAAATAAGAAAGGATGTTGAAAATAAATTAATGAAAAACATAAATATAAAGAAAAATACAACCCCAAACTTCACTCCCCTTTGAAAACGTTCCTGGTTGGTCCAAGGGAAACCTCCATTCATCTCTCCTCCCTGTGCTTTGGAGGCTGCTTGAAACAGAATGTTCCAGACAATCACCCAAAATTCAGAAGGGAGAGAGAGAAAGAACCACCATTGGCTCACTTGTGATCATGTCACCTGCTACAGTTACTTGTGTATCAAGACACTGCTTGTTGACCATGAAAAAATTTAGAAGAAATGTTTGCTTATCCTGCAAAACGCTCTTAAATCAAGTGACTCTTAAACCAAGGTATTATTGTACTATGCTTCTGTTGATGTAGCCATATATTGTATTAGCTTTCTTTTTCTTTCTTTCTTTCTTTCTTTCTCTTTCTTTCTTTCTTTCTTTCTTTCTTTCTTTCTTTCTTTCTTTCTTTCTTTCTTTCTTTCTTTCTTTCTTTCTTTCTTTCTTTCTTTCTTTCTTTCTTTGCAGCCACTGCACATTTGGGGCACTGTGCTACAAGGGAGGCGAGGGACAAATTTTTAGAGTGTTTAATTTCCTATGCCATACATACAGTATTTTTCATTTATTACATGTTATATAACATGTTTATAACATGCTAAAAATTGAGAGTCGTCTTATACATGGTAGGCAGGTGGTGTGGGCTTCGCTCTTTTGGCTTTCTCCCTAAAGCCAAACGTTACTGCAGTATTCAGGGGTGCAGAGGCACTTTTCACAATCACCTCTTACACACACACACACACACACACACACACACACACACACACACACCCCAACTGGATTTTCCCTCCCCATGGCGGCCTCTCTTATGTTTCCCTTGCTCGCTCGGTGCCCCTTTTGCGCGGGTCCCTCAGAATGTGTTAAGACTGTGAGTGTCTTGGGGCAGTGGCTTTTAGCCTTGCACAAGATATTTAGAAACAAAGCTGAGCAAGAAGAGTTCACTCTGCCTACGCCCGCCGGGTCCAAGGACAGAAAACGGGGAGGATCTTTCAAGGACAGACTCCTCTTTCTCAACTTCATTTTAAAATCTCTCCCGCCCTATGAAAGTCAAGCAAGGGGCTCCATGCCAGCCTAAAAGTTGCTGCGTCAAGACACTCAAGATCTAACACGTGCTGAGGGGCGAAAGGGGCACCAAGCAAGGGAACAGCACGTAAGAGAGAGGCAACCATGGGAAGGGAAAGTCCCATTGAAATCAACCAGGCTTCTGGGCAAGTACAGGCACCTTAAAATGTGTGTGTGTGTGTGTGTGTGTGTGTGTGAGAGAGAGAGAGAGAGAGAGGGGGGGGATTGTGAAAGTGCTTCTGTGTCCCCGGATGCTGCAATAATGTTTGGCTTGTGGGTGTGGAAAGAAGGGGACGATCCATCCTGGATGGGGTCCTCTTTCTATAATTTTGGGTCAGAAAAATGGGTTTCTTATACTTTGGAGCATAGACAGAAAAAATACAGTACATCCCCACGATCTTCACCTTGCAAAAAGTAATAACAACCTTGATAGCTAGTCTTAGACCATATAGCAAAACAGTAATCAAAACAAACTTCTGAGCTTTCAAGTGTGTGTAGAGATTAATGTGTCAGGCTAGGAGGAAGGAGAATCAAGTTCAAATTCCCACTCGGCCATAAAGGTCAATGGGCAACCTTGGACCTAGGTGACCTTCAGGATATCCTAGTTGAAACAACTGTGAAGATAAAAAGAAACGTAGCACTGTATATTTTGACTTGAAGTCTTTAGAGAGCAGCAAGGATATGAATATAACATGTACACCTTTCACACACAGTGTTTCAAAAGCACCACAGCAATTCAAGATCTGTCTGTATCTGCTATGTGTTATATTTATGCATTTCATTTATTAGAAAGGGACACAGCTATGACACACAACATCCATCAGAAGATGAGCAGAACCATTTGTATGATAAGGAAATCTAAAAAGCACTATTAAACCAGAGACATGGAAGCTTCTACTCATGATCAAGCAAATATGCAAAGAAGCTCCCTCGATGCATCTCTGCTCAGTAGAAGGGGGATGGGTTATTATGGGAACAGAGCTGCCATTCACAGCCATGGCTCCTAGAAACATATCAGTGCACTTTATTCCAACATAGCGCCAGAACAGGGGACTGGGTCATTCGAATATTCAGTTAAGTTTGGCTCATACATTTTTTTTTTATAAAAAGCATTTCAAAGTTTGCTTCTATAACAAACGATAACCAAACTAGAGGAGATCAATATTCAGATGAACAAATGAGACATTAAAGCACAACTACCACCATATATGTCATCAACATTGTATTTATTTTTGATAGCACTGACAGCCCGATGAAGCTTTATACATGCTTGTTATAATCCAAGTTTCTAAACTGACTACAGAGGATTGCACCTGCATTGCATTGTGTACTGTACACATTTCTCTGGTATCCACAGAACAGTTACCAACTAATGTGAATTTCATCCCCTGAAGAGCTTGTTCTGAATAACAAACAACTCTATGGGGAAATTTATTATCTCATCTAATGATTTGTAAAACAAGGTTCATTTCTTTCACAGATCGTACAGCTCCACAGAGAAATACACGGGACATTGGCCTTAAGATACACAAACAAAACCGTAAGACCATGAAACAATACTGCATATATGCATCCTCATGATTTTCATTCAATTGAATTAATTCAAATCATATTTATTTGCATGTGCTTGTACAAAAACGGACAGTATTTGTATAAAAAAAGATCATTTTTCTTCCTATTTTAGAAGAAAAGTCCTTTAGCAGTTTAAAAACGGATGAAATGGTTTGCCTCCCAATTCTACGCAAGTTGCTTAAATATGCTTATAACATGGGTAATAAGTAAAGAGCATGTAATACAAAACAAGAGCAAATGATGTGAAGGTGTATTCATGCTATTATTTGACAGTGAAATAGAAGCCCCTTCTACATGGCTTTTAAATTACCTCTCCATTAACAACTGCATGAAGGAATCAACCACACTGGAATAGAGCCCAGTGATATCGTTTTTCATCACTAGATCATCTCAGAGCTAGAAGGTGAACAAATGAATAACCTGTTGCTTTTAAGAGTGCATACAAAGATAAGGGGGAAAAGGAAATAAAAGTAAATAGCAATGAGATTTTAAATTTTCTCAAACCTATCGAGCTACTTCTAACAAAGAAAGTTTTTCTGTAAAAAAAAAGAATCAGTCTGGAGTCCAGACAAACAACAAACAACAGAACAAAACAGAAAACCCTCAACCAAACATTTTTCCAGACTAAAGAGCCCCAAATTCTTAGGAAAAGTTACAGCATTTGGGGCTCTTAAGTCTGGGAAAAGGTGCCTGAGGGGGGATAAGATTGAGATGTACAAAATTATGCAGGGCGTGAGTAAAGTGGATAGAGGGACACTCTTCTCCCTCTCACAAAATACCAGAACTAGGGGACATCCACTCAAACTGAGGGTTAAGAAAGTGAGAACAGACAAAAGAAAATATTTTTTCACCCAGCACGTGGTTAGTCTGTGGAACTCCCTCCCACAGGATGTGGTAATGCCATCTGGCCTGGATGCCTTCAAAAAGGGACTGGACAGATTCCTGGAGGAAAAGTCCATCATAGGTTACAAGCCATGGTGGAGATCTGTCATCTCCAGGCTTAAAAAACAGGGTACTTTAAAATATTTTTACTCTAACTTTCTCCTTAAAAAAGGAACCAAAGTGACTTGCATCATTTAAAGAAAATATTTAAAGCTAAAAATAAGTACACAAATATTAAAAAGGAAAAAAATAAATATCTTTCTGAGAAACAGTAAATAAAGCAATACTAAAAACACAGACAGAGCAGTAATGCATAACAATCCCACTCAGCCAGTGACCCTGAAGAAGGAACCATCTCCCTGCCGTTTCTTGGTTCCACTTCCACAGTGGGAACCAGTATGTACCAGCTGCTCTCCAGATCTTCCAGACGAAGATTCTAAACCAGCTTCTATATGGGACTCCAATTTGGATTGCAGCTGCCGACCTAGAAATAGATCAGACTGCAGCCATCTTCCTTCGTCGCATCCTCAATGTCCCAAACTTGATTAACCTTTATACAATTGTCAATGAACTCAGTCTCCATCTGCCATTAACCACTGCTTGGACAGTAACTACTTAGTACTGGTTGCACCTCCATTTCCGTGCTGACTCCAATTCCCTACTATACGATTTATTAAGGGACTCCTACGTCTCCAGATGGTACCAACATATCAAACTTAAAATTGACCACAATGGAATTAATTTAGACTCTTTAACCAATTGTGAAGAATCCCAAATCTTTAAAATTGTGCGCCACAGAATTTGGGATATTGAGAGCCAGTCCATTGCAGCAGGGCTCAACTCAACCTGTTCCCCTCACTTTTATGGTCTGATGCCAACTTCAGGACTAGGAGCAAACTATATGGAACACCTTATTAATCCTTGCCAGTGGCGGGCTTTCATGCTCACCAGATTGAACATCCTTCCTTCAGCTGTTCTCTCAGGAAGATATCACAATATACCATTTGAGAACAGACTATGCAAACATTGTCTACTGGACCTTGATTCAACCTCTCATATCCTTCTTTCCTGCCCTACTCATCAAAAGCTCCACCTTTGGTTTCTGGCCCCATTCATTTCTAACCTTTCTGGATCCCCAGAGAGCATAACCCAGAGCCTACACGAGGAGAAATCTTGTGAATTAATGGTCTCAGTGGCTAAATACTTGGCCACTGTATTATATGTATACCAATAATAAGACTAGGACCAAGGATGGGCACTAATCTGACCTCTTTCATCTCTTCATTTATCTATCTTTTAGTGTTCTGTTCCACAGTTTGACACCTTTGTTTTTAATCTACTTTATGCCATTAAAAAATTCTTGAATGAATGAAGGAATGAAAAGCTTGCCTGAAGAGAAAAGTGTTTGCTTGCCTGTAGAAGGACAGCAAAGATAGTGGCAATATGGCAGTCTCTGTCACTCCTCCTTGCACCTTTGCTAATAGCAAGGAATCATTGTGACTTATAAAGGTACCTGGCATACTTTTTAAAGGATGCAAATAAACAGCATGGGAATGGTGTGGAACAATGAGGATTCCATTACCATTTTGACAGCTTCCAAACCCATAATTCAGTTCTATTTTATTAAAAAAAAATTCTGTTCAATACTTGAATAAAAAAAATCTATTGATAGTGCTTACATTTGAGGATAAACAAATGGCACATTGATGGCAAAACAACTTCAAGTTTGGTTTAAATAACTAGGTTGCATTTCAGAAGCACTTTCATCTAGGGAAGGGTTGGGCAACTGTTGGCCCTCCAGATGTTTTGGACAACAACTCCCAGAATTTTGAGTCTAGATTGCCAATGACAAAGGACCGTGGGAGTTGTGGCCCAAAACATCTGGAGGACCGACAGTTGCCCAGCCCTGCTCTAGAGAATAGTGGAGCTTAAACTATGCATGTGAATCACCAGCTCTTTCAATTGAGCATCTCCAGTTACACCATGATCCAGAATGTCAGTAAGGACAATGTTTCTGCCAGGAAGAAAACAGACAGAAGAGGGGGAACTAGAAGCAGGACAAATACTGCCTTCTTCAATGTTTACACCACTCAGTTATATCTTCATGAAATTTCAGCCCTAAAAACAAATCCACAGAATTGCCTTAAAAACCTTTTATCTGCCTACAGGTATTTAGTAGAGAACGGGAGGGGAGGTTAATTTTTAATGGTGGGTGTGATGTGGGAGGTTTCTATCCTCTCTAGCAGTTTGTGTAGTTTCTATTCATGACACTTAAGAGGACCAGCACACCCCATTTCTCCTCTACCAGCCTACTCGTTTGCAGATTTACTACCTTAGTTACTGATATGCTGCTTTTAAGGACTACTCTTGGGAAGAGTACAAGTGGATGAACTGTGGATTTACACAAATGAGGGAATTATTTTAAAAGTGCACAGATATTTACTAGAATATAAATTAGAGGATGAAAGGCTGAAGGAGGGAATGATCAAAGGGGCTCAAAACATCAGATATAACATTGATATTGATGACTGGACCAAAATGTGGAAAGATAGCTATAAGCTAATCAAACCTGTCAGTCTTAGAGAAAATATACTTAAAATGTTTCACAGGTGGCACCTCACTCTGGTAAAAGTAGCCAAAATGTCAAAAGGGTCAAATAATGTTTGTTGAAAATGCAGAAAGAACCAATAGGGTGGTAATGTGATGCAACTCAAAAATTCTGTTAGCAGACTTGGGAAGTGGCACAAGAAATTGTGCAAACCAAACTAAACTTTAAATGCTGTTACTAAATATAATGCCAGAGATCACTGATAAGAAAATAAAATATATTCTACTGTATATATACACAGCAGCCCAGCTGCTTTGGGCCCAGAAATGGAAGAAGGGTGAAATACCAACTAAGGATGAACTGTTCAAAAAGCTACTGGACATTGCAGAACTAGATATGATCTCGGAGGTGGTGCGGGATCAACCAAGACACTTTGTAAATGAGAATTGGAAGATGCTATATAACTGGGCCCAGAAGCAGACAAATGAGTAAGGGAAGAAATAGATATAAGGATGTATATAAAGTTCTTGCTAGAACCTGTGGAAGTCTTGCAGATGGCCGGACAATGGCAAAATCCTTAGTCCTTTTGTATAGTATGTGGATAAGTGGACAGGGTGTGACCACTACAGGTTTTGTCTTTATCTTCACTTGTAAGTTCTATTTTTCCCTTTTTAGTTTTTTATGAATCTTGTCAGATTGATACATTTGTTTTATCTTGTTTGCCTCTGTTGTGTGCAAACAAATTTCCCCAAACAAACAAACAAACAAACAAACAAACAAACAAACAAACAAACAATGTGGTTACTTCGTGGTAGACCGTTTGTCAGGGAGTAATACTCCCCAGCTGTTCTGTTAGGATTAAGGTGAAAGAGTCCTAGTAATGTTACTGCAGCAGCGCTCCAAGGGCATATAAGGAAGAAAGCCAGAACAAGTTTTTGAAATGAATAGTTGCTTCTCAATGACTATCTACAGAGCAATTTGTATACAGAGTAAAAGCTTTACACAGCCTACACAACTGTATAATCACACAAAAGCATTTACAGTATTACAGAAAATAGCAAACTGCATTGTGGCAACATTGGGCCTTTTCACACGACCCCTAAGATCCGGTGGCCACTTAAATTCGGACCAGAGATCTTAGGGGTTTGTTGCTGTTCCTGCGTTTCCACCCCCTCCGCACTCCTGGCTGCTGGCTGCGTGAGGGGAGGGAGAAAAAAAGGAAGAAAAGAATGCCGCTCACCTTCGTTCTGCCGTCCCGGCACTGCATTCAGATCTCTTAAAGGGGCGGGGGGCAAAAAAAGAACACACAGAAGCAAGGAGAGCCTGGCAGTCACTACATTATATCCGCATCAGGGATTTTCACCTCCAGAGAGCAGGTACCTGAAAAGTGTGCTGGGACGCGCTTAGGTGGGCATGGTTGCACTTAATTATCTGTAAGCTCCGGAGCTGGTGGGGAAACAATTTTAAGCTCCGGAGCTGAGAGCCATTTACGGCGGAGTTTAGGGGTCGTGTACAAATACCCATTGTAACTTACCACTAAAGAAGGTACAGTAACTGTAAACTGCAGCCTAACAAATTTTAACTAAGCAGTACTACTTGCATATTCTAAACCACACAAGACCTTTAAAGACTATTACATAGCAATTTAGGGAGGGCTGCTTTCCACAAATTTCTCCAGGGGCCCCTTACAGAAGGGAGAGAATGTTGAGGTTACATGGAATTATTTTAAAATTACCATCTATTCTTCCATGATTGGAAGGATTTTCTAGATCAAAAGCTGCCCTGTGAGCATCACAGTAATAATGCATTCCACCCTGTATTGTTGAAGACTGGTATGCACTAATGATATTTGGTACTGTAAAGTGCATGTCAGTCCACAATAACACCAGGTGGAATCTGGGATGCCCTGAAATACCTTACTTTGTGTAGCACATTATGATGTCCTATGCATTTCACATATATCATATGCAAGGAATATATCTCAGTTGTTTCTGCTGGATCTCTTGACAGTTTTTGGTATCATCCAGCATGGTGTTCTTCTGGGTCATCTCACAGGGTTGGGACAGGCACTGTCTTGTACTATTTCCTATCCTTCCTGTAGTGTGAATTCAGAAGTAATGCTGTCTGTCTCAGGTTCTACACCTTGGCTTTTGGCCTGTGGTGTCCCTAAGCATTCTGTTGTCTTCCGTGCTATTTCACATCTATAATATAATAGACGTCTGGGATAGTTCATATAGGGATAAGTCATCAGTATGTTGCTGACACCCAATTATTTTTCTCTTTTCCATTAATTACAAGGCTCCAAACTCCCCATCTATAATGGATGATAGCAAACAAACTGAAGTCTAATACTGGAAGGACACAGTCATTCAAAAGGCAGATCATAGTAGGGATCCATTATGTGCTATATGGGGTTAAATTTCCCCTGAAAACACAGGTTTGCATCTTGGGTGTACTTTTGGACTCACACCTAAGTTTGGATTCCTAAGCTTCAGCAAGTTTGCGTTTGTACAGTTCAAGCTGTTCTAGCCGTGTCCATTTCTGGAAATGTCTGACTTGACTACAGGGAAACATGTCTGAGTTACATCTCGTTTGGATTACTGTGACATGCTCTACATGGGGCTACCTTGGAAGACATTTTGGAAACTGCAGCTGATTCAAAATGCTGCAGTCAGACTGATGACTAGAGTCAGGTGCAAGAATGATATCACTCCTTTGTTGCAATAGCTTCAGTGGCTGTCAATCCATTTCTGGGCCTAATTCAAATCTGCTGGTTATCACCTATAAAGCCCTATCTAGCTTAAGTCTAGGGCTATTTGAAGGAAATTTTCTCCCTAAATACCCCTCCTCCTGGTCTCTTAGATCTTCTGGGAACGGCCATCCCTCAGTCCCACTGTCATTAGAGGAAGATTTGGTGAGGACTGAAGGGAGGGAAATTTTCGTGGCCACTTCTATGGAATTCTCTGTCCCATGAAGCTTGGTCGTCCCCCTCTTAGCCAGTGAAACATTCCCTTTTAAATTGGGCTTTTATCTCTGAATGCACGTGCAGGATTGCAGTTTTTAGGGGATCTGGATTTATCAGATGTTTTACATTTGTTTAATTTTGTTTTAACTAATGATGTTTTAAACACGTTTTAGGTTTAATCATATTCCATAGTTTAATTTATGTGTGCTTTTAAACATGTATTTTTTTTTAGCTCTTGCATGCTCTTGAGAGTCCCTTCCCTGGAAGAAAGGAAGAATATAAATATAATAAAATAAACAGTGGCATAGCACTGCAAAAAAGTTGCTTATGGTATCATAATGAGCCAACATAGCCCCAGAAGAGAAACAAACAATTCAAAAAGCTAGAGTTCCATTTTGCTGACCTCTTGTTAGAGGAATTTTTTCCCTAGTGGCACAGTTTAATCAATAGGTAAGAGCGGAAGGAACACATGTACTTTACCAACTAGGGGAGGTTAAGGAAAAAAACATTCAACAATACTTCATCTCAGCAGAATGTGAAGCTGTTCCCCTCTAGCTGTATAACTTGCCCCCTATGAAGCATGAGGGACTGTTCTCTCCCATTCACTCAAAGAGGAGCTATTTTAATCTCTTTGTGCCTAAATGGGTAACCTTCCTGGTTCTGGTAAGAGAAAAGCATTGTATTCTTATTGGAGACCTTTTTCTTTTCCTGGTATGAACAGGAAATCCTCCTCTGGATGTCATACTGAATAAAGTTTTGTGCTCCCATGACAAACCAAAAGACCAATATGAACAAATATTTTGAAATCTCCTGATTTTCTCTTTTCATAAAATGATTTAAGAATCTGTCTCATGCAAAACTTGAATACAAACATTCTTAATAATCACAGATTGTCAGAAAAATTGGTGACAGAGAACATTTCATCTGCCAGATGTTACCATGTTGGAAAATCTTTGTGAGACATGCATGAATGAAGGGGTCCACAGATGGGAGACAGACAGAAAGAAAAGAGCTTGTTTAGTACTAATATAAACTTTATACATAGAAGCCTCAGCTGATGGGCTTGTTTTTGAACGGAAGCCAGGCTGGGAACATGATTAAGAGAGCACGTCTGGCTGTCCACTGCAACAAAAACAGGGATAATTGCAGGAACACCAGAAGGCAAAAGAAAGAGAAACTAGGTGTTAGAAATGTGAATAGTGAAAAATGGATGCTTCCTATTATGTTTCCGAATAGAAAAAAACATTCTTCAAGGCAATCTTAAACATTCAGGTTCTAAAAGCAATGAGGCACATTACAGAAACAGTGACTATCCCTTTTGCAGCTTTGGTGACTGCCTGCAAAAACCACCTATTCCTGATTTTAATAAATAAACCTTCCAGGCAAATGAAAATGAATAAATGGCATGTGGCCACTGAAACAAAAAGATAAATGAAATCGCTCCTGATCTTCCCACTCCAATACTTCCTGAAACACTTCTGTATGGATATATGTAGTTGTCACTAGGCAACAGACTGATGTACTCTTTCTGCCTTCAGACTATAGATGCAGAAGGCTGTTGACACATAAGAACTCCACATGTTTACAGTTTTCATTTTCGTTACCAGAAACAGAAATTCCTGAGGTAGGAAATGGAGGAGAGGTGGAAAAGTGGTGGAGAGTCCACTATTTAATCAAGTTACCGGTAATAAACTGTTAATAAGAAGGCAAACTTCATGTTATGATTGATTTTCCTGACTTTTCCCCATCCACAATTGGCACTAATCACAATTTCAACGTCACATGCTAGATGAAACATGGTCAGCTGAAAGAGGAAGTGGATGCTTTTGCTATCTCCCTTATAGCTACATTTAGAAAAGAACCAGTTACTTACGAGTGGACCTTTGTGAAGCCACACAGGCGGGTTTCCCGATGCGCATGCGTGAGGTACCAGATTTTCCTAGCAATGGAAAGACTGTTAGTCTCCTCCCCCTCCCACTGTGCATGAGTAGGAGGCTTCCCGCCCAAACCTCTCAGTTCCCTCGCGGCCGCAACATGTAAAGTAAGTATCAGACAGCGTGACGAATGGAAGGAAGGTGGGCAGGTGCTGTGTGGCCTCACGAAGGTCTGCTCGAAGAACCACCTTTACAGGTAAGTAACTGGTTCTTCTCCTTCGTGGCCTTCATGAAGCCACACAGATAGGTGACTGCAAGCATACTCACAGGATGGTGGGCAGTTATACCATCACAAAGGAGAGGATGGCTCTGCCAAAGATGGTCGCAGACCTCATATGGGCATCCATCCTGTAGTGCTTTACGAAGGTAAGTGGCTGTGACCAGGGAGCCGAATTACAGATGTCTTCCAATGGAACGGCTTTTAAAAAGGCAGCTGACGATGACACTGCTCATGCGCTTTGATAGAACAAGGTAAGTCTCTCTTAGCAAGCAGGTATGATAACTCAATCACTGAAACTACCCAGCATGAAAATCGTTGGGATGAAACTGCAGACCCTTTGGAACTGGGGTCGTAACAAACAAATAGCTTCTGAGTTGAACAGATGGACTTAGTTCTGGAAAGATAAAAGGTGAGTGCCCTTCACAGTCCAACGTATGGAGGTCTCTTTCAAGGGGGGTTGACAGGTTTGGAAAAAATGTTGGCAAGGAGATAGGTTGTGAAGTGTGAAAGGTCGATACTACCTTTGGCAAAAAAGAGACATCTGGGTAAGCAAGCACTTTATCCTTCTAGAATTGCAGATATGGTGGATCACATCTGAGGGAACAGAGTACACTAGATCTTCTATCAGTTGTTATGGCTAGCAAAAAGGCTGTCTTAAAAGAAAGGAGGCGTAAAACACAAGAAGTCATTGGTTCGAAGTGGGGGGGGTCACATAAACTGGGTGACGGAAGAAAGGTGAAGCAGGGGAGCCAGCCAGCTGGTGAGGTGAAAGGCATACTTTCAAGGAGGATAGAGTGAGGCCTGCCTTTTTGAGATAAAGTGGGTATTGCAGAATATTACATAGGGATGGGTTAAATGGAGAAAAGGTTCTATCTAATGCATAGGAAGAAAAATCTCTCCCACTTGTGAGAGTATAAGCGCATAGTTGATGGTTTGCACGAAGTGGAAATGATGGTCTCAAACATCTGAGAATCCTCCAGGCCATTAGATGCAAACGGGGTAGATCTGGGTGGAGGATCCATCCCCTGTTTTGAGAGAGTAGATTGGGTAGGGATTGTAGGTGGAAGTAATCCGAAGCCATGTTCAGTAGTGGTGCAAACCACAGTTGTCTCGACCACCAGGAAGTGATAAGGATGATGTTTACTCAGTCATGGTGGATCCTGATGATGACTTTCAGGAGAAGGGGGTTGGGGGAAAACGTGTAGAGGAGGCAACGCCTCCACCAAAACATGAAGGCGTCTCCCATAGAGCTGTAGCCTCTCTCTGCCCATGAACAGAACATGTGGCATTTGGTGTTCTTTTGCATGGCAAACAGCTCTATTTGTGAGATACGTTGATCCCATCCTGCTGAGGTGATCGGCGATGGTGTTCTCAGATCCGGGAAGATGCACAGCAATGGAAAAATGTGATGCACCATGCACCATTCCCAGAATTCCAAAGCCAACAGAAGGAGATGTTGAGAGTGGGTGCTGCCCTGTTTGTTGATGTAGTACATGGTGGTGGTGTTGTCGGTGACCACCTGTACTACATTGCTGGACAGGAGCCAGAGAAACGCCTTGAATGCCTTGAGAACTGCAAGGAGTTCCAACTGATTGATGTGTAGTGTCATCTCCCAGACCGACCATGTGCCATTGATGGTAAGGTGGCAACAAAGGGCTCCACAGCCTCTAGGCTTGCATCTGTTGTAACTTGTATGGTGGGATGAAGGGGATGAAAGGAAGGCCCCATGAGTAATATTCATTTGTTGACCCACAATTGAAGCTGTTCCACAAGTTTTGGGGTCACTTGGAGGAGCTTGGGTGGTCCTTCAAGGGGTCAAGCACAGAAAGGAACCAAGTTTGAAGGGATCAGAGCTTTAATCTGGCATGTGGTACAACCGAGGAGGTGGTGGAGGCTCATGTGGGAGGGGGAGGAGACTAACTGTCTTTCCATTGCTAGGAAAGTCTGGTGCCTTGTGCATGCTCATTGGGAAACCCATCTGTGTGGCTTCATGAAGGCCATGAAGGAGAAGAGGAGAGAAAAAGGTAATTATAAACCTGAAGGTGCCTAAGTTTGTTCCTGCAACATTTAACATAATTTAGTCCTATGTCTGAACACTGCCACTGGCATTACCAAGTACCCTGTCCTCTTAAAGGAAGACACCAGTCAAGCTGTCATGAAGATGTAAGCCAAAAGTAGTATGAATGGAGCTCTACTGAAATTTAATTAAGTCTGTAAATAATGCAGGTTCTATGACAGCCATTTTAAGTTAATACACAACTGTAAGTAAGGCTTCAATCACACACCATTATCTCCATTAAATTGAATTCCCATGCAATGTAAAAGGTAACAAACCATCAGAGTGATTGTTATTTGCAAATTGCCTCACTTCAGACTTTAAAATGTGTAGCCTGCATACTGTAATTAAAATTGTAAACTGCCTAGAGACTACTTGAAGTGGTATGGGGCGGTATATAAGCAGAACACTTTGCTTTTATTTTTTAACCTGCCCAGAGTAGCCTTTGGGCTAGAAGGCTGTGGTATATAAATCTAATAAAATAAAAATCTCCCTGGCTCCATCTCCTTGATCTAGCATGGGAATTCAGGGTACAGGAAGAGGTCCCCATGAGGCAAACTGCACCAAATGTTTGTGAAATGTATAAATTCAGGATATAAGATGTGAAATTTCATAATGAATTATTTTCAGCAAGTAATTTTAGCTGCCAAAGTTTCAGCCTCTGTGCCCCCCTCCTTCCACCGTGTGACAACATTTCAGGCAGGGTGTGTTGTTGGCTTGTTTAAGTAATGACATTTGAACCCAAACTGTAACATGTTCCTGGCTTGTTCTCCCAGCTACTCAAAAAAGGGATGATAAAAACCAAATCAGAAAATGGAGTACAGAGGTAACATTTAGCTTTTATTGTCCAACGTGTGGCTTAAGCAACAAACCATGGATACTCAATCAATGACTTGTTGTAGTGTACAAATACATTCTTGTTTCTCTAGCTGCACAAAATTACAGTATTTCAGATTTAGTAAAACTGCAAGTATTTTCTTGTATTAATCCAGCTCTACTATTAACTAGGGATGGGCATTTCGTTTCCGAACCAGTAGGCTACGAAATGAACCACGTGAGCCCAGGTGATCCTCGGAACCAGCTGATGCACGCAGATCCAATTGCTTTACCTTTCTCTGTCTCGCGCAGGGTTAAAATCCAACGAGGAAGCATGCTGCGACATATCTTTCCTGCTTTGTGCTGCTGGCCAATCAGAGAGGGAGGCAGGATAATGCTTCTCCCCGCACAGCTCCTGACTGGCCAGCATCACAGATCTAGCACAGATGGTGTTGCAGCATGCTTCCTCGTTGGATTTTAACCCTGCACAAGACAGAGAAAGATAAAGCAATTGGATAAAGCAGTGGTGTCCAAACTCTGGCCCTCCAGATGTTTTGGACCACAACTCCCGCAGTCCTTTGTCATTGGCAATCTAGGCTTGGAATTCTGGAAGTTGAGGTCCAGAACATCTGGAGGGCCAAAGTTTGGGCACCCCTGGGATAAAGCAAGTGTATCAGCTGGTTCCGAGGACCACCTGGGCTCGTGTGGTTCATTTCGCAACCTACTATTAATGGTTGGGTTTATTATTTGATTAAAATCACCTTAATTGAGAATTCTGAATGCTAAAGTGAAAAACATTTGCAATATTTACCAAATTTGCACTTTTTGTTTAATTAGTGCAAGTAGTTTACTGGATATTATATACAGGATTGCAGCCTTAAGCTGTTATTAGGAGTCTAATATATAATTACAATAACTTGGTAAACACTTACCACAATCACATACTTAGGCAAATATTGCAACGTGTGATTCACTGAGGTTACGTTCTGGTTCTTGCATCAAGTCCTTCCATCATGTCTTCCTCCGGTTTTCCTTAAAAGTAGCCCATATGAGCTGTTAAATCCTGTACCCTCAATGATGTCCCTGGAGTATTTCCCCTCCAAACTGGTTTATGCTAGTAATTAACTCTTATCCTTCAAGTGTTTAATATTGTCCCTTTTATATATATTGTACTGTATATAAATAAGTTCACTTGCTGTCTTTGACAATTTCTAAGAGCTTCTTGTTGCTTCAGTTGCTCTAATTCTCCTAACCTCAGCTGACTTAATTCTCCTTTGAAACTGACCACCTGGGTTTCCAATGGAGCTCGGAGCTCCTTCCCCTCCATGCTCCTGTAAAACTTCCTCTACTGGTTTCTGCATATGTTGGGTGGCAATTTTTGCCTCAATCATTGCTTCTTCTATTACATTTGACAGCTACCAGAAAGAGAGCTAAAGAAACAATATTATCACCTTTCTTTTCCCGTACAGAAGATTAATCCTTCCACACAATGTTCTATTTCATTTTCCCCTGCTATCCCACGTAATTGTAAACTCTTTTCTAGTCTAATTTATTTCTTTGCTTCTTTGTCTGTTTTCCCTTCCAGTTGTTTCTGCATTTCACTCTATTTCTTCTATCTCTTCTCTCTTCTGTACTTTGTAAAGACTCCTTTCTCTTTCCCTAAAATAGTTTCTATTTTTCACTCCATTCCTTCTTTTTCATTATTCCGGGTCTACTTATCTTTCTCTAGTTGCACACTAAGAAATTGTCAGATTCACCTCTGTTTTCCTGCCTATTTTGCTCATTATACTCCCAGAAGAGCATCCCAATAACGGCACTACTAAATATTCGTTTCCTGTTCCGTATGGATTCCTGCAGCCACTTACTTGGGTTGTACAGATAGAAATAGTATTTTGCTGATGCATACTCCTTGTATACTGTCACCTTGCTTATTTAACTTACAGGTATATGCAGAGTACATCATGCGAAAGGCAGGTCTGGATGAATTGCAAGCCGGAATTAAGATTGCCAGAAGAAATATCAACAACCTCAGGTACACAGATGATACTACTCTGATAGCAGAAAGTGAGGAGGAATTATAGAACCTCTTAATGAGAGTTAAAGAGAGTGAAAAAAATGGGCTGAAGCTCAACACCAAAAAAACTAAGATTATGGCCACTGGTCCCATCACCTCCTGGCAAATAGAAGGGGAAGAAATGGAGGCAATGGCAGAGTTTATTTTCTTGGGCTCCTTGATCACTGCAGCAACGAAATTAAAAGATGCCTGCTTCTTGGGAGGAAAGCAATGGCAAACCTAGATAGCATCCTAAAGAGCAGAGACATCACTTTGCCAACTAAGATCAGGATAGTCAAAGCTATGGTTTTTCCAGTAGTGATGTATGGAAGTGAGAGCTGGACTATAAAGAAGGCTGATCGCCGCAGAATCGATGCTTTTGAGCTGTGGTGCTGGAGGAGTCTTGAGAGTCCCCTGAACTGCAAGGAGATCAAACCTATCCATCCTGAAAGAAATCAACCCCAAATGTTCACTGGAAGGACAGATTTTGAAGCTGAGGCTCCAGTACTTTGGCCACCTCATGAGGAGAGAGGAGTCCTTGGAAAAGTCCCTGATGCTGGGAAAGATTGAAGGCAAAAGGAAAAGAGGACTACAGAGAAAGAGATGGTTGGACGGTGTCATCGATGCAACCAATATAGATTTGACTAAACTCCGGGAGGCAGTGGAAGATAGGAAGGCCTAGCGAGCTCTGGTCCATGGGGTCAGGAAGAGTCAGAAACGACTGAACGACAACAACAACAAATACTCATTGGATGTATACCACAATGCAGTGAAGCAGTCTGAGTGTGTTAGTGAAGTTGAAAGTAATGCCATCAGGAGGCCAGACTGCCTTATTAGTCTGGATTGCTAGAAGGGCCACCCAAGGGTTACAACTGAGACACCAGACCAAGGTGCATCAACCCTCTCAAGGCAGACTGGAGAGCAGATGTAGTGACACTGGGAGAGGAGGCAACAGTGAAGTGACACTGGCAGAGGAGGCAATGACAGTGACATTCAAGCTAACTTTTGTTAGTACTGTGCCAAAGATGGCAATGGTAAACTCCTGCTTAACTTTCCTTAGCATGTAATCTCTATAATGGGACAGTTCAAAATGAAAGAAAAGATGGTGCTAGAAGATGAGAATCCCAAATCAGAAAGCACTCGAGGAAGAGCAAAAGACAAATACAAATAACTCTTGTCAGTAACGACACAACTATATTAAAGCCGAAAGGATGTTCATTGATTGACAGGCACAGAAAAGAAAGGAAGATCAGATGCTGAATAATACAACAGCTGTGCCCTTTCCTTAATAGGTCCGACCAGGTCACACATGCCTTAGATGCCCACAGTCCTTTGTCACTGGCTATCTAGACTTGGAATTCTGGGAGCTGTGGCCCAAAACATCTGGAGGGCTGAAGTTTGAACACCACTGCCTTAGATACATCCTAGTTAGATTACTGTAACATATTCTATGTGGGGCTGCCTTTGGTAAGTGCTAGGAAAGTTTGGCATGTCCAAGACACTGCAACCAGATTGTTAACCGAGGCTAGTTACAAGGATCACATAATCCCATTATAGAAGCAGCACTGGCTACTGATCTGTTTCTGGACACAATTCAAAGTACTGCATAGCAATACCTTTTTTACGAGCATAATGCATTCTGGAAACATACTTGTAAACCAAACACTCGTATATCAAAGCAAGTTTCCTCATAAGAAATAATGGAAACACTGATGATTCGTTCTGGGCTCCCATAGACCACATACTGTATACACAACATGCCAAAACTCACAAAAGAAGTTGGCTAGAAGTCCATGTCCATACCATGGTTTAGGTACCTGGCTGCGGAATCTACTGTGTTTGGGATTAAAAATAGTCAAAATAATTAAAAGCTTACTTTTTTAAAATGTGACAATAGTAAAGTGCAATTAGTAGCCCTATACACACTTGACTACCTGCCCCATGACTAGAAATGGTTTGAAAAATAAGAAAGGATGTTAGAAACAAATTAACTAAAAATATAAATAGAAAGAAAGATAAACCCCTAACCTACACTCTCCTTTGAAAACGTTCATGGCCGGTGCAAGGGAGGCCTCCATCCTCTCAACTCCCTCTCGCTTTGGAGGCTGCCTGAAATGGAATGTTCCAGACAATCACCTACAATCCAGCGGGGAGGGGGGAGCCACCACTGGCTCCCTTGTGATCATGTGACCCGCTTCAGTGCTTGTACTGCAAGACACTGCTTATTGACTAAGTCAAAATTTAGAAGAAATGTTTGCTTGTCTTGCAAAATGCTCTTAAACCAAGGTATTACTGTAGTGGTTCTAACCTATAAAGGCCTAAATGGTTTCACTCCAAGCAATATCAAAGACTGCATCTCCTTTTATGATCCTGCCTGGGTATTAAGTTAATCAGTGGAGGCCTTTCTTGGCCCCAGCACTCTCACAGGTGTGTTTGATGGAGATCAGGGAGGGGCCTTGTCTGTTGCTGGTTTCAGAATCTGTAACTACCTCCCATTGGGCCAGAATTGCCCCATCTTTGCTATCCTTCTGCAAGCAAGTGAAGTTCGGGGAGGCTTTTACTTAGTGACTAGCTGTTTAAAAATATTTTTACAATGGGATGGTTTGGAGTTGTTGTTGTTGTTGTTGTTGTTGTTGCTGCTGCTGCTGCTTTTAAATCTGTTTTAGTAATGCTTGAATGCTTGCCTAACATTTTTATATAATATTCATTTAATTTTTTTTAAAGATATTTGAGTATTTACTGTTTTTAGCTTTTAATATTATGTTTTTTATTATGTAAGTTGCCCTGGGTCCTTTACTAGGAGACAAGTGGGGTGAAATAGTTTAAACAAATAAGTAAATAAATAATGTAAATTGTGATTTTAAA
Organism: Phrynocephalus versicolor; assembly: GCA_023846285.1. Taxonomy (NCBI): domain Eukaryota; kingdom Metazoa; phylum Chordata; class Lepidosauria; order Squamata; family Agamidae; genus Phrynocephalus; species Phrynocephalus versicolor. The sequence continues at coordinate 55,307,190 of JAHTLZ010000204.1, read as the reverse complement.
GCTACATCTTTTTCTCCAACTATTTTATAAGTGTTTTGTTTAAAATGCAGCTACAAAGTCTTCCCAATATTCATAGGAATAAACAGGTATCAAATAGTGTGAAGAGAAGTATACTTAATTTATGCAGCAAATATAGGAATATTGAATTTTTTTGTTCATGTTAAAATGCCACCTATATTTCAAAAGGATTTACAGTGAAGATGAACATTACAGAAAGAATATACATTCTCTAAGAAATTAGACAAGAGTGCTGGTCTTTGCCCATAATAAATTTAATTCAGTTCAGACAACAGCTCTTTATACTATGCCCATCTTATAATACACAGGTTGCAATCAGAAAGATTTTTCCCTGAGAAATCATGGTAACAGCTAAAGCTACTGAGCAAGCTCATTTCCAAAGATCCAAGCTTGGCACTTCTAAATTCCTAGTTGAAAACGTCTTGGCCTTTACACTTCATCAGCTCTCATTATAACTAGATTACATCTAGTAACCACAGGCATAATCCATTGCCTTCTAACACAGCTGTCTACATGGCTTCTCCCCATATGTTTCAGCTGGTCTTTTCTTTGTGATGCATCAGCTGCTAATTTTCATTGGGACATGTGCTATTCACATCCAGTTACCAGTACACCCCAGGGACTAGGCCCATAAATTGTATACGCCATATATACGGTGTACACATAGCCAAGAACTATCAACTATAGTAATAAAATAAGAAAGAGGTAACTTTGAACAACATGTAAAATCCTGACTGCAGAACGTAAAATATTGTTCCTGTTCTTGTAAACATAATTGAGTATCGTGGATAAATATTACAATACTTGAAAATCCCATCCTGATCTGGATGGAAAAACATTAACACAAGGCCTTTGTATCACTGTTATATCAAGCCAAGAGGGAAGCAAATGGTAACAAAACAATCATACATTTGCAAACAATATATTAACTATATTCATTTTAGTTAGATTAATTTTAGAACAGACTGTAGAAATGCTTTACTTGCCTTAAAAATCTATTAATTCAGTTTCCAGATAAATAACATAGTCTGAAATTATACATCTACATCTAACTCTCTGAGTTTCATTAGAGCTATCTTCCAAATAGATGGGTATTAGGGATGAGCAATTCACAAGCCCAGGGGTTGTCTGGAACCCTCTAACACACAAGGATCCAATCGCTTACTTTGGTCTGTGCCCGCACGGAGCTGAGCTCCAACAAGAAAGCAGGCTGCAATGTAATCTTTCCTGCTCCTTGGTGCTGGCCAATCAGACAGGGAGGCAGGATGATGCTTGTCCCTGCACAGCTCCTGATTGGGCAGCACCACAGAGCAAACAAATGTTAAGTCGCAGCCTGATCCCTGGTTGGAGTTTAACCTCATGCGAGCCAAGACAATTGGCTGCGTGTGTGTCAGAAGGTTCCGAGCACCACCTGGGCTTGTGTGGGTCATTTCAGACCCTACTGATTCCGAAACAAATTGCCCATCCCTAATGGGCATAGTTTAACTGTAGTTCAATTTTCCTTGTTACTACATATATTCCTACAAATTGCTCCTAATTTTGTTAATCACTTATAAGGTAACTACTTTGCATGTGTATCAATGTATTTTAATATGCACTTAAAGAAAATTCTACACTAATGTTTCTACTATGATTATTTCAATTTAATTTATCTTTTTTCCCATAAAATATATAGAATAGATATTATAACTGGCCACAACTAGTAGCATAATATGTCCTTAATACATCCACTCTGCTACAGAAAGGGCAAAATAACCATCAATATAGAATTTAAAATTGTGTATTGATTTCTGTTTAATATTAAAAGTGTTCAACATTAGTCTGTCTCTAAAGTGGGGTAAGCTAGTATTTTTACTTCTATAGCTTTTTCTACAAACACTGTCATTAAGTGTATGGAATGAATTGTTTGTTTTCCCTACTAAAATTGTTTCTTTTCCCTACTTCTGTATAAATATTATACCACACAATATTATAAAACAGTACAGTATGACATTTATTTTTCTATTACCAAGGTTTACAACTAAAGCTGTTGTAAAAAGCACTCAATTAAAATAATGCATACTTAGTAGATATATTAGAAAATTCTAATATTTAAAAACATTAACAGAAGGAACTTGAACTTAGACAATTCTCATCTAGAAATCACGTATTTTCATAAAATTAAGCACAATACGCAGAATACATATAGCTGATAAACTGTTAAGCATTGGGAGGCAGGAGGCTTAGAAATTAAACAAGTAAAGAAACAACCAGCCAGAAATTTTTAACAATTGGAAACACAAATATAACTTCATTATAGATGTCAGAAAAGTACCATAACAAAATCTATTTAGCTGAAAACAGAAATTACATATGTCACATATGGTAACGTTCAAATGTAAGCATTCAGGGACTACAGACTAATGACTGGGTTGTAGTTCACAAAAGCTTACACCATGCAATATTCGCTGATAACATACAAGGAAACAAAACTCTTTGCTACTTTTCCCACAACAATCTAACCTGCTAATAACTAGTAAATACATATGAATGAATATTCAATATAGTTCAATCATATTTTAGTCACAGCTTCACTTAAATAATGATACTTGACGTTCAATCCTTAGCAAATCTACTCAGAAGTAATTCCCAGTGATTCAGTGGAATATTTCCATGGGACAGCCTAAGTCCATCTCAGCACTGATGTTGCAAAGTGAAGAATTTAGTAAGTCCAGAGCTCTTATTTTCTCCACACTTCATACATATGCAAACACAGGCACAGTTCTAAAGGGAAAAAAAATTAAGGTCTGCACACAAACATGCATGGCCCAGTGTGCACACACATGCCACATCTCCATCAAACCTTTAGTCACCATGCTCTAAAAGTTACTTGGGCTGGAGTAACAGCATGGCTCTGTTAAGTCTAAAGGGCTCCTCCCTATAAGTGCAAATCAATCGTGCTTTGCATATTTATTTATTTAGTTATTTGCATATATTTTTAAGCTGCCCCATTACAAAGCAGTCTCTGGGAAACTTACAACAATATATTACAACAATAAAACATGTTAAAACCATCAACATAACAAACCGTTAAAAACAATCAATAAACAAATAATAAAATCCTGCTACTCATGTGCCCAGCGAAAAGGACAGTAACTAATTAAAATACTGGCTAAACAGGAAGGTCTTTGCCTGGTGCCCAAATGCCCAAACTATTGGTGCCAGGTGGATCTCTATTGGGAGGGCATTCCAAAGTTGGGGGGCAACGGCCAAGAAGGCCCTGTTTAGACATGTCACCCCCCTCAATTCTTTAAGGGATGGCACATTCAGCAGGGCCTCCTGGCCTGATCTTAGCGTACAGGCAGGCTCGTATGAAAGAAGGCAGTCCTTTAGATATAAAACATATACGAAGATATGGGGAAAATGTAATGCTTAAAATGAGCAGTCTTAATGCAGAACAAATATCATTGCCTACTACAAAAGAGGCTAGTTGCACCTTTAAATCAAAACTTCAAAACTGTCCAGAAACAGAAAGAATTTACTTTTGCCCCCAGCAGACTACATTCCAGGTCAGCATCACATGACAGTTGTTTAAAATTTTAAAAAAGCATTTGAAACTCTCTTAAAATTATTTACAAACAACACCATTTTAGATATATCACATGTATTAACTATCTCTATATGTGAATTACTGAAATTTAAGTGACCTGAACTGAACTGAACAATCTATTTTGTTGTGCATATGTCATTATTTATTACATGTCATATAAAATTATTTCTATTAGTGTCATACTGGAGCTCCTTCTCAGTAGGTTTGATACCACATTCCTAACAAACATGTACTGTATAGGAAAATATCCCAAGAAGTACATTAAGTACACACAAAGGCATGCAAGTGCATAGCCGGACTTCCAACTTTTCACTTGAGACTGTCATGCCATTATTTCATATTGATTTTGAAATGTGTATTATTTTCAGAAACACAATTAAATAGTAAGTCCTAACAAAATAGGCCCGTTGAATCAGTTAAAATTTGGTGAGCCATCACCTCTATAAGTCACTGGTCCACTCTACTTGCGGCTTACTACTGGATTTCAGCTTCTCATTTAAAATGAATGTCCTAGTCCTTTTGACTGATGTAAAAAACCCCAAATTAAAGAACGTGACTTAAAAATGGTTTAGTTTCTTAAAAACTCTCTGTATCAGAAAACAAATATTGGAACTGTGTGTAGGACCACAACTAGGAGAAGCTGGCTTCAGTCAGGCCTTCAGAAGTTTGCCAGAAACAACTTGCCTTTTCTCTATATCAGTATTTCTCATGTAGTCATAAAATATATTTTGTTGAAATGTTTTTCACAGTAAGTTAGTTCAGCCAGGTTTTTCATAAATTATTTCGTTTAAATGGAAATCACATATCTAGTGCCTTTGCTGTTTTTCAAAAGGAGGCAGAGTCCAGTTCCAGATACAGATTCCACATGATCCTAGTTTTGACACTTTCAGAAATGACCCAACACCCACCTTCTTCTATAAAGAAATCATATAGAGAAAGAATTTGGGGAAAATAATGTCCTTTACATTTCACCACTGATGAAGAGGCTTACATATGTTTACTGTATTTTCCAAATTTCCATATAACACGTAGGTTAGTTTGTCACAACATCCTGAGACCATGGGCACATATGTCAAATATAACATTTTAGTGGTAACACCTGTATCATGTATATGAGGAAATTTCACACAAATGCTACTCTATGCAGCAGTTGCTTTGTACACAAGAAATCCTTCAATAATTTCCTCATTGTTTAAAAAAAGTAAAAAAAAACCAACTAATTTCTAAGAGGATAAAGCAACAATCTGACAATGGTAAACTGATACAGAGTTACAGCCTTAAAAATTATTTTGTTGAACATTAGATTAAAAAAGATTTCATTATTTTAATGAATTCTGACAAATAACATACCAATCACTGTGTGCTGAATGTAGTAAGTCCACAGAATGCAGTAAGTCCTGAATGTGAGAAATTGTCCAAATAATCATGTTTGATACAAAAAATGTATCAAACCCATATTTCTTAAAGGAATAAAAACTTAACATTTCAAAATAGGAACTGTATCATCCAGATTTTAGTATCCAAAGGAATAATGGCTAAATCCCATTTCCCCAAAGGAACCAAATGATCCACCATAAAGCAATAACACTGATAACTGAGTTGGATAGGGTGGGACAAAAGACAAAACAAAAACTTTCAAGCCTTCCATTGTCTGAATACAGAAAAAAATCAAGTAAAAGAAATGCTGGACACACAAAATTTCTTTTGTCAACAGATTCAGTGAAAATCTCTATAATTAGCAAAGCAACCTTAATGTATTTAAAGTTCATCTTAAATGTGTTGATGCAGTAACCCCACTAGTATTTCTCTTCAAACAATCCTCAGGAGTATAAAACAGGGCATATGAACAACAAACATATTTCTATGGTATTTGCAAGTTATAAACATTAGGGCTCATGTCCTAGGGTAATGCAACACAAAAAGATCTAGAGAAATAACGTTTTCCATTCCTTCCTTCTTCCACCAATCCACCATGCCCTATTTTGTGGACCATTCCTTGAAGATACTTTTGGGAGGGGAGCAGGGGAGCACTCCTTTGTGTACTTCTCAAACTCATAAAGCATTCTCCTTTCATGAACTTTCCAAAACTACTATGTTTTCTAAACTACCAACTAGCCTTGTTGACACTATTCTCATTTAAGTGACACTGGATTGCAGCATGAACATCTTAAATACACAAGGATGATAACTATCTTAACTTGTTATCATGAAAGGTAATCCCAGAAAAACAGACAGGGAATATCCGTAGGGGGTTTCACCAAAAATGCTGCATCAAAGAAAGTGGACACTATGATACCACCACTGTGGCATAATATACCAAATGATGCCACAACATGTGTAAACCCACAACACTGAAATTCCACTTCACAACTATGTTGCATTATATGAATCTCCTTTAAATAGTTTCAAGAACAAAACCAGCACATTATAAGAATAGCATTTCCTCAATATAAAGGCAAATGAGACCATCAAGGATAATATAATGACAGTTTATGGTTTTAAAATGATAAACAAGCACTTCTTTCCTCAAGAGAGAAGAGGACCTTTAAATCTCACCTGGGTGTACTCAAAGTCTGAAAGTGGGGCTATACTCTTGATGTAGTCCACTCGGAACTGGTTTTCCTGGTTGGCCAATGGAACTGGAGGTATTAAAGTGCTCATTGCTGAAACTATAGTCTAGAAGAAGGGGGAAAAACACAATAGAACAGAACCTATTAATGTTGATAAAATGTAAAGATCTAATAGATCTACCTTTATCTAATGAATATGATCTTCTCTGCATACACAAACCAATCACTAAACATAAACTATTTAAAAACAATAAAAAGCATTCTTACCACAATTGCATCTTTTACATTTTTCCGGATATCCAGAATTTTCTGCTTCTTTTCTCTGAATTAGATTTAAAAAAAGAAAAGAAAAGGACAGTCACAAATCAATCTATCCAGATGCTTAAAGGAAATGTTCACTGCTAGTTCAAATGCTTTTAAGATGTGGAAGCCGAATATTAAAGAGCTATTTTATGCCCAATATTCACAAGTAATTTCAAGATTAAAGTATTAGGATAATATTTAATTAGAATAAATTATTTATATCACAGTCACCTACCAAACACCAAATAACTATATATAAATGTTTAGAGGGGACTAAAGGTTGCAAGGGATTTGCTCATTAGTGTTGGAGGTTCAGTTCAATTCCCACTGTTTAGACATATCTAATTAGAAACAGGTATCATTATTTCAGTTTTATTATACTGCTCATGTCAAATTCCAAAGAGAAAAAGAAAGAAAGAACCCCTAAAATAAATAATACAGGCTAAAACACTTTATAATATATTATATTCCCATTTAAGTCTTTTTTGTTATAAGGTTGAACAAAAGAAGTATTGAAAATATGTGTGTGATATGTATATTTTATTAAACACTCATAGACAACATTTAGTGTTTGCTGTTGTAAGAAGTCGCCATGTTGTTGCTACACAAGGGCCTATTAAGCACTGCAGTAGCAACAGTGTAAAATACAGTAGGACTAAATGGGGGGGGGAGAGAATATAAATTCGTGATGCTCTTGATACATATCAATAACAACCTCCATGCTTTGGGTGGGGTTGTGGGTGTAAATTACTGATAAACTATGAAGAGCGAGCGAGAAAGATCAACTCTCAAATTCTGAGTGATGTGTTTTAAATGTATATTATTTTGGCTGCCTCTTCCTGCACCCTCCCACACAAGTAATAATAATTCTTACTCTGAATTAAATCCATTTACATGCAAGATCCTCATTTGCTTGACAATAGTGCTTTTTCCTGACTCACCAGCTCCTGAAAAAGAAAAAGAAAAAGAAAAAGAAAAAAATGTATGATGTATCCATTCGGATGAAGGCAAAATGAAGAAGACAGGTTGGACAGATATTTTCACCCAAAATACTGACACACATATACCTTGGTCAATCTGGACATTTTACACATGCTATGCAGTAAATACGGTCTGCATCCTCTTCATCTTATATTCTCTTGTACATAATGAACATAGTTTTGCCTGTCATCTGCCTGCCATAGAAAACTGAACTGCACCACTGCACTCTCATCTCCCTCCCCCACCAAAACGCTGTTTGTCCTTACCCAACAGAAGCAAACGGTGTGTGGCTTTATAAGCCAGTCGCTCTTTCTGCAACTGCTTCTCTATTTTTTTGTTGGCTTCTCGCTGTGCTTTCTCATCAATACGCTGATCCTCCGTTTTGCTGTTGCCCAAACACCCCATTACTGTCCCTTAGGGTGGACGTCAAGATTGCACTATTTGTGGATGATTCTATCCAAAGGAATACTTTTAAAAGACGATATTTATATCCCTGTGATGGTATCTCTCCTCTTTCTTCCCCACCAGTTGTTCAAATAAAATGGTTTCTGGCTGTTTTCTGATCACAGTGGCTTTCTTTTCCCCTCTCAAAGAGATGCAACGAGCTTCCGGAAGAGGTAAGTGTTTTTAAATAGAACAAAAAATCTGTACAAAATGCCCAACACACAGTGAAAAGAGAGAAAGGCTCCTCCTATAAATCAGCCTAATGCTGCCTCTTCCTCTTACCACCTCTCCCTCTCCCTCCCTCCCTCCCTCTCTCTCTTTCTCTCTCTCTCTCTCACACACAAACACACACATGCACAGAGCCACACTCAAGAGCGCGCGCGCGCGCACACACACACACACACACACACACACAGACAGAGAGACACACACTAGCAATCTCTATATTTCTCTGTAAAGGTCTATTTTTGTCTTTCTAACTCAGCACTGCCTCTTTCTGTGAGACCAGGAAGCAGTCAAAGTACAAACGCTGCAGAAACAGGAGGGAGGAGGGGGGAGGAAAGAAAGCTGTGCAAACTTCCAGTGAGTTTTTGCAATAAATTCTTAAATAGGTTGCTAGAGAGTAAAGGGGAAGAATGAACCCAAGTGGAGTCCAGTTGAGCTACTTACTGATTTTAAAGTCTATTAGGGAATACCAGTAGGGCTACTTGAAAACTGTGGATTTGATATGTGGATTCAATTTTGACTGATTATTTTGAAATATTAAAGCGCGCTGTGCACAAAACAAGTTCAGCTTACCTTAAATCATCATGTGCAGTTTTTGTCCCTAATTTCTCTTAGAAACCTGATTCTTCTGAAGAAGCTCGGAATGTTTCTTTGCACATAAATATTCAATTTGCACACCCAACCCAGTGGATAAATGGCTAGCTTATTCAGAAGGAATGGATGCATTTTACCCAACTGTCGGAATATCCTACAGATAATCAAGCATTACTAGGTCCCAAATGAGATCATACTACAGCCAACATAATACTATCAAATAAGAAGAAAATTTCATTTTCCATCCCCATACTAACACATTTTATAGATCACCTTACTTTTATTTCCATGAGGGCTAGAGCCAGATAGCAAAACAATCACAATGATCTCCTATGGTAGGGAAAATAATCCTCGCTGTGTCATTGTACTACAGTTGTCCCCTGCCCTTTTGCGGTTCATATACTGTGGTCCCGCTATATTGCGAGACTGAGTATATGAACCACAAAAGGGCGGGGGAACCACTGTAGTCGCAGTACTGCAGTACTGTGGCACCCCGAAAGGTGCTCGGGGCTTGAGGGAGGGGAAAAAAGGTTTTAAAAGCCCCAGCTTTTTAAACCTTCCCCCCTTTCCCAAACCCCGGGCTCCAGCTGATTGGGGCTGGGGTAGGGAAACAAAAGTTTTTTCTCCACCACCCCAGCACCAATCAGCTGGAGCCCACGGCTTAGGGAAGGGGGGGAAAGGTTCAAAAAGCCAGGGCTCCAGCTGATTGGCGCTGGGGTGGGGAAATAAAGGTTAGATAACATTCTCAGAGCAATAACTGAGGCATATGTACCAATCACTTCATCATAGGAAGGCATATTCTCTTATCTTCTAAATAGTTATAGGAGTTTCAAGGAGGTATGTCTAGGACCAGTCATGGAAAATCTTGTCTTGCACTTAGAGGAATTCAAGATTCCTCAGTCAGTATTAATACTCACTTTTTAGGCAAAGGATTTGAGCATTTGGTGGGCAGCCAACCCGCACCTACTCTTAGATAAAGCTAATTCTTTATTTATTTTGGGGATCAAGGCTGTTTCTGACAGGAACCTGATTGTCACACAAGGTATGAGTGGGCAATTTGTGGATATCTGGGTGCTAATACCCACATCAGTCCCAGCCAGAAGTTGGTGGCAGAAGTTGGGGAGATCGCAAAATATCTTGTGAACCCTTTATGTCATAGGCAGCCAGATATTTTTGTTCCCCGTCCTCTGGGTGTTAGGAAAGCCAGAAAATAGCTATTTTGGTAACTGCCATCTTCCATTTTTTTAAATGGAGGAGACAAGGGATCTTAGGGGGATCTGCTTTCCTCAGGAGCTGCCTAGATGCCCTAAGCATATCCGATCTCGCCTGATTTTGGAAGCTAAGCAGGGCCGGCCCTGGTTAGTACTTGGATGGGAGATCACCAGGGAATACCAAGTGCTGTAGGCGCCTGGAGTAGGAACTGGCAAGCCACTCCAGTATTCCTGCCAGGAAAACTCCATGGACATGGAGTCACGAAGAGTCGGTCACAACTGTAACGACACAACACACACACACACTTTCCTCAGGCATATAAAGTGAAAACTGTTGTTCCTGCAAGGTTCTGCGAAACAAAAACACATTGTTGATATTCGTTTCTTTTTCTATTGGTGGTTCATAGGGACCACCAAAATGTCACATGTGGATGTGTCTTGCCTATAACCTGCAATTTTCTCACCACTGCTGCATAACAATAACCAAAAGAGCAACAAAGGAACTGCAGCCCTGGTGATTATTTTGTATCTTCATATAATACTGTTGTGGAAAAGGACATACTCCAGTTTTAGTGCCTACAATGCTCTCCCCCACCCCCACCCCAATCTGCCACCATCCTTGAAATATCTCTTGGACAATGTTGAGTGAATGGATCCCCAGAAGTCTACAGGCTTTTCACTTGAGGGGAATATACCAGGAGCTGAAATTTCCATATACTACTATGAAAGAATTCAGACCATTTTCTCATGTTCATCTTGCATAAATGTATGTAACATTAACCAATCTGACAAGTAGAAGACAGATAATTAAAGCAGTCACATAAATCCCAGAGCCCGATTTAAGGCATATGTATTAAGCTTAAAGGGGAAAAGGTTATGAGAGAGGAAACAAGCAAGGTACCAAAAAAGAGAGATATCTGCAAAGATCACGTCAGCAGCAAGGGCTGGGGGGAAAAAAGAGGGAGAGGGAGAGAGAGAGAGATGTATCTATGTGGAGGGGAATTTGCATGCCTACAGCAAATCTCCCTATGGGAGATTCCACTGGTCATGTGCAGCCCTGACAATTTGTCTCAGAGCCAAAAATAGTCCACCACCACCACTGCCTTCCACACTACCCGCACTGAGCCACAAAGACAACCAGTTGAAGATAAAAACATGAAAATTCTCCTTAGATTTATTCTGTTAAGTTGAGGCAAAAGGAATCTCTTCCACCAAGATTTCCCAAAGAACAAACCCCATAGAGGGGGGAAATGTACAGCTGTTACTTCCCACTACAAGATGGGCAGTAAGAATTGGGGAGGTATTTCCATTCTTCCATCAGTTACTAGCTTTGTCTACAGAAGATTTCAGCTAGTGGATTTGGCCCAAATAATAGGGCTGTGACTAGTTGTCTTGAGCTGGTTAGGCATCAGGACTGCAAAGCAGCTGGGTTGGTGAAGAGGCAAGAACACCAGAAAATAAGCCAGAGTGGAGGACAAAAAAACAATCGCAAACAGATAATAAACCTGGAGGCAGGATAACAATACTAGAAAGGAAAATGTGCTAGAGCTCAGGCCAACAAAGCACCCTGAGACAAGAAACCTTCTAATATTCTTCCCTTCCCAGATGGAACCAATGTCTGACCTTAATGCAGGGAATCATTTCAGAGTTGGCAAGGACTTTCCTGAGAAGCTGCAGTTATTCTGAGAAACTCAACAATTACTGGCACTGGTGCAATTATATCGCTTACAAGGGATTACACTGACCTTTTTATTTCATTCACCAGACCATTCACCAAATGATAGTTTCACTCACCAAATTAACATGTGCTTCCCTGAGAGTAATGCAATCACAAATGCCAGGCCCAAGACTTAAAAGTTAATTCTGAAATGCAATCCCACTCTGCAACTATTCACAATTAGCAATGTGACTTTTGACTTGCTATGTGGGACAATGTCAGGACATCATGACAGAAGGTCATGGAAGAATTGGAACTGCAAGAAATCTATGGATATTTTAAATGATATGTAAGTGCACAAACACAGACCAACAAAGTGCATGGCTTAAGCAAAGCTACTATTACAGAATAAAAAATAAAGCCATTATTTGGAATGGATACAGTAGCACACATTCTTCTAAATGCACTAAACAAAAACAACATATCACCATACTGGTTTTTAATATGATATTAAAGTCATTGCATTTATGCATGTACAATCTGTTTTTGTCTGGACTTCAAGGTTTAAAGAGTTACCAAAAATTAGTAAGGGACAAAACCCAACTCATTTGAAATGTGTTGTTGGAGCACAGCCTTATATATACACCACAGACAGCCAATAGACAGAAAAAGTAGTGTTCAACCAGCTAACACTCATTAGAACAAAAATAAATAAATTGAAGCTACACAACCATACAAAGCTGACAAAATACAAAGCTGACAAGAAAAGGCAAAATTGCTGGGAAAGGAGGGGCAGTAGGAAGCCCAAACATGACATGCTGTCCTGAAATGTTCCCTCTAATTTTTTCTTCTGCTGTGTGGGAGCCTTTTCTCTCTGTGTGCAGGGGGCAGGGTTTCAGGTTGAAGCCCAGAAGTAAAAGGACATTGATTTCGGCTGCCTCTGAGTGGCACTGATAAAGCTCTGCAAATGTGCCCACAGCTTACAAGAAACATTTGTGTCTTGTCATTAATAGCTCTGCCCAGATCTTGCAAGGTCTAAGCAGAACTATTAATAATAGGACACGGTGGAGGTTATTAACTCATCATCACCGCACATTGGCAGTGACTTGATGGTACATAACATATTTGGAGTTTTCTTATTTACTAGACAGTTGTACAGTTCCAGGATGGGTGGAATGGTTGAAACTATGACAGAATATAGGAACCAGAGCTCTGCTAACATCGAATAAGACCATCCCTAACTGTGAAGCAAAAAAAATTATTGTAATTTCACAGCTTAAGCAAGTGAGCTTCTGAATATTTATTCTCACTTTTAAAAATATCTTCTAAAACATTTTTACAATCAGACACACAATCTTTTTACCAGGACACATACCTGTCTGGCCAGAAAGGAGTTACAAGGTTATCCTGAGAGGCAGCTATTTGGGTCCTGACTGATGGAGCAAAAAGTTCAGATTGCTCCAGACCTGAAGCTGATTTCCCCTTTGAAGAGCTGTGTCAGGAGCCTGGTCTCTGAAAGCCAGAGAGAATGTTTACTGAAAACATCAGGGCTCGACAAACAACTGCTCTGTGCTTTTGTAATGCAGAAATATTTTGAATAGATCTTAAAGAACTGTATCCTAACTTCCTGAAGCTACAGGCAAAATGTTCCCCTTTCTGGAGAGAAACACTCCATTGTTTTCTTTAAAACAACTCTGTATTTTGAACTATTCCAAGAAAACATTTTTTCACTGCTTCTGTGACTTTTCAAACTTCTCCCTCCCCATCCCATGAAGCTCCAACAAAGTATCATGGCCGCTCCTGCTGGTAAGACTGTTCTACCAATTTTCACAATGTAGCTGCTTTTCCCCTTTGAAAAGCCTATTTTGAGGATTAGTGTTTCAACCCTTGCAGTCCAATTAAACCACAGATAGGACCAACCATTGTTTTTCAAGATGAGCAAAATTAGTCTTTTCAATTTTATGAGCTATTTTATATCTTGGGATGTTTACAGTGACTTTGCCAAAACTTCCCATGTTTGGTACAACAAGGACTGACTAATAGTTACATCGGTGCCAGATATGGTGCTGATCTAAAGTACAGTTTCAAAGTTATAATTTTTTTATTTGGGCTGCCCGCATTTTTACAATTGTAGAATACTGATTTGCTATGTTGCACAATAACATATTTCCATAAGTTATCAGCCTGATAATTTTAGCAAGCCTATAAGCAAATGTGCCCCTTCCAATTTTTTGGAGTCTTTTGCTCAGTCCATGCTATAAAGAGGTCTTAAGGCAATAGCCATTTACAATTCCTAGAGCCCTAGCAAATAGCCTTTGGGAGTACCAACTCTGAAGATGGGATCTACAGGTGAAACTCAAATATAAGAATATCATGCAAATGCTCATTAATTTCAGTAAGTTAACTCAAAGGGTCAAATTAATATATGAGATAGATTCATTACACACAAAGCGAGATATGTCAAGCCTTACTTTGGTATAATTGTGATGATTCTGGCGTACTGCTTATGAAAACCCCATATTCGCAATCTCAGAAAATTAGAATAGTGAGAAAAGGTTCAATGTTCTAGGCCAGGCATTTCCAAACTTTGGCCCGCCAGATGTTTTGGACCACAACTCCCAGAATTCTAAGCTTAGCTTGCAAATGGCAAAGGACTGTGGGAGTTGCGGTCCAAAACATCTGGAGGGCCGAAGTTTGGGTATACCTGTTCTAGGCTCAAAGTGTCCCACTCTAATCAACTAATGAATCTATAACACGCGCAAAGGGTTCCTGAGCCTTTAATGGTCTCTCAGTTTGGTTCAGTAGGAATCACAATCATGGGAAAGACTGCTGACCTGACAGTTGTGCAGAAAACCATTACTGACACCCTCCATAAGCACGGAAAGCCCCAAAAGGTACTGATTGCAAAAGAAGTTGGATGTTCTCAAAGTGCTGTATCAAAGCACATCAATAGAAAGTTATGTGGAAGGAAAAAGTGGAAGAAAAAGATGCACAAGCAGCAGGGATGACCTCAGCCTGGAGAGGATTGTCTGGAAAAGGACTTTCAAAAGTGTTGGGGACTTTCACAAGGAGTGGACGGAGGCTGGAGTTAGTGCATCAAAAGCCACCACACAGAGACAGATCCTGGACATGGGCTTCAAATGTCATATTCCTCTTGTCAAGCCACTCCTGAACAATGTTGCTCATTTGGTCCAAAGTCCTCTTTTCTGATGAGAACAACTTTTGCATCTCATTTGGGAACCAAGGATCCAGAGTCTGAAGGAAGTATGGAGAGGCACACAATTCACGATGCTTGAAGTCCAATGTGAAGTTTCCACAGTCTGTGTTGATTTGGGGAGCCATGTCATCTGCTGGTGTTGGTCCACTGTGCTTCCTTAAGTCCAGGATCAATGCATCTGTCTACCAGGAGATTTTGGAGCACTTCATGCTTCTTTCCACAGACGAGCTTTATAGGGATGATGATTCCATTTTCCAGCAGGACTTGGCACCTGCCCACACAGCCAAAAGTACCAAAACCTGGTTCAATGACCATGGGATTACTGTGCTTGATTGGCCAGCAAACTCACCTGTCCTATGGGGCATTGCCAAGAGAAAGAGGAGGGTCATGAAACCGAACAATGCAGCAGAGGCTGAAGGCTGCGATTGAAGCATCCTGGTTTTCCATAACACCTCAGCAGTGCCAGAGGCTAATTGCATCCATGCCATGCCGCATTGAGGCAGTAATTGATGCAAAAGGGGCCGAAACCAAGTATTGAGTACATATGCATGCTTATACTTTTCAGAGGTCCGATATTGTTCTATTTCCAATCCTTGTGTTATTGATGTCATGTAATATTCTAATTTTTTTCTGAGATTGTGAATTTGGGGTTTTCATAAGCTGTATGCCAGAATCATCACAATTACAGTATACCAAAGTAAGGCTTGGCATGTCTTGCTTTGCTTGTAATGAGTCTATCTCATACATTAGTTTTACCTTTTAAGTTGACTTACTGAAATAAACATTTGCATGATATTCTAATTTTTCAGGTTTCACCTGTATTTCCATGCATTTCTATGCACTGTCTACTGTAAAGCCATCTAAATGAATGTTATACAGTATCTTGTTGCAGAGATGAGTACAGATATAAACATTTGCATGATATTCTAATTTTTCAGGTTTCACCTGTATTTCCATGCATTTCTATGCACTGTCTACTGTAAAGCCATCTAAATGAATTTTATACAGTATCTTGTTGCAGAGATGAGTACAGATGGGCATGGCGCGCTTCATCAAGCTTTGTGCCGAATCAACTACTGTGTATGGCCTCCCCCTTCATGCCCACCTCTATTCATGAGTTATGTATGAAGCATTACTTTTCCCATTTTGCACATGAATAACAAAATTTAGAAATTTAGAAGACTCTATGGAGGAAAAAAATCTATTACTTTTCTATACATCACACATAATATTTTAAGTCCCTAAAATATTCTTCCTTATCTAATTATGTCTAAATGAAAAGGACCGAAATGCTTCTTCCTTCCTTGTAGGTAAGGCAATGCATCCCTTGACCATTATAGTCTACCCTTTGTGTATATTGTACTGTATTTTTCCACACAAGCTATATCATTTTTAAGGAGCAGTGCTACAAGTAGGAAATAATCTTATATTTAATTAATACAGTCTGATTTGCAGTCACAAACTATAATCAGTTCTGAAGAAAGCATTCAGTAGAGTTCAGAAAAAAAGAGGGAGAGAGATTCCAACACAGGATGGGTGTTTGGAAAAAGAAAATGGGAAAAGTGAGAGAAAGAAAAAGGAGAAATTGAGAAGGAAATGCATGCAAACTGTTCAGGTCACTAAAATGAAAAAATGAAATAAAAATAAAAATTAGAAAATAGCTTTATTACAGTTCAAATTAGCATATGTAAGGTTGAAACTTGGAAGACATCAGCAATAAGACAAATTCTTTAGAATGAATATCCTTACATGGCATCGTAACTTTTTAAAAAATAATAACTGGGGTGGGGGGGGGAGTGTAGGAGCCAAAGGGTTAGTCACACTTTACTCAATTGGACAAGTTAGTAGTGACTAATTAAAACTTTTTTGTTTTAATGGGACTTAAGTATGAGTAACTTTCTGCAGATCTAACCTAGGGCCTCAAAATTATTTGTTTTTGCTATTATCCCTCAATCAAAACTGTTAAAAATACACCATTACTCAAAGTTTGTTTAGAACTACACTTAAGAAAATAACTGTACAGAAGCCGTACCAAAAACAAAATAACACCCCCATAAATAATCTTGTCCATTAATACAAAAGACCTGTACTCATGTGACTTTCACAGATAATAAGCTGTTATGCTTTTCCTGAATTTTTTGGCAATTCACATAGTAAAGAAAATTGGAAGATTGACAGCAGAACATTTAATTCATACTGTAACCAGATACAGATCAGGATAAAAACATGAGATGCAAAGTTTGCATGTATGCTTACAATACTATGCTAGTGTTTGTCAAATATGGAATCTGTTCATTCAGAAACAATCTAAACTAAAGTTAAAATCTCAATGAACTACACTAAATAAGACTTGAAACTCTAAATGCCCATGTACAAAGAATGATGGTATTATACTTCTCATTTATAAATATCTGCAATGGTGAATTCTGAGGAGACCAGAAAGAGAGACAGAAATCTCAGAAACTGAATTACAGCATTGCATTATGAGTATGGTTTAACACAGTGGCAGGGATAAGTACAATGAAAGGCCTTCTAATAAATCCTGGCCAAAGCATTATTGTCACTTTACACCAGAATAATGCAAAAGTGTAATTTCTGGAGGCAAATTACTGCAAGTTACAAAGTTAGCAAAGACATTATCTGTTGCCCGTTGAATTGCACATCTTGGCATGCAACAGATGTTTATGCTGACTCCACAACTTCTAGCAAGTTGCCTCTGAACGTTACACATATTTCCTTCTTAATAAGCTCAGACAGATCAATTTCCTACCCATTTTATTGAGTAGTTCATGTGTTTTTGCTTAACTAGTTTATTGTTTTTTATGCTTTTGTGTCCTGGGCCCTAGGAATGGGGTGGTCTAAAAGAAATCAATAGATTTATATTTCAGATATCGATAAGTAGCAAATATGTACATATCTCCATATTCGAATATACAGATATATAAAGAAGCAGAACGCCACAGTACATCACAGCATAAGCATGAAATATTTAGACATACAAAGATACCATGATTAAAGAACCAGGATTCAGTTTATATGTTATAATACACATTTCTGCACAATTACATACTTCCTGGAAATTATTCAGTAATTCCTGCAGTGTTTAACTAGGATGTTTCATCTAGAACAAATCATTTCTGACAAATGGTCTGTATATACAGAAATGCAAAATTTGCTGTAACGAACAAGGAAGAAGGAACAATGATCAACTTTGCCCCCAATTCATAACTCGTTGCCTGTATGCATATCCTCATGGGAAGAGTTATTGGCCACTACTTCCCTCTTTACAATTTTATACAAACTTAACCAGCAACACTGAGGGCTGATATTACTTTGTTTATTATCTAAACAGTAAACGATAAGGATAAAATCCTATTATGCAGTTAGACAAACAGCATAACTTTTAGATTCAAATGCAATAAGTAAACGAATCTAAAGGCATTAGATGTTGCAGATAGACTTCCATAACAATATGCAACAGACACAGAAATGTTTTAATTTATGGAAATGCACTTCCAAAAATTACACTGTTTGTGTAACTGCACAACAGAATTTCAGCCAGGATATTATTGCTCCCCCATGTGGCACCTGTGGAAACATACTGCCGCACAAGAAATGCTCTACTGGCATTCTGCCTGCATAATCTGTCTCAACATTGTTGCCCCCCCGACAGTAACTACCCCATCTCATCTCAAAATGTCCCCCAAGCAAGTAGACAATTGTAGTTTTTTTATGGCGGCCAGTTGGGTCCCAACCATAGTAGGTTAGATACCAGTTTAGGATCCTTCTAAATATATTTGTCAATAGAAGGTGTATGCCAGTTATGAGACCAAGTGGTTTACTTATTTATTTTAGAGTATTTTTACCTCACCTTTCTCCTTGAAAAAGGACCCAAGGTGGCTTACAGTAATGAGGGATAATATATAGTCCATTACATTTAAGATGTTCAGGTATTGAGAACAGGGAATTGTACTCACTACCTGGGGTTCAATCCCAGGTAGCTGATTCATGGTTGACTCAGCCTTCCATCCTTCTGAGGTCGGTAAAATGAGTACAATCACCCCCCCGCACCATTTCGCTGTTCAGGTACTGCAGTCTCATTACATTGCGGGATCGCAGTACCTGCACCTCAGAGCCGTGGGGAGGGCGGCATGGGGCGATCGGGTTGCTCCGTGCCGCCCCCGCGCTCCTCTGAGAAGCCTTGGAGCTGTGGGGGTGTGTGTGCAGTGATCGGGTTGCTCCGCGCTGCCCCCCGCGCTCCTCCGAGAAGCCTCAGACAGGTGTGTGATCGACCCTTCCCCCACCCCACCCGCTTCCGCATATCGCGGATTTTCATGCATCACGGGTGGGGTGGGTTCCTAACCCCACGATCGGCGGGGGGGGGGACGGGGAGGGGCAATGTGTAGCCTCCATACTATAATTAAAAACTGTAAACCACCCAGAGACTACTTGAAGTGGTATGGGACAGTATACAAGCAGACCACTTTGCTTTGACATCCGACCTACAGCATTAATAGACAACATTACATTAAAGCTACAAGAAAACGCACACAGTTAAAAAGAGTAAAATTCCATGTAAAGTTATGAGTGATGGAATCTAACATTGAATACATAGTGTCAATGTAAACACATAAGGTTATAAGTACCATAGTTATAAACACAAATTCTATGTGATCCTATTGATTCATATAAAAGACACATATTAGGTAGTCCATCATTCAGGGAAAGCCTGCCTGAAGAGAAAGGTATTTGATATTCACATACGTGTCTAATGAGTTCAATAGGGCTCAGTAAGCATGCAGACTATGGTTATGGCCCTAAGAATGATTAAGTTCATTTAAATTAACTATTTTTGTTTAGGACTGCACATCAGGAAGGTTAAACAATAATTACCACAATGGCTTCATCATACTATTTTTGAAATATCTAAAGTTTTGGAGAGATAACTCCTAATACTGACAAACAACAAACAAACAACCCCCAGCAACAAAAGCAAAAGCGGAAAAACCCTTTACTAGAGTCCAACCAGCAGCTGCTCACTATAGTCTATACTTTTCATCTCTCTCTGCTACGGCCCCCAAAGACTTGTCTATGCCTATGCATGTCCGCTCATCCTTCCATATGGTGCTTGCCTATAGCATTCCCTGCCTAAACCCTCTTAGAATAGATGCAGACATTTCACTTTTCTCATTTTTACTAGAAAATACCCTTAATTATTCTACAATGATATGGATTTCTAAATATTTACATAGTGGAAGTTTGTTTTATGTCCATCTTGGTTGACCTAACAGCAGGAGACCCCAACTCCCAGGACACAGACTGGTACTTGTAAAAGGGGCTGGTAGGAAAAGCGCCCCACAGCCAGAAAGGTTCCTTTTAAGCCAGGCACCCAAGTGGGTGCACAGGCTTCTCCCCCCCCCAGCATGGGAGTTTTCCTCCCCCCATGCACCCGTCGCAATCCTTTTGTTTTAATTGTGAAATAACCAGCAAGGTGGTGAGTTTTTGTGCATGCTCGTGTGCATCACACACACATGCCCATGTGCACTAAGAAAACCAGTTTTTTTAAAAAAAGATTTGGGGTTGATGTTCTAAAGCAAGAGCCGGTGATTTTTCGAGACACATACAGTACTTACCTACAAAATTTTAAACTTGCTAGTGTACATAAGGGCCATATCCTCAAAGTCGCCACTTTGTAACTTTCCATGTTACCTTGGCAACGATGTCGTGATTACACCCACATTTTTTCAAAATTCCATATATGTTTTCAGGGCAAACATGTTGCAGATTCTTGTGTAAAATTGACAGTAGCATTATTCTCTCATCTTGAGTCTTTGTCATCCTAACCAAAGGATATCTAATGTGCACTATCAATTGACTGGTACTTAAAGGGCAGCACAACAGTGGGAGGTATATAGAATTGTAGAACTATAGACCCAGAAGGGACGCTGAGGATAATTCATCCCCTGGTGAAGCAGGAAATCCACAGCTGCATGATGAGGGTGCCATAAAGTGGAAATGATATGACAAAGCATAATTATGATTATTGCTCCTCATCGTTATTTCCTTGCTTAACAAAATACCTATAAGCATAGGATATCGATAGTTGTAAACATGAGAATGCAAGTACTACAGGATCACTATACAGGGCATCCCATTTTACCAACCTTTTGAAAACTTCTCTTGAAAGACTGAATTGCTGCCTTCTGTTCACCCATGTAACGTAAGAAAAGGGATCTCCTCTGCTTCCCAATGCAAACCAAGGAGCAGGCGCTTGTGATCTCGAGGATAGATTATTGCAACACTCTCTACATGGGGTTGCCCTTGATCCTTATTTGGAGACTACAATGAGTACAAAATGCAGTGGCCAAACTGGTGGTTGGTGTGGGCAGATATGACCACATCACCCCAGTTCTGGCCCACTTGCATTGGTTGCCCATTGCATCCTGAATAAGGTTCAAGGTACTGGTTTTGATTCAAAAAACCCGCCACGGCTTGGGACCTAAATACCTGGTGGAGCGGATCTTCCAACAGTCAACTGAGGCTCGACCTACCAGAACACTGCAGGCCTTCTCACTTCGGGTAGCCACGCCCAGGGAGGCTAGGAAATCAATCACCTGAAACTGAGCCTTCTCTGTGGCTGACCCCTCACTTTGGAACCATCTGCCAAGTGAGATGTGCCTAGCACAGTCCCTGCCTGCCTTCAAAGAAGCGCTTAAGACCCTGCTTTTCAGAAAGGCATGTGGCGACCTTTAGGGTTTTTTTCTTCTTGTTCCACCATCCTGCTGAGTATTTTTATTTGTTTGTTGCATTAGGTGCTTGATATTTGTCTTTTCTGTTCATTGTTGTTGTTAACCACCTGGAGTTCTTTTGGAACTCCCGATTAAGGTGGGTGGTACATATAAACATCGGGGAAAGGGGACATCCTTATGTAGTACAGTACTTTGGCCTAGAGTTAAGTTTCTGTTATACCACCATTCACGACTACAGTTCCAAAGTTTTCTGAATACTGTACAATGGACTTACTATATCTTTACACCTATCTCCAAAACCTAATATCTCTATTAGCATTTTTACTGTTGGCCATTCCACAGAATCAAAAGCTTGAAAAATAACTACTGCCATTACATCTGCTTTTTCACATTCCATCAGATGGTACACAAATTGTGCACATGCAAATACTGAACAGCTTCCTAGAACCATGAAGTTATTTTCTCTGCTTACACTGATTATACCTGGACATGCAGGTTTGGTAATTTAGGGAAAGAGAAAGGAGTCAATTATTCAACTCAAGAGAGTCCTTCCTTGTGCACCAGTGTACTTTTTACTTTCCTAAAATTTAGTCATCATCACCTCCACCAAGGAACTAGGCAAGAGAAGTCCAAAGAGAAAACTCACCTAACTTCAAAGGATCCACAGATAGGTAGTTGCTGTATCTTTGAGCAGCATTGTACTTATTCACCTGCGGAGCCTGTCAAGCGAAGTCAACAATCTTTTGCCTTGTGGCACAGTGGTTAAAATGCTGCACTGCAGCTGTAACTGTGCTCATGACATGGGTTCAATTCCAAGTAGCAGGCTCAAGGTTCACTCAGCCTTCCATCCTTTCGAGATCAGTAAAATGTGTACCCAGCTTGCTGGGGGAGGGGGAGGAGAAAGCAATGTGAAACCCACATAATTACTTGTAAACCACCCAGAAAGTGCTTTAAGCTCTATGGGGTGGTTTATAAGCAACACACTTGGCTTTGATTTGCACAAAGACTATTCTTCAGTCATCTGAGCTGCATCAAACACTTGGATGTTTTACTTACTAGTGGGATATTAAGGAAGATAATAAATGCCGTCAACATTGGCATCAGCACTGAAAGCTCAATTGATGTGAATTAGCTGTACCCTACATCCTGTTCCCAGGGCTACTTCAGCTCCAGGGGCCTGAATGAGCAGTATTTGTCAACCCGACATCTTTTTTCTTCTATGGCTCTTATCTGACAAAAAGCTTTAAACTTGATGGCAAGGTGTGAATAGGTTCTTGCTTCACTGTGGGCGGCTCTTCCTGTTCTGTCTTCATAAAGGTGGCATTTAATGATGTATGCAAAAGGCCTTGATTAAAACAGGACTAGGTATTCTCCACAACATCTTCTGTAGGATCCAACAGGCTTCTTCTGATTTTTGGCTTTGCTAGGGAGTGCCTCCCTCTTCTAAGGACCACCATTCATGGGGAGCAACATCATCATCCATTCTATGCCTTCCGGATCAGCCAGCCGGACAGTAACTCCCTCCCTCTCCCTTTTTCCCCCATCCCTTTCTCTCTCTCTCATTCCAATAAGAAATTTAGGAGTTATCTTACTCCTCTGTCTTCTCTCTCTTTTCTCTACAGGCAACCTCACACTAATTATTTGTTTAGTCCAATGATCTTCTATTTCTCTCCATCCCTACCCTACTGCCAACTCCTCAAACTCACTTTTCTTCTCTTTCTCTGCCTGTTCTACTATTCCCCACCCCAAGTCTATCTCCTCTTTTATCTCCTCAATGTCTACCTCTCTTTCCTTCCTTACTTCCATTAATAAACTTTCTATGTTTGATGCTTCCAAGTATCTGTACTTCTTTCCTGCTCAGCAGTCTTCCTCCTATCATCCTCTTTCATGTCCAGTGTCTTCACTATCCAT
Organism: Phrynocephalus versicolor; assembly: GCA_023846285.1. Taxonomy (NCBI): domain Eukaryota; kingdom Metazoa; phylum Chordata; class Lepidosauria; order Squamata; family Agamidae; genus Phrynocephalus; species Phrynocephalus versicolor. Next base: position 55,283,721 of record JAHTLZ010000204.1, on the reverse strand, counting down.
ATCCCCTATAGGTGTCAGCTGCATTTCCTGCATAGTTGAAAGAATTATATAAACAGTCTCATATCCTTCCTCCACTGTAGGTTGATGGGACAGCATACCCTTGGAGCCAAGAGTTTTTGGTGTCATGCACTCACACTAGGTCATGGCCAAAGCTCTAGAAATATTAGCTGGTAATAAGCCTGATACTGAAAGTAACAAAACTCACAGTACAGAATCCACTGCTCAAAACAACTTCAACAACAGTTCGGAGGCAGCATAAATGGGTTCATAGACTAATAAGCACTTGGAAGTGCTAATGCAAAGCAAAATAGAAAACCTTTATATTCTGATGCTGGCCCTATGAATAACTTTAAGACCACCAAGCTGGATTCTGCATTTCTATACATTCTCTTATGTTGCTTCATCACCCAAAGTCCTTGTGTATTCCACGGGGCAGGATAGGCATCAGAGAGGGCATTTGGGAATGATCCCATTGGCTTTCAAAGCCAATGGAGTGTACCACCCAGTGACTTAGGCTCTGACAGAAATGCCAAGCAGGCACTGAAACCTCAGCCTCAGCGCTAATGTTGAAGTCACCCGGACATGTACCCTGGCTAAGAATAAGTTCTCCAGCTCCAGAAAGGAAACACTGGGTCACAGGGAACACAATCCCAAATCCAGCACTGCAAGCCTTTAAAGTGTACTTTATAAAGAGGTCTGGACAGCTATTTTGCCTTTTTGGACCTACAGAACAGATTAATTGGTTTCCCATTCATTTCAATGGGAAACTGCATTTCGGATAATGATTTTTTCTGATAACAAATTGCTTCTGGGAACCAATTAAATTCATTATCAGAGGTATCACTGCATCTGAACACGGTTTTTCTGGAATGAATAACTACTCTGTCAACATCATATCCCACTGTCCCCATCACTATTTGAATACTACTCATAATTCAGCTCCCTTGGCTAGCAAACTAAGCCAGCTTTGCCCTGCTAAAGTGCTAGTGATACAAGCATAGCAACTAAGGAACAATAGTGAATTGAAAGAAAGAAAGAAAGAAAGAAAGAAAGAAAGAAAGAAAGAAAGAAAGAAAGAAAGAAAGAAAGAAAGACCAGTAGTGTAACGTCATTCAAATTCCATTGGGGGGAACTAGAATCAAACCTGTGAACAAAGCCGAAGACCAGAGTGTATAATATCAAATCATAGTTTAGTGTTGCATTTGAACCACTCTATGAATGTGTTACAAGAAATGAAGGGTTTGTGGGATTTTTTGGCACTGACATAAACAGTTATTGGAGAAGAGCCAACATAACAAAATAGTTTCTTTTCAAATAGATGATCTAATAGACCCCGTGATGATCCAAGGACAACAAACAAATTGTCTGACCACTTTCTCTCTGAGTCAACATGCCAAACAGCCAAAGACAAATAGTGAAAACATAAAACAAAACTTGGCTCTCAGTACCAGGACTTCACTTTTCTTACAAAGAAAACTCAGTGCTGTACTCAGAATCCCCCTTACTTGCTATTCTATTAATATGCTTTTGTTTTCTTTAACTAACTCAAAGATTCTTGAAAAGGATTAAGAAAGCTGATGTATTATTATCTCTTTAACATATCGTTCTCTTATCAAGAAGCTGTGCTGCAGTGTTTGGTAGGAAATCAAATAAAAATTTAAACAAATCACTATGTAGATTTATTTCAACTATTAGCAGAACAGCTAAGTAACTTTACAGTCCAAATTTAAAAGTATTTTAGATTTACAAAACATATTTTACATTAAAAAAGACTTAATGACCTTCAGATTTAAGCTGTGAAATGCTCCATACATTCATCTGTGGATGACAACAATGGAATCAGCAAGTTTCAGGAAGATTATTATTTTATACTATATTATTTTTAAAATAATTTTATAATTTCCGTTACTAACAAAGATTGGTTCCAAAGCACTAAAAGGAAGGGAATACAACAATTTTAAAAAGTTTATATAGGAACATTGAAAGCAGAAAAGAAGTAACAGAAAAAAGCAAAGACACAGGCAACACACCATAGGAATGTAGCATACTGTGTTTGGTGACAGCCACAAAAATTAAGCACTTGCATGTAGAAATGATGTACTGAACATGAATACAGCGCTGACTGGGTGCACCTGCGAAAAGGATACCAGATTTCTGTGGTACCATATGCAGCTCTAGAAAACTGTGTATGGATTATCAATTCCTATTTGGCTGCATACAGATCACTGTTTAAGAATGTCCTTGTAATGCAAGCCAGAGCAGAGAGCAAAGCAAGACTTGAAAGGCAACATTTTTCATGGTTGCTGTCTTGCACTTGCCTCTTTTTCATCTAATGCAGTTTTTATCTTGAAAAGCGAGATTATAAAATGAACACAGCGGCTTGAAGAATTCTGGGTTCTAAAGAAAAGAGCAGCTCTTCTCTAGAGATCATGGATTTTTTTTCAGGCATGCTCCCAACACTATTTCTTGGGTTGATTAGGAATACCCAGCATTATAGATGGTACTGAAGATTACAGAGATTAATTAACTGCAATTCATTAATACGCTTAGAAAATGAAATATCCTTCAAATGAACACTACAGGATACCCTTACTATCTGCCATGTTACAGATGCCTTCATTTCATGGTCCTGACCAGCAAGAAGACACACAAATGATTATAAGATGGGAGCTGGGAGAAAAAGAGTTGCCTTATGTAGGCAACTGGGACGAGAAGAAGGACATAAATGGCTGATCTCTGTGGATTTAAGGCATCCACCCTGGTAGCAAGGTCCAAACCGTAAAAGGCTTTATAACAGGAGTCCTCAAAGTACGGCCCTCAGGTCAGATCCACCCCCCTAGGGTCCTGGGTCCGGCCCACTGGCAGTTATGGAGCCCCCACTCCAGGCCCCGGCCTGGTTGTCTCCAGCAGGGGGAACGGTGGTGGCAGCAGGGGGTCCTAGTCGCAGCCGCCAAGGGCGACGGCAAGAGGGACGATGGAGGGAATGGCAGCGGCTGTGGGGATGGTGGCGGTGGCCAGGGCTCGCAGCATGTCCCACTCCATGTCGGCTGCCAGACTGGGGCTGCTCCTGGCTGCGTCCCTCTCTGATTTGGGCCACCAACAGGAGGTGGGGTGGTGGGGGCAGTGACCAGCAGTGGCGGCATCCAGCCCTCCACCTCCCTCATCACACGGGTGTGGGACGGCCGCCTCCTGCCTCCCCATGGGCAGGAGGGCGTGAGTGCTTGAACGTGAAGGTAGGTGGGAGGGAGGGGGCTGCTCCCTCACTCCCAGGCTCTCGTGCCACGGCAGCAGGGAGCTGCTTGTGTGGGCGCCCGCAGTGTGCCTCCACTGCCCTCTGTCGGGTCGCCATGCCAGTGCTTTGCAAGTGCTTGCCATCGCTCTCCTTCTCCTCTTCCTCCTCTTCGTCTTCTCGCCCCTCCTTCTTCTTCTCATTGCTGTGGCTGGCAGCTGCCTTGCTGTGGCTCTTGCTGGTGGTTCTGGGGGGGCTGCCTGGGCCCCGCTGCCAACACTGGCAGCGCTGACCTCGGCCTTGGCCAGCACCTCTTGCCACTGCCACAGTGGCCCACCTTGCCAAGGATGCCCTCCGCTTGCACTGTTGTGGGTCCTTCGGGTGCCGTTGCTTCACCGGAATCCGAACTATCCCTCTGCCTGTGCCCGTGTTGCCTGGGTGACTGCTGCAGAGCTGCACAGGCGGGCTCTCTTCTTCCGCTACCTCCTGCTTTGCATGGGCAGCTGGTGCCTGGGGCATTTGGGGGGAGGGAGGGGGGATGCACCCACCCAGATTTTGGGACAAGCCTTGCGGACGCCGCAATCCTTGTCAGGTTTCCTTCATGCCACCTTCTGCTCGCCTCAAAGGGGACCACTGGCGCTTGGCCCCATCGCCTGGAGGGATCTGCAGTTCGCCCCCGGATCACCAGTGGTGGTTTTCAGACTGTGGTCCAGCCTGCGGCAGTGTGTGGGGGACAGTGAACTGGCCCCCTGTTTGGGAAGTTTGAGGACCCCTGCTTTATAAGTTAGAGGTATTACGTTGAACCAGTATCCAGTGCAGCTGAGCCAGAACAGGACAGATATGTTTGTATTTTCATACCCTGTCAGCCACATTCTGAACTTGTAGACACTTCCATACCTGTCTCATATGAAGCCCCAAAAAGAGACAATTGCAGTAGTCTAATCTCAAGACTACCAGTGCATGAACCAAAGTAATAAGCCACCTGTTATCTAGGTAGGGGCACAGCTTGGCAATCCGCCTAAGGTGGAAATAGGTGGACTGGATCACAGACACCACCTGGGACTCCATTGATAGTGTCAGGTCAAGTAAAATGCTCAAGCTGTGGACCTCATCCTTCATGGACAGAGTCACTCCCCACCCCGCAAATGAGAGGGATATACAGTGGTACCTCTACTTACGAGCAGCTCTACTTATGAACAATTCGACTTAAGAACGGAAAACCGTTGGCATTTTAACTGATGCCTTACAAATTTTAGATGTGATCTGCTCTACTTACAATTTATTTATTTATTTATTTATTTTTAAGATATGGCTGCTCTACTTACAAGTTGTCCGATTTACGAGCATGCATTCGGAACGGATTAAACTCGCAAGTAGAGGCACCACGGTACCCATTCCATTGACGTTTGGAGCATCCATCAATAGGATATCTGTCTTGTCTGTCAGTCTATTTTCCCTCATCCATCCCAGCAGTGCCTTCAGGCAGTGCTCAAGGGATGGGACAGAATCATCTGCAGATGGATGGAAGCAAAGATACAGCTAGGTGCCATCTGCTTATTGATGGTATGAATCTCCTGACCTTCTTTAGCAGCTTCATATAGATATTAAATAGCATTGGTAAGATAATCAACCACTGAGGGTACAGTTGGGACTCCAAGGGGTGGATGATATCTCACCAAGCAGAACTCTCTGGGGTCACTCCTCCAGCAACCAATCCCCAACCTGGACAGCCTTCCAGGAGGATACCATAGTTGATGTTATCAAAAGCCACTGAGAGATCAAGGAGGAGTAGCAGGCACAGACAGCCCCTGTCAGTTTCCATTATAAGGTCATCCTGCAGAGCACCAGTGCTGTCTCTGTGCCATTTCATGCCCTGAAGCTGGACTGGAATGGACTGAGGGCATCAGTCTCCTCCAGTAGCACCTGAAGCTGATCCAACACTACCCTCTCCACTAGCTTGCTCATGATTGAGACATTGTCACCAAGTTGTTAATATCATTTGTTGCCATATTTGATTTTTTTTGTTGGGGGGGGGGGAATAGGTCTAATTATTGTTTCTTTGAGGAGCGGGAGAACCCTGTCCTCAAGGAAAGACCCACTAAAGACAGCCAAAACTCATTCTGTTGACTTGATAGCTTTTATCAGCCAGGCAGGCAAGGATCCAGGGAGGCTGTGGTGGCGCAACAGCGGTCAGGAACTCTGTTCACCTCTACTGACATCAATAGCAGGAAATGTGTAAAAATAACCAGAAAAAATAGTGCACTGGATGTAAAAGAGAGAACATATATATATGACAATCACTTACCATGTAACCAAGTTCCTGTTACCAAGCAACAGAACAGCAGTGGCATCTCCTTGATATCCTCTTCCTTAAAAGTATTAGAGGCATAAGTTCAAGAGTCTTTGCAATGGAAGCAAGTATTTAATTAAAAACAAACAAACAAACAAATCCTATACAGGAAGGAAGGGTGTCCGGTTTGACTGCAATACTCTAGATCAGGAGTGGGGAACATGTGGTCCTCCAGATGTTGTTGGACCAGCCTCAACAGTATGGTATATAGTGAGGGATGATGGTCATTCTAGTCCCCTGAGAGACACATGTTTCCCACCACTGCTCTAGCATGGAGAACACAAAATGTTTGGAGAAAGAGAACTCTGGCCAGCAAAAATAAAGAGCAGGTTACTTAGTTGTAAATGTGAATTCACACTAATGGGGTCTTTTGTGCCTCAGGATACATCCTCAGCATATTCCAGAAAGTCATTAGCCCCATTTGCTCACATGGCATATGCTTCCCTATCCAACAGCCTTGCCTCGGTTCCCATGTTAGCCAGTTACTTAAATATATGGGTAGAGGACAGAGGGAAGATTGGGAGGGTGTGAATTTACAGATAACCACTAAAAGAGCTAGAGATACATGTAAGTAACTTGTCCTTCTTAGTGGTTTGTGTGATTCACACTAATGGGTAACTGATAAGCTCACTTACCAGCGGGTGGAATGTTATGGCAACACTGGCAAAATTACCACACAAATAAATGATGTTTCACCCTGATATTCAAACTATAATGAAAGGTTGAAGGGCTATGACCAAGTTGCCACCTTACAAGTTTCTTTCATCTGGATTTCTCTCAAGAATGCTGCTGAGGCAACAACTGCTCTAGTGGAGTGCTCCTTTAGAAAATTAGGTGATGGTCTTTTCGCCAACTACTATGACATGCAATTGTATTCAATAGCCACTTGGATATTCTTTGTGAGGATCCTTGTCTACCTTTCTCATTACCTTAGTACTACATGAACAACCTATTTGTTGACTGGATATGTTTTGTTCTTGCCAATCATCTACAACCATCCAGTATGTGCTATGATTTTTTCCAATTCTGTTGGTGATAGGGAAAATGTTGGCAACACTACAGCTCGACTGACATGGAAGTCTGATACTACTTTCAGAAGATAAAAAGAAAAAGAGCCAAACATGCTGCTCCTGCACCACCTCATGGTGTTTAAAGCACTCTTTGGGTGGTTTATAAGTTAATTTTGCAAGCCACGCATTGCTCCCATCCGCAATGAGCTGGGAATTCATTTTACTGACCTCAGAAGAATGAAAGGCTGAGTCAACCTTGAGCTGGCTATCTGGGGTTCAGCCCTGGGTCATGAGCAGAATTTGGGCCACAATGCAGCAGTTTAACCACTGTGCCATGAGAGGAAACATCTGCAAACAGTTACTCTGACTTTGTAGAATTGAAGAAAATGAGGATCATGATGTAATCCTCCTAACTCACTTGTTCTTGCTGATGTGACTGCCATTAAAAACACAATCACATGGTAGAAAATATAAATCAGACATAGTTGTGGGTTCAAATGGTCGTGAGCTGGTTTAGAACAAGTGAGAGTGACTACTGGAGCACTGGCAGTCTAATGTCTGGATATAGATTTCTTAAATTTTTCAAGAACCTTTTCAGTATTGGGTTTTTAGAATATTGTGAAGTAGACGAACCTTCCATTTGGTTTACAACTATGGCTGACAAATATACCTTTAGAGAGGAATACAACAACCCTTTCTGATTCAAATTTAACAGAAAGTGAAGTGAAATGTGTAATGTAGGAGGTTGATATTCTTCCCCCACTGATTTCACAAATGAAACATTTTTCCCTATTTGTGTGCATATGTTTTTCTGGTTGTTGGTTTTCAAGCATCTAGAATAATTTTTTAATCGTTGGTGAATTCTCTACACTATTACTTTTAGTCTGGCAAGCTCTGGATGGTGAATAATTGCTTTATATTTAGTTGATAGTCATCTGAAGCTGATTTGTGAGTTAAGGTTGTAGAGGTTCTGTGTGGGGGGGGGGTTTACAGTTGTGACCAACTCTTCATGACCCCATGGAGTTTTCTTGGCAGGAATACTGGAGTGGCTTGCCAGTTCCTACTCCAGGCACCTACAGTAAATGGTATTCCCTGGTGGTCAACCCTGCTTAGCTTCTGAAATCAGGCAAGATTGGATGTGCTTAGGGCATCTAGGCAGCATTTGTCGAGGCTACCATACTGCAATTATAATTACACTGGCTTTTTCTTTATGTAATTTTACAATAATCCTGTGTATCATATGAAAAGGTGGGAAAAGGTAAAGCAGATTTTGGACCACTGAACTGTCAATGCTTCCCCAGTAGACTGCTTCCCACCAACTTCCCACGAACAGTATGCCACACATTTCTTCTTTTAAGTCACAAACAAGTCTATTAAAGGCTGACCCCGTCATTTGCAAATGTCCCTAAACACAACTGGTAATTCTCACTCATGTGTCTGACCTTTCCGGCGACTTAAGAAATCTGCCATCTGATTGTTGTTTCTTGCAACATGAACAGATTTGGGAAAGATGTTTCTCTGGATACACAATTCCCACAGCTGAACAGTACCAAACGAGAGACATATTAACATATCTAATGTGTTGATATGAAGGTTTTCTTCTTCTTGAGACAATAAGGCATGGATTTGTTAGCCTCAGCAACGGGCACCCAATCCTGTCAGATTGGCATCTGGTTTTATTAGTATAGAAGGTAATAATAGTTTGAAAGTTTTCTTCATCATAAAGTTCTAAATCCTTCTATACCAAAGTATCTAGTATTACTAACATTATTTTTGGTTGTTTTTTTCTGCACTGCTGAATGAAGACAGGAGCCTGAATCTGATGAAGAAAACTTTCAAACAACTACTAATAAAACCATTCTGTCTTTCCATATTCTGTCCTAATGGTAGCTTCTTGCCCTAAATGTAAGATACGCATCAGGATGGCCCAACATAGGAAGGGTAACAACTGGGGACCAGAATCAGCAGTACACCTCCATTTGAAGGTCAAAGGGCACTCATTCAAAGATGAGGATGTATACATATTAGACAGAGAAGATAGGTAGTCTGAGAGAGGAGTCAGGGAAGCCATTCATGTGAGCATTGAAACCCTTTCACTCAACAGAGGTGGGGGCCTCAGTCATAGTCTATTTGCTACTTATCAGGGTGTGCTTTCAACAATACCCAGACAAATCAAAAAGCATTCACCACCAAGGCCATAGCTAACAACCCATACTTCATAGGTTTCAACACCTTAGGCCATTGTTCACCTTAAGGCTATGGATACTACTGTCTACGTAATGAGCCTATTTAGGTCATTGTTCAGTTTTCAGACCAGGGTGACAAGAGGTCAAAGCTGACTATAAGATGGAAGACTCGCACTAGCTGTATTCAGACTGATGAAGTTGTCTGGATGAGCAGCGAAACATTTCTCTCTCTCAAAAAAGTAGTCCAGTAGCCATGACTCAACTTCCAGACCAACTCTAGTTATAACTTCCTACTGGACTTCAGCCTTTAAATTATGTTCTTACACATCACATACCATACAGGTGACCTTGTATTCCTGTTAGGGCACTGAATTACCTGGCTGCTGCAATGTAATCAACTTCCCAAATGTGCATATTTCTGACTCTACTAACAGCATAACTACTATCTTTCTACTTCAAAATGAGACATATTTGCCCAGATAACTACAATCCCTTGGTATCTGATTGTCTGCATTTATTTTTAGATAGTTTCCATTCTGTTCAACTTTTTGCCAAGTTTACATAAAGTACACACAGAACGTAAAGTTTAGTTGCCCCATAGGCATTAAGTTAGTGATTGCTTTGAAGATGTCAACAAGAGTTTTCTCCCATTTACTCCAAATATGGGACCTCTCTATTTGCTATGTTTTGCTGCTCATCCAAACAGCTTCATCGGTCAGAACAAAGCTAGTTGTGAGCTCTCCATCTTATAGTCTACTTTGATCTCTTGTCACCCTGGTCTGAAATAGGCTCATAAGATGAACAGTGGCCTGAATAGGCTCGTTAGGTAAACAACAGTATCAATAGCCTTAAGATGAAGAATGGCCTAAGGTGCTGAAACCTATCAAGTATGGGTCGTTAGCTATGGCATTGGTGGTGAATGTTTTTTGATTGGTATGGGTATTGTTGAAAGCAATGTTTGGAATGTTTATTCTTGATTAATTATGTCCTTACATAGTGTTCATGTCTTTAAAGTGCACTTTGTAAACAGTTTTTTTTAAAACAAAAAATGGGAGTTTGTCTTTTTTTCTAGGCTTTGGAATGAATGAATTGGTTTTCCATTCGTTCCTACAGGAAACTGCCTTTCACAAGACAATTGTTTCATAAAACAAAATGACTCGTAGAATGAATTAAATTCATCTTAAGAGGTACTACTGTATTTTCTAATGATCCAAATATCTTGAAAACTCCATAGAGAGGTTTGCTAGAGATATCTACACTGGTGATATGGAGACCAAACAGTATGCATTGTCAAAAATAACAGCTGCTATGCTGGAATCTCAAAAAGTATTGTACTTCACATTATTGCATTATGCTGAAACCCCTCCAAGCAAGTCTATACAGTATATGGAATTTAAATAAAAACATTTTTGCAACACTTAACATTTGCTGCCACCATTAGGATCTAAGTAGTAATACAAACTAAATGCAAAAACCCTAATAAACTTAATTTCGTGGATTAAAATTGTAGTATAGAAATAAGTTTACAAAATGAGTTAACCTATGAGCCCAAATGAACAGATTCTTTTCTTAATGCATATATTGTAGGCTAAATCCAGTTGCTAGCCCCAACTAGAGCAGACTGATTGAATCAATGGACATTACATAAGTGTTGATTTAACCAAAGTTCCATTGATTCCATGCATCTATTCTCGTTAGGGCTTACAAGTAAATTTAGCCTTTAATCATTAAACAAGAGTACTCAAATCAGCATTTTAAAAGCATATAATTTTTTTAAAAAATATATGGGTGAAAGTATGAGGACACCAGGAACAACCAGAGAAAAGCAAAGATGAGCGATCAAAGAAGAGATTTAAAAGCTAATTTAAGAATAGAGAGAGGAGGGTAAAAGGGAAAGATACGAAGGACCATAGCCATAAAATTATTTATGTCTAATAAGAATAGATTATTAGACTAATCATAAGAAACAGTATATGTGAGGCAGGAAATGGAAAATAAACATGAACTGCTTCCACACTAGAGCTTTTAGTGCTGCTGAGGCACTGCTTTTTCACAATTAGCAGGAAGCAGAAATGAAAAAGAGGCTGAGCAACAGCACTACATGATTCTGCAATGTCTTTCCCCATATCAGCATTTACTGACAAGATCATTCACCAAAGATTCCCAGAAAATCAATTCTCTTTCTTGGAAGTTCCCATCCTTCCTGAGGCATCCAGCATAGGATAACTTAACTTAAAAACAAAGGGCTTGCTCATGAATAGGGCCTCTTGATTAGGCCAATCAGAGAAGTGCAAAAAAGCGTGCAAGCTTTCAAGAATTTCTTCATGAAAGAGGCTGCAAAAGCAAGCACCGAGGGAAGAAACGAGACTTCATCTTTAAGCCCATTGTCGACTGCATCAATGTGTCTCGAGTTGTAACCAAAGTATAAACATTCCAACCTGTCTGGTGTTAGATTTCATACCTAGTGGCCCACAGACTTTGCAAGCACCTGGAAAAGTAGCCATGTCTTGTCCTGCCTATTTTAAATGTAAATTCCCGGACTATTTCCATCCAGAGTGAGTTCACATGCTTTTTATTCTGACAGGCAGTCATCATATCAACAAGGCTGCAGATTCTGGATCGGTGTGTGGGGCAAAGCAAACTGGATAGCTTTGCCTACAGTGTTGTATTGAATAGGATGGGCCCTCAGTGAATAAAGTCCCAGTTTCTTTTGACATAAAATCCCCTGTAGATTTACCAATATCCTGGCAAACTCCAAATTTCTGCTCCTGAGGACTAGGGATTCCTCTAGAACAGTGGAGGTGAGGCTGTTCTGAAAACAAGAAAGATTGATAAAGGTTGCTTCTTCCTTCTACTGGACCACAGGCTTTCTCTAGACAACATAAATATTTTTATTTACCAATGATGAAGTTTGGCTATAACCTATTATTTTGGAAATATTTTCTGTGTATATTTACTCAAGAAAAAGGTTTTGCTAAGTTCAATAAGAATAATTCTTGCTAGGTATATCAAGGACTACAACCTATTCACCTCACCCAAAATATGTACACAACTGTGCTGTTGATGCATTTTTGTTTTACCTTGGTATTTAACTTTTAAAATCAAGATTTGTATACATACTTTGTATAACACAGTAGCAAAATCCTATTGCTTAATAAAGCAAATTGCATCAGAACAGGCCCATTGGATCAATGGCAAATTATCCAGCCCATCAGATCAATGGCAAATTATCCATATATATTTTATGTTGCCTTTTCAGTCTTATGCAGTAATGCTGAATTCTGTATGCCATGTGAAATAAATGAAACATGGTTCTCAAAGTTGGGTCCCCAGATGTTCTTGGACTACAACTTCTAGAAATCCTGGTCAGCACAGATAGTGGTGAAGGCTTCTGGGAATTTCAGTCCAAGAACACCTGGCGACCCAAGGTTGGGAACCACATTTCATTTATTTCACATGGCATACAGAATTCAGCATTACTGCATAAGACTGCAAAGGTCTCTCTCTCTCTCTCTCTCTCTCACACACACACACACACACACAGTAAAACTTTAAAATAAATTCTATGAGATTTTTAAAATGTGCAATCTGAGTAATGAATGATTAGTGAAATAAATTATGTATGAACAGTTATCAGAGTGACTAAGCCTAAGGCTGTATATCTAAATCATTTAACCATTGAACAGCAGTGCTGTCTAATGATATAATTCTTGCAGGGAGCTACGTTACCTTCTAAGGAGGCATTCCATCACAATGTGATGTAAAGTTTGCAAGAGATGCCCATAGTCACAATCAGAATTACTGCCCAGTCCCCATTTATGTTTCCAATGTTGGCACCTTGTGTGGTAATTTGCATCCGTTGCCCAGTTTTTCTTTGGGAAATCAAAGCTATAGGGGCATTATCCTGAATTGGACACTAAGTTAAACAGATCTAGATTAGAAGTTTTCCACGCCATGCTGTCTCTATGTCAAGGTCTTTTCTGTAATACTCAGCCACCCAATATTCCAAGGCAAGAGCTGATGTGCTAAGAACTGTGGCACCTGGTTCCCAGCTGGTGTCAGAGAGTTTGTGTAATATATTGTTCCTGGTTTTCATTTTATCCATTTTTTTAAATGTTCGATATAAGTTAAGGACTGGTCAAGGATCACTCCTAAATACTTCAGATTACAGCTGGACTTCAGCAGATGGATTCCTAAATTCCACTTTAGGTGAATAGTTGGGTTATCTATTGCTTACATCGAAGCAAGCAACTTCAGTTTTGTTGATGTTGGGTATTAGTCTTCAAATAACCATTTCTTTTACATCATTTTTGAGGGTTCTTTCAGAGATACCAAAGTCTTCAGACTTGTTTGATCAGGGCAATATCATCAGTGTATATAAACTTTCAGATGTATCAATTCGTATAAAGTCAGATGTATAAATATTAAAGAGTAACCTATACACCAGGCTGGTTTGACCACCTAGATGTACTTTGATGTATCTATTTGAAAGTATGTTCTTCAGTAGAGTACCGTAACTGTTTTTTTAAAGAAAACAATATGCAGAAATTTTAAGATTATCCCTTCTCTACACTTGATGTCAAAAGTCGATGATAAATCAATAAGAAAAACAAAAAAATTATGCTGAAATTTATTTTCTATGTGGAAAGTTAATGATAGTACATCATGACTGCTTCTTTTTTATCTATATATAGCCAGTTCTATTGGTACACGTTCAACCAGAGATTTAATTCTGATTAAAATAAGTCTCCCCAGCAACTTGTAAGAGAACCAGATCCACTGATCTAGACCATGCTAAAGAGGATCAGTTTGATGTGCATTTGGGGAAATCTTTGCATTCATTCAAACCAGATCACACATCAAATCATCTTTCTATTTAAAGGAAACGCTTCCAAATTCTCAAGATTCCTAAGTGACTTAAGCAAAAAACATAGGAAGAAGTCGCTTAACAATATTGAGAAATAGGAAACTTTCTCTTTAAATCTCTCTTGCTCTTTACTAAAAATGGGCACGAATTGAATTGGCCTGTTATTATTAGTTTTTAATTAAGAAGTTAGAAGGGATGCACAAAGCTATTGAGTCCAACTCCCTGCTCCAGGCAGGAATACAAATCAAAGGATATCTGTCAGGTGGTTGTCTAAATGTCACTTGAATGCCTTCAGTGTTGGAGCACTCATGACCTCTCAAGTTAACTAGTTTTATTGCTGTACTACTCTAACAGTTAGCTGCCTACATGCTCTAAGCACATCTGATCTCACATGATTTCGGATGCTAAGCAGGGTCGGCCCTGGTTAGTACTTGGATGGGCGACCACCAGGGAATACCAGGTGCTGTAGGTGCCTAGAGTATACCTGCCAAGAAAACTCCATGGACATAGGGTCACGAAGAGTCGGTCATGACTGTAACAACACAACACAACACAACACACACACACACACACACACACATACATACACACACACAATTACAAAGTTTTTCCTGATATTCAGTTGAATCTGGGTTCTCCTAACTTGAACTCAATAAAGACATCTGACAAAGAACAGGAGAATCCAAGTACCTACATGGAGCAGAAATATCTTTGAAAGCTTAAAAATGATGAACCAAGTGGTTTTCCAAAATGAAGGGTCAACAGTCAAAGTGGTGGTGGTGGGGAGAGGCAATTCTTTATCCAGAATGGTAACAGAAACTAGATCCTACATATAATCCAGTATGTTGATCTATGTGTGACACACCTTCTTTGAAATTGTTACTCAGCATTAAGACCCTTTGAGTATTTTTGCACCAGACAGTCTCTCTCAACCTGACCCATCTCACAGGGCAGGTCGATTCTGAGAGTCCCGTGGTGCAGTGGTTAAATGCCTGTACTGCAGGTAAAAAACTGTGCTCACAACCTGGGGCTCAATCCTAATGGTTGACTCAGCCTTCCATCCTTCTGAAGTCCGTAAAATGAGTACCCAGATTGCCGGGGTGGCGGCGGCAATGTATAGCCTGCATACTGTAATTAAACTGTAAACCACCCAGAGACTACTTGAAGTGGTATGGGGCGGTATATAAGCAGAACACTTTGCTTTGCTTTTAAAGAACAGAAGTGACCCATCTATGTTATGTTGGGCTCATCAGCGGAGGAATACAATGCAAACGTTAAAAATAAATTACTGTACAACGAACAAGACAAACACATTTGTAAATTCTACAGCAGCTTATATTACTTCAGGACTAATGATAGTATGTCTTCTTAACAGCCTAAGTATTTTACTTATTTTATGTCAAGTAAAATACTCAACCTAACACTACAACAGCAATGTAAACAAGATTAGCTATCTAGCTGAAACTACTCCTCAACAGGGATAATTTTTGTGTGTTTTAGCTCATTGTCAAAATTTTCATCTTCTTTTTCTGACTCCTGAAAGAGGGCCTCTAAAGTACAAACTATTCCTATTAATAAAAGAGGGGTGTGCAAAAGTTTGATGTTTCATGTTTTATTCTCTTATTTAACCTTTCCAAATCCTTGTTTGTCAAATTGCCTAGGAAACTTTTCCTCCAACTGCTGTCAGCAGTTAATCAGAATGTTCGGGGTAGGGGGTGGGGGAGTGGGAATTCTGAATCTATAAAAGGGCCTGGAAAGGGTGGAAGCCAAATAGGGGTGCTCTTTGCTCGTCTCATGCCTTGTGGGTGAGATTATTGTGTGTTGTGCTCCTGATGCCCTCTATACTAGCCCTCTTTCGCATACCAATGCCAAAACTCCCTTTGTCTTCTCACTTGATTAATTAGGTAACGGCCATAGGAATAATTGTGTTTTGTTTTATAATCTTTACTTATTTCCTCTTCCTCTTCTGCTTCCACCAACCTCTAGCTGTCCCTATTTTTATGTAGCTGCACTATCACTTAGGGTCTTAGGCCATTACAGTACCCTCCACACAGCCAACCCTTAGTTGCTCAGCTCCACACTACTAAGTTTGAACTAATTTAATAAGATTTTATTAAAATAATAGTCTTCAAATAATTCCTATGATTTAAATTCATTTGGCACAATTCTTCATTCTATCAGCTCCCCATCAAAGTCTCAGTTTTATTATCCTCCCCCAATCATTCTACCCCCAGACTTAAAAAAAACCTCATAAACCCTCAACTGCCATAGTTTTAAAAGCATTCTTATCATCTTTCCATGCTCCTCATTGACCTTCTCCCATCACATTCTGCCACTGCCTCCATCCCACATTCTGGTCACTGCCTCCATCACACTGTCATACTGTTCTAACAATTAGGATGTCCTTGAGTACAATTCTGCAACCAACTGAAGATTAGTTGTTCTGTCCAGGCCACATTTAGTTACCCTGCTAACCTGAATATCATGGGGCATTTTGACGAAAGCTTTACTGAAGTCAAATACATTACATTTAAACATAACCAGGCATCACAACTCCATCTTACACTGTGTTGCCTGCTTGCTGGTTGGCCTGTCTACATCCTTTCCTTCCTCCCCTTTTTTCTCTGGCTAGGGAGTTCTACTACTTTGAAACGAGGATGCCAGAGTGCCTCCCTGAGATATTTTTAATCTCCTTTCCTCCTCCTCCTCCTCCTCCTCCTCTGACCTTTCCTATCTTAGATCATTTTTGATACTGCGTGCTGGACTCAAAAAACAAATGAGAGGGCACAAAGTGGCACAAGGTAGAAACATCTCCCCATATTGCAGTAGTTATAGTTGGGGGCGGGGGTTGTCTAATGTTAGTTTGGAGGTTCCCTCCCTTTATTTGCTTGATGTTTGTTGGATGATTTTGTTTTTTGGGAAGGGGGCTGTGCCTGTGTGTTCTGCTGTTTTTATCATGTGGGGGGTTGCCTTCCGTCTTTGATTCTTTTTGAAAATTGTTATTTAGTTAACTGCTCTGTACTTATTTTGCTAAACCTATTTGTTGTGGGAGTTGACAGACCATTTTGTTTCCTTCTGCAGAGGTATGTGAGCTGAGAGGGTGGTGAACTGTGACCGTGTCTTTGTGCCACTGAGCTATGTGGGTGACTGTTATTGCTGGTAATACTGTTGCCTGCTTTTGGAAAGGTTTGATTTTCTGTTGCCTGGCTTCTTTGCATTTTTGAAGCCATTTTAAGAGATTCTTTAGGGCTTTTGAAATGCCAGAGAACATGAATGGCAAATATGAAACAAGCAACCCAAAATAGACTTTTGAAAAATGGAAGAACTGGTATATAAGAACACAAAACTGAAAGGGGTAGCTTGCCAAATTATTCTGAAACACAATACATTTTAATCAAAAACATTTGTATTCGTCAGGCTTTCCCCCTCATTTTCTGGTGATCATTTTGGGCTTCCTTCCATCTCCTCCAACACTTCTTCTTTCTGAATGGGTGTTTCTTTTGACCCATTCACATACCCATACCACCCCCAGAAGAGAGGAAAATATCATCATTACCACAGTGGCACTTTTTCTTACATCTGTGTAGCCTCCATGAGACACCCTCCCTATTATGAAGTGATGCATTATGGAGAGTGCAGGGGATACTCTCTCTTTAATCCAAGCCCTTGATGTAGACATCAAAAATCATACCTTTGTGAGACATGGCAGCAATTGAGAGACACAAGTCAGCACATTCTCTCACTTTTGGACAAGAGGAAATACACTTTATCTGTATCACATAGGGCGTTTATACACGACCCCTAAACTTCGCAGCAAATGGCTGCAAGCTCCGGAGCTTTAAAATGTTTCCCCACCATCTCCGGAGTTTAGAGGAAATTAAGTGCGACCCCGCCCACCTAAGTGCGATCCAGCGCACTTTTCTTGTACCTGCTCTTCTGGGGTGAAAATTGTTTGATGTGGTGTAAGGATAGTGAGTACGGGGCTCTCCTCGCTTCTGTTTGTTTTTTTGGCTCCCGCCCCTTTAAGAGCTACTTTACAGAGACAGGAATGTTGCCGCGGCAAGCGGAGGCAGAACAAAGGTGAGCCACGATCTTTTCTTCCTTTTTTTCTCCCTCCCCTCATGCAGCCAGCAGCCAGGAAGTGCGGAGGGGGTGGGAACACAGGAAGAGCGACAAGCCCCTAAGATCTCTGGTCCGAATTTAAGTGGCCAGCGGATCTTAGGGGTCGTGTAAAAGCGCCCATAGTTGTCACAAATCCCATTCCTTTTGTTTCTCTGCAAGCCTTAAACAGTAATTAACACTATACAATCAGTAATTTACTCTTTAATATCTGATTTAAAGGCAGCTTCAAACACTAGTATGGTTAACTGTCATCATATAAGTAAGTATGTTTATACTAGAGATGGGTACAAATCTCGGGTCAGAAGTTCATACCGGTTCATACACATGGCACCACAGGTGCAACACGTTTCTTTCCCCTGCCTCCTTGTCTGGATCCTCCACTCACCCAATGGTGCACGCTCTTTTCCTTCTCTTCAGCTGCTTGTCCAGTCCCAGGCAGGAACACGGACTTCCCTGCTTTCTTGGCTGATTGCCCACTCAAAGAAGGAGGCGCAGCAGGCAACCTGTGTTCCTGCCAGGAACTGGTTAAACAGCCAAATAGGAGGAGGAGAGGAGCACACTCTGGCTGGCGCGTGTGTCACAGGATGCGGAGGTATGGAAAGGGAAGGTGTATCATGGACCTCTGAACAGAGGTTCATGTAACCCTCAAGTTTACACACAATTATATTGTGTAGTCAGTACCATTTAAAGATTCCTGAACAGGTTTTTAAAAATTCAAATAATTTAAATAAAACCCACCCTGTCAGGTACGTTTAAAAATATTCCCAAAAAGTATCAAGTTGTAAGATTGAGTTGTGAAGCAGGTAATGAGTTGGTTTTGAATGTCTCATTTGAAAATTCTATAGAACAGGGCTGTCCAGCTTTGAAGAGCCCGCCGGCTCCTTTTGCCAGCAGCATGTCCCCGCGGGCTCCTTTCCAAAACGCTGCACATCCCCGAGGGTTCCTTTCTGAAGCAGGTGGGTGCGCATGGGCACACACACTCCTTACCGCTGCTCCACCCCTATCCCCCAAGGTTCCCAGTGCTGCTGGTGGTGGCAGTGGAGCCTTGGATGGTGGTGGTAGTGGTGGTGATGGTGGAGGTGGCAACGGGAGCGGACCGGCTGGTCACCCATCCATCCCCCAAGGTCTCTGCCACTGCTCCTGAGTACTAGGGTGGAGTCTCCTACTGAGGAGACAAGCAAGGAGGTGTGGCACGGCTGCAGCATAAGGGAAGGGAAAGCTAAAAATCAGGAGCAAACATCCAGGCAGGCAGGTGAGCAAAAACAATTATTCTGCCCGCCCCTGAACACGCCGCTGCTGGCGGTGGGTCAGCAGGTATGCAGGGACCTGGTGGGCAACCTCTGAGAGCCCCACAGGCTACCAGTCGCCTGTAGTCGACGGGTTGTGCAGGCCTGGTATAGAATATACAGGAGTCTGAGCCTGCTAGCAGAACAAAAAAGCTGTACATAAAGGGGAACTGTTCTTGATCCTAGTTGTTAAGGGTTTAAGATTCTGATCCCTCAAATCTGCACAGAGGTCATTCTGTTAGAACATTTATCAGTCTTTAGAGCCTACAGCTGGGCAATATCTATCTGTACCATGTTAATCCATATAATGTCCATGAATCTCCTTCAACAGGAATGAGTTCAATCTGCAGTTAGTTAGCTGTTTTCTCAGCTTCTTTGAGCTAACCAGGGAAGATATGGGGCCATTTTTGCAAAGACAAGGAAAAGCCTTCGCATATTCTATTAGGGTAGCAGCTAACGACAGATGCCATGGCAGTCTGGATATCAATCCTGCATGATCTTTTAATCATGCAACCTCATAACCCCCCATGGAAGTAGGCTACGGAGCAACACATCTTGGAGATAACTGTGGATATCTTGACTGCCCATTTCTTCACAGGCCAATGAAACCAACAATGAGACCATATGGTACTCCATCTTGAGCCAGAACAGCTCAGCTGCTTTCTTAGGAAGAGGACCCATAAATAGCACAAAGTTTGAGAATGGACTATGGCCATAGGGGTTACAAACGAAATATTTTTCACTGTTCTGTTTCTTGGTCTATTTGTGAGAGAATTCCACCACACTGGATGAATAAAAGAAAATACAATCTATTTTTCAACAATATATGATAAATAATTGATCTCTGATTTTAGTTCATAAAACACAATTATCCACGAGCTTTTTATCACAACCCATTTGATATACTAATCTACAGTTTCTTTCTTTGGGGAAATCAAATGCCCTACTTAAATATCCCTGCAGAATTCACATAGTAAAAATGGCAATTATAATGAGGCACCTACAGAGAGCTTTAATTATTAATTTGCAAGTTATCAACAATCTCATGCTATTTTGCAAGGGAAAAAAGAACAGGCAACCTTTTACAGTTTGAAAATGCTTCATGGTTCCAATGCTTTATTGGTAGCCTCTTCCACCAATTCTACTAAAGCTCATTCCAATGCCATACTTAAATCCTTCACAAATGCTTTGTGTCCTACTTAACAGCTTACCATAACACATGCAGAAACAGAAAAGGTAAATTTTCCTACTTTTCAAGTTTCAAGGCAGCTCTAAAGAATTTATACTTTGTCATGTACTGCACAGAACAGAGTACAACCTACCTGATGATCACTGTATAGGCTGCACTATTGCTGTCTACTTGTCCTGTATTAGACTGTCTGTTTCTTCTGACGCTGTAATATGAATAATCATGTAACAGCCATATAGCTAAACTGAATGAATTAGGAGTATGGAATAATCCAAACTGCATAGATTTTTAAATCTTTGAGACATCTTCTGGAATACAATGACTACAATTTTTTTGTTTTATCCTTCTGTATCACATAAATAATGCCCTGTTTCCCCCCCACAACTACTTAGTCCATTATTGACTTGCATTTCCACTGGTTCATTTATGAGGCATAAAACCACTCCACATTTTATCAGACAGGCATCACCACCTGTGTTCAGCAGCAAAATAAAAAGTCTTATTTAGCTGAAAACCTTTTATATATTAAGAGCTAGATTTCTTTTCCCTTTTGCATATCCAAAATGCCACAGCAATACAATCAAACACCACACTCCCAATACATGCACACAATTTGTAGTGAGGACATTTCGTCTTGTCTGCTTGGTTCTGAACACTTCCTACTGCATTTAAGAATACCCTTTCCATAACTTGGGGGAACCGCGACGAAGCTGCATCATTTGGAGAAGAGAACAGATGGGGCCCAGAACAATTAGTAACGGAGGGAGGGATCGAAGGGAAGGACTCCGAGGAGGGCGCAACTGGAGGAATACAATATTCTATAGGAAAAAAAATAAAAGGGGTGGGCAAAGGGAAGAAAGGAGTGGGGGATGTCGAGAGCTGGCCGGTTTGCACCCTTCTGGGCTTGACTACTGTACTACCCTCCAATGGGGCAGCATCTCCACCCCCACCAAATAATAATAATAACAACAATAATAATAAATCCCGGATTTTCCTCTCGGCGGTCCTGGGGGCATCCCTGGGGGGGGGGGGAAGCAGCCAGCGCCACCTGTGCGCCGGAGCGAGGCGCGGCAGTTCACGTACCCAGCAGCAGCAGGCGGTGCGTTTGCTTGTACTCGCGCTTCTGCTCCTTGAGCACCCGGTCGATGCTCTTGCTGACTCGCCTCGCCTCCTTCTCCGCCTCCCGCTCCTCCAAGCGCACCTTCTCCCAGGGTCTCTGCAGGGCCAGCGTCTGGGGCTTGGCCAGGGAGCCAGCGCCCGGCGGCGGCGGCGGGGGCTTGGCCTGGCCAGCCGCCGACCCCGCAGGCGCCCGTTCGCTCTCTTTCTCCCGAGGAGCCGCCCCGTTGCCCCGGCCGTTCTGTAGGAGCCCCAGCGGCCCGTCTCCCGCGGCGGCGGCCGCCAGCATCTCCCCCCGGCGCGTCTTCCCGCCGGCGCCGGCGCCGTCCCCGCTGGGGATGCTGCTGCTGCTGCTGTGGCCGCCTCCTCCTCCTCCTCCTCCTCTCCCCGCGCTTCCTCTCCGTCCTCCGGCCTGGGCTCCGGCGAGTGGCGGCGCCCGGGTCAAGGGCTCGGCGCTAGGAGGAGGCGGCGACGGCTGTTGCTCCGTCTCGGAGGCGGTGGTGGTGGCGGCCGTGGTGGCGGTGGTGCTCGAGAGGGAGCCGCCGGTGCCGGTGCCGGTGCCTCCGCCGGGCTCGCCGGTGCCGAAGAGCCGCGGGCGCAGACTGTAGCACAGCCCCATGGCTGGCTGGCTGCCCCTCCAGGGGATGGACGGACGAGCAGGGCGCGCCTCGGGAGTGCCGGCGGGAGGAATTCACCGCGCGCCGTGCTTCCCGCTCGCCAGGGCCGCGGAGGGCGCGCCGGGCAGCCCCTCCTCCTCCTCCTCCTCCTTACCGCCCCGCGGCCGCTGGCGGGCCATTTTGCATTTTCCTCCCTTTCGCCTCCTCTTCGTCGCCCTCCTCCTTGGCAGCGGCGGCAGCGGCAGCTGCGGCTCGGGTTGGGCGGCCGCGGCTCCTCGCCTCAGATCACCTGACACGGACCCGCCACCGCGGCCGAGTCCACCTTACCGTAAATACTTCAGCGCAAGCCCACCGCGCAGCTCGAGGTACAGAAGAGAGAGCCAAGGCGAGGAGACGCTCGTGTGCCTACTTCAGCCTCCAGCCCTCAGATGCACACAAGCAGACGCTGCCCTTTCTGTCCCTTTGGGTTGGGCGCCCATGGCCTTTAGAAAGCCTCTCCTAGAGACCCAACGGAGGGACAGACCCGTCTTTTCCTATTGTACGCAGACGCCCCCTCCACCTTCCCACACCTAGTAGTCATTCTGATGCAAAGTCCTTTACATGCCATGGTCTTTAGTGGCTGACAAACCAAATCCTTTTTTTTCCTTTGCCACCGACAATAACCTCTTTACAGTGAACACCTCATTTTCAACCCACTTCATTTTGTTTTGACTTGTTTATTTCCTCCTACTCTTGTTATCAAGTTGGTCACCACCTATTACGACTGTCAGTGACACACACTACACACAGCATGGTGTAAAATGGTTGAGTGAAGTCAATGACAGATGCAAAAGTCGTTTTGGACAATAGGTATTAACATTTAAGATGTGGTGCCAGCCTGTTAATAGGTTTATCAGATGGTGCTAAGGAAGAGTTATCATCATGGTATCTGGAAGTTGAGTCATGGCAACTGGACTTCTTTTTCTTGAGAGACTGAAGCGTTTCATTACTCATCCAAACAGCTTTTTTGTCACTCTGAAGAAAGCTAGTTGCAAGCCCTCCATCTTATAGTCCGCTTTGACCTCTGTCATCCTGGTCTAAAATAGGCTCATAAGATGAACAATGGCCTGAACAGGCTCATTAGGTAGACAACTGTCTCAACAGCCTTAAGGTGAACAATGGCTTAAAGTGCTGAAACCCATAAAGTATGGGCCATTAGCTATGGTCTTGGTGAAGATGTAAAGTATTTTTGATTTGTCTAGGTATTGTTGAAATCACAGCCTCATAAGTGGCAGATAATAAGCAGCAGAAAGGTTTCAATCTCCCAAGAAAAAGAAGTTCAGTTGCCATGACTCAACTTCCAGATAAACTCACCTGGATGATGCAGCTTTACACTTAAGTATCTTTTCTAATTCCTTTCTGGTTAGCTTTTAAGTTTTTTATCTTCTAATTTGCAATATCATCATGGTAGGTAGAGACATGGAAAAATGCTAATTATTGACTGGCAAAGATGAGTTTTTGCGTGTGAATCTGCTAGAAGTTTCATCTTTGCCTAAATAGGAGAAAGCCCAGAACAAATGTAAAGAGCTGCACTGAATGGCACCAGTGAATCACAATAATGGCAAAAAATTGTTGTTTTTACTGCTGTGTCTTTATTATAGAGTAGGCTCATTAGATCAGTTCCCTAGTCACCACCATATTTGACTCTCCTGGGTTCACCGATTTTAGGATAAATAGGGTAGTGGAACTGACTGGCTAGAGAAGGACACACACACACCCTGAACCTGGTATCCATCACAGAACCCACTCTATCTTTCTGGCAGCCCTTAGCACCCATAAAGTTCTCTTTCAACACCATGAGTCTATATTTTTTTCTATCAACTTTCTTCCACATCCAGCTGTCATATGCATCTATCATAAAAGGAAATATAGCATGTATGACTGTGGTCTTGGTTTCCAACAATGCAGCCTTACACTTCAGTATCTTTTCTAATTCCTTCCTAGTTAGCTTTTAAGTTTTTTGTCTTCTAATTTGCAATTTCCATATTGACTGATGATTAAACTAAACTATAGAAAGTTTGTAACAATTCCTGTTTGCCAACATTCATGTTTTGTAATTATTACGCTGTTATTATTCCTGTTTTTGTACTTGCTAGTTTCACTTCATCAGTAATCATTTCATGTTGTTACTGTTTTCTGCCATTAATGTATAGCCACCTGAATATCTTAAATTACTGATGTTTCTTCTACAAATGTCACTCCTCTATCATCTGTTTATAGATGATATTTTCTTTACCACATATAAGATCAAATCAAATGTTAATCCTAGCTATAGGAAACCCATTGAAATAAATGAAACATATATTACATGTGACTAAAAACTCCCTTTCATTTCCATGGATTTAATCTGTTTGGAACTTTATTACACAGATAAGTATTTATAGTTTAAATTTTAACCCCCTTTCCTGCAGACATTTTGTACCATCTTAAAGACTAATATATTTTATTTGACGTAAGCTGCATTTCTCCCATATAATGTGATCAATGCCTAATTGCATTGATCTATCAATGGTTCAGACTATTATAACACACTTGTTTTGGGGAAATATGTAGATATATGTGGAATTTATTTTGAAAATGTTTTGTTAAGGATGAAATTTTGTGTTGATTGAGTAAATGGCCTACATAAAGAAATTATGAGCTGCGTAGATGCCCTAAGCACATCCGATCTCTCCTGATTTCGGAAGCTAAGCAGGGTCGGCCCTGCTTAGTACTTGGATGGGAGACCTCCAAGGAATACCAGGTGCTGTAGGCACCTGGAGTAGGAACTGGCAAACCACTTCAGTATTCCTGCCAAGAAAACTCCATGGATATGGAGTCACGAAGAGTCGGTAACAACTGTAATGACACAACACACACAAAGAAATTATGAGCCAAAGCTATATTGTTTCTAGTGTATTTCATTTTATTTGAAGTATGCTTCAGCAAAAATAGTTTTAATTATATATTAATATTTTCATTAATGTAATATTACCAATTCTAGGACTGAACTGAGACAGTAAAAATAAACACTGGAACAGAACAAATTAATTCCATCTAATGGTGCCTAATGATGTATTAATATTGGAACTGTGGTCATAATGGTTCATTACTGCATATGTGGTTTTACTTTCCTTTTGCTTTTTTTTAAAAAAAGAACACTTCCTCACAATAAAAAGCATAACTGAGATACTCTGCACAGTAGATGAACAAGTCACGTACTTAAAACCAACTCTTGTGTCACCATCTTTATTTCTGAAGGAAAATGAAATTTTTATTTAGAAAGGACTCCTAATACTAATGATGAATAGAGATTAGAAATTACACAGCAACAGAAAGACACAAAAGATTGTAGCATACACTGATGACTTGAGAGTATTTGTAACATAATGTGAAAAGTTAACATCTCAAATGCAGAGAACAACAAATGGCAGGGAAAGGATCACTTCACTTCTGCTTCATCATTATTTCCATTCATCTCTTTATCAATTCTGATCAGTTGCAACACATGAGGTTTTAGATGAAGTCTTATTCTGTAGCCCCACATGCCCACTGGAACACCATTAGCAGCAACACACTGCCTTCCTTGGTGATTTTGGGGTGCATGTGACTCGTACTTAAGGAGATGAAGTCAGGTTGTCAAAGGAAGCTAATCATTAGCAGTTTGTGAACACAGAGCTGTGCAACAGTATTTTGGCTTATATAGCTTATATAACTTATCCCAATATCCTCTATCAATGGGTTTTCATTCAGGCAGACCTGTGAGTCAGTTCAGATTAACTGTCACAGATACAGGGTGCACTGGGTATGGATTTGTTGTCCTTAATGTTGCTAACCTATGCAATGAAAGGGGAAAATGTATGAATATATAAAAATAAGGATCAGCCTGTCCTTGAATTATGCCTACTAGATAGAATCCAATCATTCTTAGTTTCCCTACACTAGTCAAGCACAATACTATGCAGGCAGGAACAATCTATGCCAACATGATGATACTCTTGTGCAGTAGTAATGCTTTGGTTAGTCCTATAGTGCTGAAAGGGACAAAGTGTGGTCAGAGCAGGAGAATGATGAGGAAGCAGTTAAGGATTCAGTGGAGAAAACAAAGTAAATTTTTTGAGTATTTTTACTCTGCCTTTCTCCTTGGAAAAGGACCCAAGGCAGGTTACAGTAATGAGGGACAATATACAGTCCAGTACTTTTAAGACATATTCACGTTTGAGAACAGGGAATTGAGGGGCATCTTGCTGCAATAAAAGTCAACATTAAAGCTAAAAGAGAATGTGAGCAGTTAAAGAAAAGAGTGAAAATTCCATTATGAGGGATGGTGCTAACATTGAAAACACTGGTGTATTTATGAAGTCAGTCAATGCAATCATGTATGGTGGATCATCTAAATATATATAAACACAAAGTTATAAGTGGTTATAAACACGAAGTCTGTGTAGCCATGTATTGTAGATTCATATAAAGACACAAGTCCATCATTCAGGGAACGCTTGCCTGAAGAGAAAGGTTTTTGCCTGTTTCTGGATTGGGTAGCAGAAATGGGGCAATACTGGCCTCCAGTGGGAGGGAGTTCCAGAGTCTGGGAGCAGTGACTGAGAAGGCTCTTTCATGTATTCCCATGGAATGTACCTGTGAGGGTGGCGGGATGGATAGAAAGGCCTCTCCTGATAACCTTAGCACCCAAGCCAGTTCATACTGTGAAATTTGATCTTTAAGGTATACTAGCATAGCATTGTAGAAATGCAGGGTCTTCTATGCCCCCACAATAGACTTATGGTAATATGAACAGGCAACATCAGCTCAAATCAGATCATCAATGTACTTATGATAGGGCAGTGGGTAAACCAGAAATGTAAATCAGAAACACTAGATCCAATATGAAAATGCATTGCTCACTGCCAGTATTAGGCAAAATAGTATTTTCAAGAACAGTGAAGAGCAGCATCGTGTGTAAAATATGTGTACAACTGTGAGGAGACCCACTGGAGTAGGGATGAACATTTGGGTAAAAATCAAAGGAAAAAACAACTGTGACACGACATCATTGCAAGGATTTGGTGTAGATCTCCTAACCAGTCTGAAGATTTGGATGATACCCATAGAGATCAGATTAACAAAAATCAAAGAAGATAATGGGATAAACCAATTACCTTATAAAAAAGGGAAGGAAAGGGGGAAAGTGTGTGTGCGTGGGAGAGGGCGGGAGAAAAGCTGTGTAATCATAGAATTATGAAATTGAAAGGGGCCTATAAGGCCATTGAGCCCAAACCCCCTCTCAATGCAGGAATACAAATCAGATGATATCTACTAAGTCATCCTAGTGTTTACCTACAGGTGTGGGGTCCACTGAAGACTATCTGCCAGATGGTTGTCTAAATTTCTCTTCAATGCCTGCAGTTTGGGAGCATGCATCATCTCTCAAGGTGATTGGTTCCATTGCTGTACGTACTGCTTTACCATTGCTGTACTGCTCTAATCCTTGAACACAATCCAAATGTATCACCCACCTTGCTTTTGAGTTCAATTATCCTAATAAATGTCGGAAGTCATTCTGAGACTATAACATCCAACCAATTCCTCACTTGTCTTGCTGTCAACTTCATTCTCCAGAGGGTAGAAGGCGGAACAAGAAGACCCTGACTAACAGGGAAGAACAGTTCCATGAACTGCAAATAGTGGAAACTTTGGGTGGAAGGGACCATGCCCACTTGGTATTTGCTATACTGAGAAAAGTGAAAACTTAGACTAGTATAATAGCTTTTTGAAATTTAGAAAAGTTGGTTTCAGTAACCTGAAATGCTGGGTGATAGCCCATCATCAGAAAGAAACTGATGGAAACACTGGGTCATATCCCATTGTCAGAAATGCCAAAAGCTGTGCTTTGGAGGAGGGAATCTCTGGCATGATGGTAAGTGATGGGCTGTGACTGATTGACTGTTAAGACAGGAGGAAAATTAAATTATCATCTATAGCAAAGTGTTCTATCATCACAGCACAACTCTGATTCTACCACCACTCAGAGTGGCTGTTCTCTGATTAAGTTAAATGATACAAAGAGAAATTTATTCTCAGTTCTGAGCTCCATATAAAACAAGTGGAGTACATTAAAGAGAAAACTCCTTTGTAATCCCACTTTTGCATTTCCTTATTTAGTATTCCTTTGCTGTCATTTCAAGTTATTGCTGCTTTGGATCAGTAATATAGTTATCATCGTCTTAGCTTAAATGATTGGTGCTATTTCTACAAGGGTGAAGGGAATCCATGGTGTTCAGCAGTTTCTTAAAAGGAAAATGTTGAAACACAATCACAAACAGTTGCTATTGTGGGGGGGGGATAGACAACTGAGGAATTTGAACATTTAAAATGGTTTCTTCAGGGAGTTTTCACATAATGTAAGGTTTAAAGCAGACATGCACTCACAAGGTCACCAAATGAGAAGTTTAGGAAGTCTGAAGCTCAAAATATGCTTGGACTCACAAGAGATGTTATTAGCAACAAACACATTTGTTGACAGACAAGGAAGAACTGATGAACATCTATGTTGCCTCTGTCTTCTTCTCCCCCAAGAAAGGAGTGTTCAGCTTACTCCAGATGGAACAAAGAGGAAAGGGAGAGGCCTGAGCCTAAGATGGGGTTAGAGGTAATGCAAAATCTTCAAACTAGTTTAAATGAATTGAAGCCCATCCAAAAAGACCCAGAAGCAAAATTAATAGCTAAATTAAATATTTAAAAAGTCTATAGATCTAAATCACAAAGATAACTTAGGATACTCATCATCGTCTTTGTCTTCTTTTTTGAAGCACCTGCCTAACTTGGTGGCAGGGTCCACTAATTCAGGATCCTCTTCATGTTAAGCTAAATAAATAAATAAAAAAGTCTCAGAGTAGCCATTTTGCTTGATGGTGCACTATAGAAATTATATCTCTGGAGTCAAGCTGGTCATTCTGCAGACAGGCCATTTGCTTTTCCTCAGTTGCTGTGGAACTTCCTAAAAATTATTCATAGGCTTACTACAGAATGTTCAGATTCTGAAAACATTAAGACATAGATAAAGGTAAAGGTTCCCCCCACACATGCATCCTAGTCATGTCAAACTCTAGGGGTGGTGCTCATCTTCGTTTCTAAGCCAAGGAGCCAGTGTTGTGCAAGTCCGTGGCCATGTTGTTGGCATGGCTTAAAGTATTTTTGAGCACGGAACACTGTTTACTTTCCTGCTTTTTACAGTGGCACCTATTTATCTACTTGCAATCACATGCCTTTGAACTGCTAGGTTGGTGGGATCTGGGGTTAACAGTGGGAGCTCACTCCACTGCAAGGCAGCTGGGATTCAAACCGCCAAGCTGCCGACTTTGCATCCAATAGTTTTAGCACTCTAGCCCACTGAGCCACCACACCCCTCATAAGATATAGCAGCCCCCTAAGACACAGCAGCGTACAAAATTCATTTATACTAATCTAACAGGTCAAAAATATCTTATTTGCACCCCTCTCTTATCCAGATAACACACAGTAGAGTACTCTGAGCCAGCAAAGTTATATTGACATGAGCAATAACAAGTACCTCTAGTAGAGATGTAAAATCTCCAGAAGTTTTGAAGCCATGGGGAAAAAATTGGGGGAAAATGGAAAAGTTGTGTGTGAGTGAAAGGTATTTTCCTGTCCCCCACCCCAATAGGTTCCAGAAATTTTACATTGTTACCTCTACCTATCCCAGGCATGTGATAATAAATATGCAATAACAATAAACAATGCTACTTAATGCTGTTTCATGACATCTCCAATTAGCCACTTTACTCTGACACCTAATTTGGCTTTAATTACAGAATGAGATAAGACAATGGATTATAGTGCCTACTATAAGTCATATTTCCCCCAGTAACAGATGACATGGGAACTTAGTGAACCAATGTACTAGAGATATAGTATGTTGGTACTCAATGGAAATATCAGCAGAAGACATTCTTATTCAGTTCAGTTAGGTGTGAAATACTAAGGAGCTGGCAGTATCATTGTCAGTGAGGAGGAGGGGAAGAAACCAGAATGAGTTGACTGCATTTTGGTTTCTACTTGAAACCACAAATCCCAATAGGCACCAGGTGTCACTGGGTCATATTCATTGTAATAGTCAGCCACTCATGCTGTCTTCCACATTATTCCACTCCATTACTCTTCCTACCTGGTTTGCCATTTCCTCACCCAGAAAGGTCTGCATGTCATGGTCCCTGAGCTAGCTAAGTACAGTGGACCCTTGTATAATAAATGGTTTGTATAACATAAAATCTATGCAACATAAAAAAATTCCAGAGATGGGGAGATGTGCTTAACAGAATTGCCTGTGGGGTGAGTCCATACAACATAAAATGGTTGTGATTAGGGATTACTCTGTTTTCAATGCATTCCTATGGGAAATTTGTATAAAGGAAAATTTGCTTAATAGAATTACTTTTAAACCACCCAGAGAGTGCTTTAAGTGCTATGGAATGCTTTGCTTCCTGCTTTGTGCTCTCCTGTTGCTCAGAGTAGGAAACAAGGTCCACCTAACTCCTCATATAAGCCAGAGCACAGGGGAAATGTTCTTCTACCTACCCCTCAGTGCCTTGTTCCCAAAGTCCCCTCAGAAAGCTTGTAGTATTAAAACAGCTGGCTGGCTAAGAGAAGGAGCCAGGCAGTGGGAAGCAGAGTGAAGCAAGAAGATTCCTTCTTGGGCAGCAATCACTTCTGCTGCCTCTCCAGGTCTTTTTTGCCTGGTAACGTGCAAGAGGGACAACCATCACCATTGCTGTCATTGATGCTGCCACTGTTTGCCGGTGGTCCAGAGAAGCATCAGCACTCCACCATCAAAGGCAATCCCCTCATCTTAGCTAATGAGAGAGGTAGACCCACAGCCATGCTTTCCTCCAGGGCAAAGTTTCATTTCTCCCCCATCCTGTCACCTTTGAACATATTCAGTCTTGCCTGGGCTGCTTGAGAAGGGAAAGGTTGTTGTCTGACTTCTCTTTTGCAATTCGAAACAATTCAGGACTCTGCTAAACCTGCTAACAGCTCCCTCTTGTGCCTATGCAATGCCATTTCTACCATCAGCTCAGATATTACAACTGCCAGTGTAAGACCTAAACAGTTCAGCGACACGTTGGCATTTGGCATAGTCTTTTGGTGTCACAAAACAAATGCTTATGCCAACTTCTTAATAAGCACTAAATTTTACACCAGTAGTCTTAAGCCAGCATAATTGTGCATCTGATTTTGACCATTTTATTTTATTAAGATTGTTCACAATGCAAATTAAATCTTTGTAAGGCAATTTTATTTATTTATTTATTTATTTATTTATTTATTTATTTGTTTATTTATTTGTTTGTTTTAGAGTATTTTTACCCCACCTTTCTCCTTGGAAAAGGACCCAAGGAGGCTTACAGTAATGAGGGTCAATATATAGTCCAGTACAATTAAGACATGTATTGAGAACAGGGAATTGAGGGACATCTTACACTACAGCATTAAAAGACAACATTTTATAATGAAAGCTACAAGAGATTGCGAGCAGTTAAAAAGAGAGTAAAATTCCATGTAAAAGTTATGAGTGATGGAAACTAACATTGAAAACATAGTATCATTGCAATCACACAAGGTTATATGTGGTTATAAACACAAAGTCTACATGATTTTATAAATTTATATGAAAGACACATAATAGGTAGTCCATCATTCAGGGAAAACTTACCTGAATATAAAGGCCTTTGCCGGTTTCTGGAAATCAGAGATGGGTCAGTCCTGGTGATCTAGTGGAAAGGAGTCTGGGCACCACAGCTGAGAAGGCCCTTTCATGTGTTCCCATGTGACATACCTGTGAGGGTGACGGGATGGAGAAAAAGGCCTCTCCTTAACACCTGAGTTGGTTCATACTGTGAGATTTGATCTTTGAGGTAGCTAGGACTCAGGTCGAACAGTGCTTTGTAGATCAACATCAGCACTTTGAATTGTGCCTGATATCTGATTGGTAGCCAGTGGATCTGTTTTAGGTGTGTAATGTGATCTCTGTACCCTGCCCCAGTCAGCAATCTGGCTGCTGCAATTTGGACCCACTGAAGTTTCCTGAGACTTTTCATCAGTAGTCCCACATAGAGCGCATTACAGTAGTCTAGCCAGGACGTCACTAGGGCATGTGTTACCATGGCCAAAGCTGGTTTCTTAAGAAATGGACGTAATTTGCATACTAGCCTTAATTGTGCAAATGCACAATATAATTAAATGGCAGGATAGTGGCATACAAATACTATTCATGACAACACCAATGGCATCTCAGAAATAGACAGTCTTAAGCTCTGTATGTTTACCAAAATACTCATCTCTACAACTTCCTTGATTTAAAAAATTGTCTGAAGAACAAACTTTAGCAAGAAGGGTCTGTAAGACAAGAGTGCTTATACCTCAAACCTGCCTAAGGAAATGTGAATTGTGATGGTCTCAGACACTTTTTACCTTAATTGTACAATTAACATGATATTTTGAAACCAAAGGCTAAAAGGCAAGGTCATGTTCAGCTTCACCCATTAGCCATCGCTCTTAATAAACTAACTGTTAAGATCATTTGCTATGTGGAGATCCCTGTCTACCTGCCTAATGCAAAGGAGTGACTAGATGGCTATTTTTCTCACAGTTTGTGTTCTGTTCTTCACTGTTCATTTTTATATATAGTCTGTCAACAACATAATGTTAGTACTGCTTGCAAGGAGATCTGATCTTTTGGTGTGAGTATGCAATATTTTTTTTCCAGCCAACAGAGTTTGCATTTTTTTGGATCATTTCCACTTACATTATTTTGTCTTCATTTGGGCTTGTGTGACTGCTTTTAAGACCTTTGTTGGATGTATCCAGATGGAATAATTGATGGATTGTTGTGTGTGTGTGGGGGGGGGAATTAAACTTATTGTTTTCTTTGTTTCTATTTGCACAGATAATATTGTATTTTTAAAAATCTTTCCTTGTTTAGCACCACAGTGCTAAACTGATAAAGAAGTGATTCAATTGCTTGCTGTGCCTTGTCAATTTTAGCACCATTTCACTTACAAAGTATTAAAGGAAGGTATCTGAATGCTAGCAAAAGTGGCAGAGAAGAGGGTGGTGATAATGGCAGAGAGGAGTGACAACAGTCACATCACATCTATTCCACACAAACTTCCATGTAGTCATGCTTTAGAGCACTGTATACAAGGCATACCTTGCAAAAGGTCCTTAAGGGCAACATATAAGCAAAGCAAAACAAACATGTTGGATCTGGGAATATTAAGCCACATCCATGGTTGCCCAGAGGTCCTGAACGATGCCTATTGCCATAAATGTCAAATTTTCTGAATATCAAAAGCTGGAAATAGGGTTGCCTTATTGCCCAGGTTTTGCCTGGATTTTAAATGTGTTAGCTAATACCTGTGTGGTCCATCACCTGGCCTGGACTCTAAGGTTTCATTGTTTTAAAAATAGTAAGCCTGTAGTTCTTATAGAACTGGAAGCAGAAGGCAAAATGAACAAATCACTATTTTGTTTGAGTCGTCATGAGAAAGAAGCCTTTCTGTATGATTAGTCAGTAGGCAAGGGTATCCACCTTAGGACAGGATTTCACAGCAATTGTATAAACTTAAGATTCATTCAAATGAAAAAGCCACATGTGTCTGGTTCATTATTTTGGTGAAAAGAAAAGAGAGAGAGAGAGAGAGAGAGAGAGAGAGAGAGAGAGAGAGAGCATAAACATTGAAGTACTATGAATACCAATTATTTTATTTCAAGTGGAGCTTGTATAGATCAAAGTCCACTTCCTCTGACACAGGGATACAAATAAAGGACTGGCTTTGTGTGTGTGTGTGTGTGTGTGTGTGTGTGTGTGTGTGTGTGTGTGTGTGTGTGTGTGAGAGAGAGAGAGAG
>JAHTLZ010000204.1:55231886-55249796 GCA_023846285.1 Phrynocephalus versicolor | reverse complement strand
TGTGTGTGTGTGTGTGTGTGTGTGTGTGAGAGAGAGAGAGAGAGAGAGAGAGAGAGAGAGAGAGAGCATAAACATTGAAGTACTATAAATACCAATTATTTTATTTCAAGTGGAGCTTGTATAGATCAAAGTCCACTTCCTCTGACACAGGGATACAAATAAAGGACTGGCTTTGTGTGTGTGTGTGTGTGTGTGTGTGTGTGTGTGAGAGAGAGAGAGAGAGAGAGAGAGAGAGATGTATCTATGTGGATGGGAATTTGCATGCCTACAGCAAATCTCCTTACTATGGTACATTCGTCTCCACTGCAGAATAAAATAAAACAGTCAATTACTTCAGTTAGCAGGTCTTGGTCAGGACAACAGCTGAAGCCAGGTAGACTTAGCTGTCCTGGAAATACTTGGGGATAATTTTGGGACAGAGATCAGGACACACAACTGTTTTCAATATGGGCAACTGTTTTATACCAATACAATATTATACGAATATGTCTGTAAAGATTCTCAGTCATCCAGGTGGATTTATCTGGAAGTTGAGTCATGGCAACTGTGCTTCTTTTTCTTGAGAGATTGAAACATTTCACTGCTCATCCAAACAGCTTTGTCAGTCTGAAGAAAGTTAGTTGCGAGCCCTCCATTTTATAGTTCACTTTGACCTCTTGTCACCCTGGTCTGAAATAGGCTCATAAGATGAACAATGGCTTGAATAGGCTCGTTAGGTAGACAACAGTCTCAATAGCCTTAAGGTGAACAATGGCCTAAGGTGCTGAAACCCATAAAGTATGGGTCGTTAGCTATGGCCTTAGTGGTGAAGGCGTGAAGTATTTTTGATTTGTCTGGATATTAGTGAAATCATAGCTGGATAAGTGGCAGAGAGAATGTGCCTGAGCCCACCCACCTCTGTTATATATTATAGGAAACTGGATTACTAATATATGTAGCATGCTAAGAAGTCTTGACAATCACTAAAAGTTAGAATGTTTGATTCCTAGCTGGTCTATGATTAGCTGAAATTTGTTTGCAAGGCTGTAGCCCAACAGATCATAGAAAACAGAGGCTGGAATCCTGTTGTTTAGTGTATCAAGTTCCAACTATAGTGGGCCCATTGACTCACTGGACTTGTAGAAGAGTTGAGCTGCCAAATTACCCTGATTCAATGGGGCTACTCTGTTGTGTGTTGTGTCATTATAGTCGTGACTGACCCTTCGTGGCTCCACGTCCATGGAGTTTTCTTGGCAGGAATACTGGAGTGGCTTACCAGCTAGTCTAATTGCAATTTATTAAAACTTAACAACTGGATTTCAGCCATTGAAGCCATAGCAAGCAATGCTATCTAATAGTTATAGGAATTGTAGTCTCAAAACAGAACCTTCTTGGCTCTGATCTTATGTATCTTGATCACATTCATGCTTTAGCATCAGATTGATTCAGGGGTCCTTGAAGTTGCTTCCAACTCTACAGTTCTGTGATTTTATGATTTTATGGCTTTCTAGAAAAATTTTTTTTGACATTCCATTGTCTCAATTATGGTAATTGCTGTTCTGAGAAGAGGAGTGTTTCTTTTTCTGTAAAGGTGAGTTGAGCTGCAGTGGAAGCTTACAATTTGATCTGGGTCCCCCACCCCCAATCCATCATTCTATGTTAGTGCAACTTCAGTTAGCAAGCACTTAAAAAGAAAGAATGAAAGCAGCTAGTGATTGAAAGCAGCAGCTAGCACAAGGCAACATGCACAATTTACATTGACAGTGGTGTGCATATATGCTGAAACAATTGAAAATACATTGATTTGCCATCCCAGTTAAAATAAATGATGTCCGGATAGAAGAGAAAAATAACTCATTTCAGATTTTTGTTTTTTTTTAAAAAAACACTCTTCCCAGGTGGGAAAAATCTGCACTTCCATGCGCATTGTGTGATTATTTTTTATATTTTGATTAAAAACATGCTAAAAGTGATTGAAATAGGAATTTTCATCTCTAATACAACAGTGCTTCTATAGGGGCCTATGAGCGGTAAACCATCACTCTTGATGTCCAGTAGGAATCAGTCTACCAGTCATAGCAAACTCAGCTTTCCTTCCTTCAGGTCTTTTCCCATCTGGCCCAATCTTTTCTGTTCCCCTCAGTACTTCCACATGAGCAGCTTAGTAGCTTAACTGAGCTAAGCAGCTTCCTAAAGCCCAGCAGGTGAGACTGTTTACTGTCCCATTGTTGGATTAAACTCCCTGAACATGAACAAAAGTGCTTGACTGCAGCTTCTTTGAAAAAGGGCTTGGTCCTGAGAAGAAAAAATCCAGTCCATCAAAAGTCCAAGAACCTCCCTTACAAAGGGAAATCTGTAGGTGACATATCCCTATTCCTGGGCATTAGCTCAGTCCTCTGCCACACTGTCTTTCTCTTCCTTCTCTCTATCTCAAGTCTCTTCTTCCCCCTTTCTCTGCCTGCACCCACTTTTATATTTTTCTTTGGGTGGAAAACCTCTTGAGCAAATTTCCCCCCACTTTCTCCCTCTCCCTGTTTTTTGGGGAAAGTTGTACTGATTGTTGGAACAGTAGATATTATCCAGGAAAATAATATTGGGAAGGAGACTACTCAAAACTCTCCATCTCTTCTTGGTTGAACTCTTGTGGAAGCTGGGAAGACAACATGGTGAGCCTCCTTCTGTGGGATGAAGGCCACTCATTCACAAAGTGTCAGCTCCTCTGTAAATTCCATCAATTAAATCAGTCTCCTCTAATTCCAACTACTAAGCTAAGCAATCTCTTTCAGCTAGAGATTGATAAAGTTACTTTCCTGGACTACAACACTCACCACCCCCTAGCCAAAATGGCCAGTGATCATCTTGGCAGATGCAGACTGGTGTGGTCCAAAGAGAAGATTTTTCAGAGGCTACTGTCAATCTAATGCTCTACTACAATATACAGTGGTACGTTGGTTTACACGTAACTTACATCACAAGTATTTTGATCAATGAACAAAAATCTCTGATATTTCAACAAGCAATGTCTTGATATATGAGCATTGGGGTCGCTAGTTGCTGGCTGCTAGGTTAGGCAGCTGGCTTCTGGCTGCTGAGATCCCAGGATTGAAGCAGCAGCTCTGCTGGTCCAAGACCCACTGGTCACCCCCTCGCCAGGTCAGGGCCACTGGCTTTTCACCTGCCAACCCATAGGCACCCACCCCAAAACCAGCTTTTCCCCTGTGGCATGGGTGCCCTGGAAGAGCGGGACTTGGATAGCAAGAAGCCACCATCCACATCCAACTGTTCCAGGGTGCCCAGTGGGGAAAAAGTGCTGTTGGGGCAGGTCCCCTTAAGCTGATACCACCAAAGCAGGGGAAAGGCTTTCACCCACTTTGGTGGGGTCAGCTTTTTGCTATCCACATCCAGTTCTTCCAGGGTGCCCAGCAGAGAAAAGGTGCTGTTGGGGCAGGCGCCCGAATGCCAACCCCACCAAAGCAGGGAAAAGCCTTTGGGTGCCTGCCCCAGCACCAATTCTCCCCACTAGGCACCCTGGAGGAGTTGGACGTGCATGGCAAAAAAAAAAAAAACCCAGCCATTGCCGCGGGTCCTGGCTGCTGGGGTGCTGGTGCTCCCTGCCAAAGCAAATTTCTGTATAGGAAATAATGGAAACTGGGGCCCAGAACGAATAATCTAAGTTTCCATTATTTCCTATGGGAAAATTTTTATTTGATTTACAAGTGTTTTGGTTTATGAGCATGCTTCCGGAATGGATTATACTTGTAATCCAAGGTACCACTGTATCCCAAAGCAATGGAACAAAACAGGACCTTGTGAAGGTGGCCTAGCTAGATAGCTCAGATCCATATTATTCCTCTTAGAGCAGTGGTTCACAACCTCCCCATTGCCGCGACCCTTTCATACAGTTCCTCCTGCTGTGGTGACCCCTTGCCCTGCTTGGAAGAGGCCACAATCCCCCTTTGGCAGGCCACTGCTGTGGTGCCATAGTGAACTACAGGCACCCTCAGCCAATTGCAGCCTCCAGTGCAAGAGGATCTTTATGAGTGCATAACACAGATATCAGATGTCCAATCTTCATCAAAATTGGATGGTTTGCACAGAGAGTCAGGGGAAGCTTTTGATGTCTCTAGGTGCCTTGGGGGACATTTTATTGCCCTGCAAACTGAAGAATCAAAATCACTAAAAATGCATCAGTTCATATTCATTGGGGGTATCAATTTGTATGAATATGAACTGATAACTTAGCTATTTCTGAATACACTTTGCAATTTATTTTTAATTCTTGCTCATCTCATGGTCCATTATTCTCTCTTAGATCTGCAACTACCATGTCAAGTGATGTTAATGCTGAAATATACTGATTGAAAACAGTGCAGCAGTTAATATATCTATCCCCAGAAAAATCAGGACCACTTCACATATCCACCAAGAAGGCCACTGCTAACAACCCACCCTTAGCGTCTGTTGCAAGGCATTGCAGAGCTGTGACTGTCTCTCTCACACAGCCATTGTCCATAAAATAAACCCACTGTATTCACTCCAGGTGAATTGAAACCAATGTGGAGAATAAATTGGAGGTCTCCTACCAACCTTCTTCAAAATGAAAAAGCTAGTTGGATGGGTAGCAAAACATTTCGATCTAACAAGAAAAGAAGTCCCATTAGTCCCATTACCATGACTCAACTCCTGGATAACCTCACCTGGATGACAAACATTATTTACAGAAACAATTAATATAAGTCCTAAAGTTGCACCTTATAGAAAAAAATACACATTAATTTACATAGTATGCCATTTTTCATATGCAAACAGCACTGCCCAATATGCTTAATGTGCATACATATTAAACTGATGGATTTGGAAAAGTGGAATATGGAAACCTTAAGTCTAAAAATCATCTCTGTTGGAATTTGCTAGGCAGTAGCACAAGAATAACACTCAAATTACATTATTGTCATCATCATCATCATCATCATCATCATCATCATCATCATCATCATCATCATCATCATCATCATCATCATCATCATGGATGACGATTATTACAATTGTGCAGCAGATAAGATTGTTCAATCAAGTTTTGGTAGAATTTTTCATGAGATACTTTGCGTTGCAAAGGTACACTGAACTGTGTTTACATTTGGAACTAGAAAGAATGAACAGAATAAACCAAGTAAAAAAATTAGAATTAACTAGCAATTTAAAACTAATTTATACAAACAGTCTATTTCCCTGGAGAGCTGCCACATGGAACATTGCCATGTAAATACACTCAAGCAATGCGACTGCCATTCACAGATGTCATCATTCTAATAACCTATGGTTCCATCTGTGGCTTGTCACTTCTTAGTTCAGGATTCACATGATCACAATTTCCCCCAAAGTATAATTTGCAGGTGCTGATTCCAAACTACTCTTAAAATTCCACCAAAAACAGTTTGAGGACTAGGAGATAATCATTTTAGAAGCAACTGGGGTGATGCTGTATATTCTTGTCTCAACCCTGGTTCAAGCTGCTCTCATGCTTTGCTGTCTCACACAGTCTGTTGCCCCTATCCCTGTTGTGGGTTGCATTGGGCCCAGAAAGAAATTAATCCAGTATCTAGTAAACAGAACATTGCCAGGCCATGGG
This sequence comes from Phrynocephalus versicolor, assembly GCA_023846285.1. Classification (NCBI taxonomy): domain Eukaryota; kingdom Metazoa; phylum Chordata; class Lepidosauria; order Squamata; family Agamidae; genus Phrynocephalus; species Phrynocephalus versicolor. The sequence goes on along the minus strand of JAHTLZ010000204.1, from coordinate 55,244,188 downwards.
GTTGTTCCCCAAGGCCCTATGCCATCGTAGTCAGCTCTTCTGCCACAAGAAACTGTGCTTCAGTCCTTGCATTGCAATAAACCGCACAATGAGCCCACCTCTCTCTCTCTCTTTCTCTCTCTAGTCCCTATGCCTTTCTCCCGACTTTTTGCCTATAGAAACTCAACACACATGCAATGACTTTTTTGGCAGCACAGGCTCAACACATGTGCAATAACCTTCACACTGAGCCAATAGCTCCTGGCAGCAACTGGAAAGGTAACAATTCTAGAAAGTTCATCTTGTGCTTATAACTTATTCCTTATCTTTTGTTTTTGAATCATCTGAAGCTATACTTAAACTGGTAAGATATGTATGTCTGGGCTTCTTTGTATTCAATACATGGTATTCTAGGTTTACTTTGTAAACTTCCTTTTCCTTGGGGTCCTCTATTCTTTGCAACTTTTCTTTACTCCCAATACTTCCTTAGACAAATAATATCATTTATTATTATTATTATTATTATTATTATTATTATTATTATTATTATTATTATTAGCTTCTTCCAAATAAGAAGTATGCACTTTAAAAGCCTATTTGTAATATTTTGAATGATTGGTTAGGTAAAACAAACTGTATATCTTGTGCAAATTTGCATCTATTTGTTTTTAAAATGGTATCTCCCATTTTAACTTGTAAAGAATGGGAGTTGCATTTATTTTAATGACTAATTAGATCTTAGATCAAAGGAACTCTCCTTTGGCGACTGCAGCGGGTTCAAAATGCGGAGGCCAGACTGGTGGTGGGTGTGCGTCGGTTCGACCACATCACCCCAGTCCTGGCTCGCCTGCATTGGCTTCCCGTTGCGTCCCGAATCAGATTCAAGGTCTTGGTTTTGACTTACAAAACCCTCCATGGCCTAGGACCTGATTACCTGGTAGAGCGGATCGACCAGCGGTCAACATCGGCCCATCCGACTAGGTTGTCGCAGGTGCACATGCTGCATGTGGCCACGCCCAGGGAGGCTCAGAGAACATCCACCCATGTCCAAGCCTTCTCTGTGGCTGGCCCCACTATGTGGAACCATCTTCCCACAGAAGTGCGCCTAGCAGAGTCCCTGCCAGCCTTCCAGAAGGCACTAAAAACTCTCCTTTTCCGGGAGGCGTTTGGTGTCTAAAGTGTTTCCCTCCCCCCCGCCATCTGCTATTTTTCCGTTGTTTAGTTTGCTACTTGTTTTAAATTGTTTTAATTGTTTTATTTAATTGTTGCTATTACTGTATTGCCTTGTTGTAAACCGCCTGGAGTTCCTTCGGGAAGACGGGAGGTATATAAGCCTAATAAATAAATAAATAAATAAATAAATAAATAAATAAATAAATAAATAAAGGAAGGAAGGCATTGCATATGAAGCTAAAATAGATTCCTGTACTGACATTTTTCATGGAAAGTGGTAAATGTATGAGCTTTTTGGCAACAAAAGATGGCACTGTTGTACTTAAAAAGACGAAAAGTAAATTCTTGCTCTAACACCTTGCATTGGAGAGGAATTTTTGCCCTTCAGTTATAGTTTCATTTTACTGTATTTTTCAAATCCTTTTTGGGAAATAGTATTACATGACAGTACATCAAATAAGACATGTTTACTGGACGGTTAAGGGTCACTGATGGAGTCTGTAACATTTAGTCCTGAAGTTCAGGATTGCAACTTTGCTGTCAGTAAGATAATGCATGGTTTCTAGTGCCACTCAGCCGTTCTTCCGTAGTGCTGGTTCTTGCCTGCTTTGTTATATGCTTGGATCCATCCCACTTCCTGTAAAACCACCACCAGAGCCTAGCTATGCTTGGTTCCCGCCACAGCACTGCAGATGCAACTAATCACCTATGGCCTCTCTAACATCCGTTACTCATTGTTTATTGCCCATGTCTGACAAGTGAACCCCATCCTCTCTGTACATTTCCTGCACCTAAAAGGTAATATTTATTTATTTATTTATTTATTTATTTATTCATTCATTCATTCATTCATTCATTCATACACTTGTACACTGCCAGTCTTCCGGGAGGAACTCCAGGTGGTTTATAGTAATCCAAAAAGAAAAAAATAACACCAATAGAAAGGAAATAAGTAAAACATAACTTATAGAAATAGTGAATATTTATTTGACGGGTGTTTAATAGATATTTAATAGATGGGTGACTTATCCAAAGTCCTTCCCAGCTTGATACCAAGGGCCCTATGGCCTTGTCTACTTTGCGCCTGACCTTTTTCAACTTTCTCAGGATGCCTGGCCCCCTGCCAACATCTTCTCTGCAGTAACTGTGACCAAAATATGGTCATGCATGGAGAAAAGTCACGAATCACGTGAAGTGAAGCAGTCATGTCCATGTTCAAGTCTATTCCCCTTGATGACGTGATACCACCCCCCCAGTTGTATTATTAATGCATGTGGGGGCCCCACCCATTTGAATACCCTCCACAGCTCCATGCCCCTAGCAACAAACCATGTCACGTAAACACGGTCCTCCATTCCTAGATGGTGAACCCAAGGTGAACTTCTTGCCCAGGCGCTGGCCCACTGCATGATGCCATGTCCAATTATTCAAGTTTGGAGGATGGAGCCTGTGGGCAGCACTAAAAGAAAATCAATGTTACTGACATGCTGATGGATTTACAAATATATGTCCTGTAAGTTTTGGATTTCTATCTCCCTAGCCTCTTTATCTTTTTGTGGGGAAGCCCTTGGGCTGCTGCCTGCAACACAGCCCCAAATCAGGCTTCCCCCTGCACATGGCGGTTGCCATTTCCTTTTGTTTTAGCTGGCGCTGCTCTGGCAACAATCAGTGGACATGGAAAGTCGGGTCCTTTTCCTTTTCAAGGGTGTATTTTACTGATTTTCAGTATGTTAGGACATGTCCCACATAACTCAGTGTGTGTTAACTATGGTTAAACAGGTATAGAATTGCATTGTTGCATTCTGGTCCCACCTCACCCATGCCAGTCAAATATGATGTGGGGTATCTAAACCTTTTAATCTGCTTTGAAATATTTTTGTAATTTATTATTTATTACTCAATTTCATTTTAAAAAACAGTGAATTGTATCAGCCCATTTTGATAAGAATCAGACCCTTCCTAATCCACTCTCTTGTCTGCATTTGATACAATAAACCCCAATGGGCATACTGCATTATGATTTATCAGAGCTATAATTCCTATTATTTCCATTATAGCTTTAAAACTGATAAAGTTTCTTTATTCTGATAGCAGTGCCCTATAGCCTGTCATGAAGTTTTATGTTGGAATGTTGTGCTATTCACATTTTTGTTAAAGTTGAATCATTAAAATCTGATGGGTTTGCTTACTGGTGCAACAGAGAACTTGCTTTCAAATAAACAGTGTCTATAAATCACAATGAGTTGTCTGTTTGTTCTATCTCCCTGCATCTTACCATTTCTGGGAATTTTGTCACAATTGTTTATGTAATCCTTGCCCTTCCATAAAAATACTGCTAGGCCACTTCCTTCTGCTCCTGAAGCTGAACTTTTATAACCAAATAATTCCCCTTCAAGAGCTAATAAAAGCCATTCATGATTGAAATTTCTGAGAATTAGAAGTATCTCCCCCACAAAAGCCTTTTCCACAGCACTGTACTCTTAACTATATTCCTATACAGGAATCCTACGACGTATGGATTTACAATTCAGAAAAAGACTTTTAAACCAGAGACCGGCCTCCCTACAATTCCTCTTGCAAGCTTTTTCATACTCTTAGCAGGTGTCAGAATTAGAGATAGGCAGAAACTGGAAAGCCACATTGCAAAAAATTACAAATGTTGAAAAGGAAATATTAGATTTTCCATGAACAAAAAGAACAAGAAAATGACTCGTTATCAGAACATTAACATACAATTAGTGAACCATGTAATATGTGAATTAATTAAACACTATTGGACAGTACTTCCATTCACATCCTATCCCCCCCCCAATAAATTCAAGGTGGCATTCATGGTTCTCCTGCACCCCACTTTAAGCCCCACAGAAACCCTGGGAAGACTGAAAGCAACTAACTGGTTCAAAGCCACCTTGTGACAATTTCATTTCAGTACTAGGTGGGAATTAGAACCTAGATCTGTGTCCTGATCTAACAGCCTAATTATTGCAACATGCTAAGAACTGGTAAACCATTTTTTTTACACTTTGGAGATACTCTGTAGACATGCAAAAAGGTGGCAAACATGTCTCAGCTGGACAGACATGAGAGGACCAAACATCAAATTGGTTGCTTATGCAAGGCAGTGACACCACTTTCTGGCAGTGCAGATAGATAACCAGTCCATACTGCAGCTAGATCACCTGGGCTTAGGCTGTCTGGGCTTGAAAATACAGATATGAGTTGGTCATATTGTATAAAGCAGAAAAGTAGTATAAAACAGAAATAATTACTGAGTGAAATCCTTAGACATCCTTTGATGTATGCAGCCATCTCGGTATTATAATCATTTGATATTATTTTATCTGTGACATTTTGCCTACCATACTGCATGACTTATAGGAAAGCTTTTGTAATATAGAAATGCAATTGATTGACTAGTTACTTTAGCAACTTTCAATTCTTCAACTGTCTAAACAGCCAGATTTTAAATACTCGGCATAGAACAATATTTTCATACATAAACACACTTTTAATGAGGTTGCCATTGCTGTCATGTGCTGGAGAGCATTAACATATTGTTGTATGGACAACTGCTTGTGTCTCTTTTCTTGCTGTCTAAAAATACCAGCCAGTAGAGATGGGCACAAAATGACCATTTTTTCGTTACCATTCTCCATTATTAATTCCATTACGTGACGGTACGAATAATGACTGTTGCGATGGGGCAGGCTTGAACCGAACAGAACCAAGAAAATTTTCTTCAGTTCTGTTCGTTTCCGTTACTGGCGTCGCGCCACTTGCACAATGAACAATGGAGCAGAGGAGAGCGGCGAGAGGGGCCTGGGCCTGGTGGAGCCTCTTTGCCCCCTCCCCACCGGAGCCGATGTGAGACTTTGCCGGTCTCGCTAGAAGTGGTGGGATCCAAGCCCTTATGGGCTGGGCTCCGGGATCTCGGCCACGTGGCGAAGCGGCGATGGTGCAGATGGCTCGGAAGCCGGAGCAGAGGGTGTCGTTGGAGCACGGGGGAGTGCAGCGGCACCCCCCACAGGTTTCCCGGGTCTAGGCTGGGGGGTTGCAGGGCGGCGGTCTGCCAGGGCAGTGGCTCCCACGGCGGAGTGGTTCCCGGGGAGAAGGGCCCCAGTTAGGGCAGCACTGCGCGGAGCTCCGGGGGTAGCCTGACAGGGCTGGTGGACAGTATGGTGGATCGGTCCTTGGGGAGGGGGCCCAAGGGAGGGCAGCGCTCAGCGGCACTCCGGGGGTGGCGGCCTGTTGGGGGTGGTGATTGGAGCAGCGCCCAGCTCCAGGAGGACTCCCAGTGGCCACGGGATCGCTCTCCTGGCAGGCTTGCCCCTGGCTCCGGTGGCGCCCGCCCCGGGAGGGTTCCCTGTGGCTGCAGCTTGCCACACCCGAAAAACAAAGAAGCGGAAACGAAGCGGGCCCTGGGGCCCAAAAAATGGAAACGGAACAAAGCAGACCCCAGGGCCCGAATAACGATCACAAAACGCCATTTTGGCCTTTCGTGCTCATCTCTAACAGCCTATTGGTCAATCTCAGGGAAAAATCCTATTGATCAATCTCAGGGAAAAATAACAAAACCAGACCTACTCAACTGATTGCTGAATGGTAACTTAACCCTTGTGTGAATCCTACTAAACCTATACCAGCTAGGACTAGTGATATGACAGTGGCTACCTTCCCTTTCAAAGTAGAAGACTGAGGTCTGAGGCACACAAAGCAGCCAAGTTCTATGAAATGGAGCAGATTTTTCATAATAGCCACCAGAACTGATTGACTGCTAATATTTTACACAAACAGAATAAACTCAGAAAGCACTATCTGTCCCAAGAGATACCACAAACATGAGAAAAATGTAGCTCTAATGAAACGTAAGAGAATGGGCTTTTGGGAGGCTAAAGCGAAACCTGCTTTTCTCCCAACCACTGGTACTAATAACCAGGCTCCTACATAAGATCCATTCAGTTTAACAGGGCTTGCTCTCAGGAACAATTTTGAGGTTTCTTCCTTCAGCCTTTGGCAATGCAAGAGGTTTCTGCAGCCTTGAAATCAAAGCACAGAGGGGTAGTTTTAAAAATAAAGCAAGCATAGGTTGAAACTGCCTGCCTTCTGTGTGTGACAGGCTTAACATTCTATATATCACTTGAAAGCTACTAGAAGTATGTAGTTTTATACATTTATAAATATATGTTTATTCTTTCTATACAAATATATCAATATATTTTGTTTGGTAAGCAATTCAGTTTGCTACCTGTTAATAACTCTTACCTACCTACTATACAGTTAATATTTGAGCCTTTAACACTTTTTGTAGAGGCATTCAATTATCTAGGTAGTGCAGGGCAGTTGGACTATCATTAATTTATAATCAGAATCAAATTGTATCTTGAATAATTAATCAGGCTATCAGTTTGGGGGTTTCAGACAATTTTATGGTTTCTTAAGGATAATATTCTGTCAGATTCAAGCCCCTTCTAAAGCCAAGGAATTGTCTGAAAAGCCATTTGCTACACGCATAAGAATGTAATTTATAGAGGTAGATAACACGAGCATGCACACAGCATAATTATTAACACACAGTTGTCTGTTTAAACAGATGGCGTGGGGGAATAAATCAGCAGGGAATGATCAGTGTGCCAAATGTTTGAAAATTGTTAAGCTGTGCAGCAGCTAATGTTTACTTTCTAATCAGCCTTACTAAGGGATCACATTGTAGTCATGAATCAGTATGGTATATATGGGAAGATGACATCTAGTTACAGTATTCTCTTTGGCTTAGACCAGACTTCCAAGGGCTTCATCAGTGCAATTCCATTGAGTCTACTCAAATGTAAGTCTCAGTTCAACAGAACTTTCATCTAGGAAACTCATGTTATCTACATTGACTTTGAGATGGACAGTGATACTCCCCAATGGTTGGGACAGATCAAGGTTTTGTTCTCTTGCTAGAACTACCAGAATCCCAACAAATCATGTGAAATAAGCCAGCCAACACGTACCATCTTATTTATCACACATGGATGCAGAATTACACTTTTCTTGATGCAGAATGCAGGAACATTTAAAAGCTCAAACCTGAAAAAAATGCCTAACTTAATCCAGAACTTGCATCAGCAGAAGTCAAGTCTATATGAAATACAGGGGAGGTCATGGCTTCTCTTTCTCAACACAAATGCCTGTTGAGTGTGACCCACATACAAGCTGCCCTGTGTCTCAACCTTCAGATTAACACTCTCTGACGTAAAGCAATATGAGGTTTCCCCTTAATTGTTGTTTATAGTTCCCCTAGGAACTACAGCATGCCATGAATGCATCTTGTGTCACACTGCTCGGGGTTGCTCCTCTTATGTAGGTAGTTCTAAGAATATGTTCTTTGTGCCTTTCGTGTTGCTGCCAAAGCATTTCTTAAAAATTATAAACATTCATGGACTCAGAACACTGTGGCTACTGTTTATGAACTGTTCAAGATAAGAGAATATCAACATGAATTTGCAAATATTAGATCCTTAAAATATGGTTTTGAAAAAAAGGTGTTATCAGAAGCAAGTGACTGATATATTATTTTTATATAATGTCAGCTTTTCAAAACATGACATTAGAACTTCGGGAGAAATCTCTGACAGTATAGGTGGAGACTGAAAAATGTTATTTTTTTGGACTACAAAAATTATCATGCACTCTGGAGCCTGTATTCCAAAAATAACTTTTCTCATTTCTAACCACAGTCTTCTGACAATCATTTTTCACATACAGCAAGTGAATTCCAGCACAGGAGGCCTCCTTCTTGCAATGGCAGACATTCTGTCACTTTCTTGGAACAGAAAAAATATTAACTAAACTCTTCATTGTTAATGAATATCTAGATAACTTATTGCAAAACCACCATGGCCTTTATTTTCTGTTTGGGTAAGAAGTGTTTAAAATGAATCAGATTCTGGGGTTTTCTGCTGCCTGGTGTCTTTTTGTCAATGGTAGTAGTGAACACAAGACAGGATCCTGAAGACCACCATGGCTGCTGACAAGGGTATTATCAACATTTAAGCTGGCCTTCACTATGAAAATATTTGCATCTTTTTTTCTGTCACCAACAGCGGCACCATTTCCACCATTTTGAACTGTGGATGTAGGAGCAATATCCTATAATCATACACTACACCACAGGAGATCCCACCCCCTAAAAACTGAAATCCCTGACCTTTTAAAACAGAAGTTTAATGACATAAAATAAACCCAATTTTGCAACAGATGCTATCATCTTGAGCTCTAGGCTGCAGTGCAACATATATACAGAAATGTGTCCCTCTTAAATCAGCAGGGTTTCCTTCTGAGCAGGCTCATACAAGAATGTAGTGCAAATGTTTCTGGCACTCAGCCCGTGAAGAGAATGTTTCTGAATCCTCTGGCAGACACTGAGTATCAGTTGTAAACTAAGACCTGAAACTGGCAATCTAGCTGGGGAGCCAAGCATGAGGAACCAAGATCAGGAGTTACTACTGTTGCAACCTAGTAGGCAAAATGTTTGAAGAAAACCAATAGACATAAGTGACACCGAATCACATTATAAGCAGTAAAGTACAGAAATGCATATAAAAACCCTACCGAGGCAGCCAGTCTCTGAATGCCAATTCTTGCAGCTTTCTGTGCTTTCTATATGCAGAAACCAGAAGGCTCATGGGAAAAAATATTTTAAAATGCCAATGTATATGAAATTGGAATGAAATATCAAAGGCTTCCTTAATAAACAAAGCTGCTTGGACTTGCTTTTGCTTACAGAAAAGACTGTGTTGATTCCCTGAATTCTTTATCATGCTCTCTCTATATGTGTGTGCATGAGCATGCATGTGTATGTCCATGAACATCTGCTTTCCATTCCCTCGGTGTAATGTGTTTCAGCTACTTAAATATTAATAGCATTGGCAAAGGGATTAGCATTCAAGCAATAAATCTGAGAATGCATGTAGATGATTACTTCAACATTAAAGTTAGATGGATGGTCTTCTGGGTATGGGGGGATTGACTACAGATATATATTATTTATTTGGACTGCTATAGATCATTAAATTCTAAACCCATTTTGTTTTACATTCTACTCTGCTGCGGGAAGTAAAACGCACATTAGACAATTGTAAAGTCTATAACAGATCAATACAGTAAGCTTTAAAGAAAACTGCGTATACATGGGATGCTGACAAATACTGTATGTCAAATCTCTCATCCTGATTGCTAAAAAATTTAGACCAGGTATCCAGCCTTAGCAATTCAGCAATATCCTGCCCTCCCAGACCATTCACCAGCCATCTTTAATATTTAATAGAATATTTCTTGTCAATGAAAATAATTATTTTGTCATATGGTTGGTTTGCCCATTGTGTCAAACAGTATAATAATTTATTAACAGGAGTTACCTGAATGCTGCTCTTTATTGCATCCACCCAATTTTTGTCTCTGAGCCTTTAATATGTTTCTTGCATTCTTTATGCTAGGAGTCCTTCAACCACTAGGAGATATTCATAGTCCAAGCTCTTCTCATTATATCTCAGGATTCTTTCTAATGGCTTCCTTCCCTCCCTCCCTCCCTGTGATATCATAGGGCCTACCCTCCTGATTTCAGGCTTTAGCTCTGAATCTGCAGTTAATGGGATGTTGCTCACCTGAAAAACCTAGGCCTTTATGAGAAAAGGTCAAAGACTCTGTGTATTAACAGAGTGCAACAAATAACTTTTTCATTTTGAAGCCCGTCAGTACACATCATTGTTTTCCCATAATAATAATAATTTTAAAATACCATATGTCATATAGTCATAAGACAGCATCATCGGTGGGATCTCAATTCCAGTTAATAGAAGCACTGAGCTTGCTTCTTCCACACATATTCTGACCAATTTCCCTTTTATGGCAACAGAGTTCTACATATAGAAGGTTTTTTTCTTTGCTACGCTTGGGTAGTTTTGTTCTTTTAGTTGCTGTTGTGGCTTTTTGTCCGCCAGTAAAGGCGGCTTGGGAAGAAACCTTATCCCACAGAAAGATGTCCTTAGAATGGCATATTCATCCTGTCGATGTAAAATTTTGTTATATTAATTGGAAGCTGTTGAGAATTTAACAAATGAACTCAATGGGTATATTTCTTGCTTAAGTAATATATTGCTAATGCAGCATGTCAGAGTATTTTTGAATAAAAACTTCAGTATATGTTTGCATTCTAACCACTTTGGTATTATGACAAGACATGTTTCTTAGAGCAGAAAAATGAAGGCTTCACTTAAGATTTATTGATCAGCTTCTCTAAGGTATAATACCCAGCTATTCACTCTCTTATTGATCTTGAATGTTGTTTGTAATCACAGACCTCAAGGTCGGAGCAATTCTGTTTCGTGCCATAAGGCATTTGTGCTGAATCCGTATATTTTGCTGATGCATTTCGTCATTGTAGAAAACAAAAGCTTAAATGAACAAAGAGGTAGATTTAAAATTTAAAACCAAGGAACACTTTCAAACAGTTTCTGTGGTGGACACATAAAACTATGATTGAAATATTTTATCCAGATATTAAAGACTTGATCCAAGTAATCCATGAAGATCTGCCTTAAATTAAATGTTAAGTTTCATCAAAACCTCTGCAGATAGCAGACACCTGAGGAGCAGACAGTCATACTGGCCAGCTGGTCCTTAACAAACAGGTCTTAAAAAGATAGGTACAAATGGTCCTTAAGATACTTGTGGAGTGTAATTTCCATTACCCCTCTTCATTCACTGTACTGGGAGGTCTTGTGAGAGCTGTGCCTAATAACGTCTTGAGGGCCATGTATTGCCCACCATAATTTAACGTCTTCTCCTCTACACTGTTTCAAATTTATTTCAAAACTTTCCTTTTATCAGTTTCATTAGTACTTGGCAAAACCTACCCCTGAAATGGCTGCTCTGATGCCTCAGTAGATATTGTTCCAAAGCATCACTAGAGGGTGCTGATATACTTTGTTTGTGTGAAATAATTCCATAGTAGAGTTCTACTCCAAATTCCCATTGAGTTCATTAGAGCTTGCTCCCTGGCATAAGAGTCCAGCCCTCAGTGATGGAATGAAGCATTACCCAAAAGAACTAGGATGTACTCAGAAGGTAGGTAGATACTGTTTTTTTTTTTACTGGTAAAGGTGTGACTTTGATGACAGAGAATAATGCACATTTTACAAGAGGACTGGTTTTTCGAAGGATGTAAAGAACACAAGAACATATACAGAACTGTGATCTTTCTACTTTCGTGTTCTTTTCCCACAGTGGCCAACCAGATGCTTATGAAGGTCCACAAAGAGGACAATAATATGACAGCACACTCCCACTCATGTTCCCCAGCAACTGTTACCAAGAAGCACAAATTGAGAGCCAGATATTTTTTTATTTGCGTAGTAAAGTTGACCAAGTTGGCAGCCATCATCACATCATGTGGCAGTGATTTCTACAGCTGAACTATAGTTTACGTGAAGACGTCCTACCCAGGATCTGTGTAAAATTTTCCACTATGGAGCTTCAGTGGATGTCCCTTCTAATAGGAAAGAAGCAGAATAAATGTCCATCTTCATTTTCTCCATACATCTTACAGTGTGAGAATCGACTTTTTAAAACATTGTAAATGTAAGAGTGGATGGGAGACCACCAGGGAATACAAGGTGCTGCAGGCAACTGGAGTAGGAACTAGCAAACCACTACAGTATTCCTGCCAAGAAAACTCCATGGACATGGAGTCACGAAGAGTTGGTCATGACTGTAATGACACAACACACACACACACACACACACACACACACACACACACACACACATACACACACACACACACACACACACACACACACACACACACACACACACATGTAAGAGTGATGTCTGGTTATATTTAAATCCCATGTTTATATGATTTGGCAAGTATGTGATGAGATGGATGAGTAGCGAGCATGGCATGTTGTTAAGAATGATGCTGATTGGCTGGGAGAAATTAGGAAAGTGAAGAGTTTGTGAGGCTTTTTGAGGAGTTGGACATTGAGAGATTGGGGAAAGGAAAGCTTGAGGGATGAGTTTGAGAGAGTAGTATAGCAGTGTTATTTTAATAAATTTCTGTTTATTTATTTATTTATTTATTTATTTATTTATTTATTTATTTATTT
>JAHTLZ010000204.1:55178001-55231876 GCA_023846285.1 Phrynocephalus versicolor | reverse complement strand
TTTATTTATTTATTTATTTATTTATTTATTTATTTATTTATTTATTTATTTATTTATACAGTTTATATGCAGCTCAGTAAAGCTGAGTATTGCTGAGCTCATTCCCTGAGGGATGGCTACGTGGGGGGTATTGTCCCAGAGTGAAGGGACGAGTGAATATATATATAAATGGCTAATTGAGGATTGGTGAGAGTGGAAAGAGAAAGAGAAGCATTAGTTGAAGATTATTAGAGAAAACACATTTTCTTCCCCTGTGATGATTTAAAGAGGATGTTACTCAACATTACTTTGGTGATTTAAAGAGGATGTTACCTCAAGTGACAAGGCAAAGGAAGGTCTGACATCATTATCACACTGAAACGGTGTGACAAAAGAGTTCTCTGAACCATCGCCCCGAGCCCAAAGATTGCCATCATATATCAAATGTACTTCAAGCAAAGAACACTTTGAAATGGGAGCCAATTCCATGATCACCAAAAACACTCCTCAAGGTAAAAATAAAATAAAATAAAATAAAAATGAAAAGAAAAGAAACAAGAAATTAGCAAAGATCAGTCTTTGAATTTGAAAAATAGGTACTGGTTGGTGTTAAACTGTGCAGAGAGAGCATGCAGACTATTTAAATGCAAATTATCACTACTGGGGCCTCCCAGAAGTCACCATTTATATTTCTTTGCTGGAAAAGGAGACCGGGGAGGGGGGTTGTTTGCAAAAAGCAGCTTTGGAAGGTCCTATAGGGCTACACTTTGCTAACTACTGTGGTAATGTCTGGATAATAATCATGTGCTGTCAAGTCAATTTTGATTTTTGGCAAACCTTTTCAGGGCTATCCAGAATACATGGAAGTGGTTTACCATTCCCTTCGTCTGGGGTCATTCTGGGATTGTACCCAAGGCCACACAGACTGGCTCTGCTCACAGAGGCACAATGGAGAATGGAACTTCCAAACACTAGATGCACAGCCAGATACTTAAAGCACTCAGCTATCCAGCCAGGTCTGGATATTGAGCTTGATAGAGTAAAATAATGTCCAGATTATTTTACCATATAATAAATATATCATGAACCATATAATAAATATATCATGAAAATTCTGTGGATGCAACACTACCAGGATAACTTTAATGGTTGTTTTTACATTTGTTTAGCTCCCTTCACAAAATAATTGTATCCAGTACTAAGGATAAATGATGCACTTTCTTAGGATTGAACTACACATTAAACTATACAGACCTCTAAATTATTTGGCCATTAGCAGAGAGTTGCTTTTCTCCACTCCTGTAATATGAAAATCATCTTAGTTTTCTTACTGCTCTTTGGTTTATAAGACTCTTTTTCCTTTGTGAGTGTGCCTTAAGAGTATCTATTGAAAACTAGCATGGCTTCAGTTATAATGAGAACTGTTTGGTTTGGCTCTAAGTCAGAGGCATGGTATTTCAGTAATTCTGCTCCTAATTGGAGAAGCAATGCCAGAGGGTGGTGCTGTGCAGTTGCAACTAGGCTCTGTGTTGTTTATGCTATGGAATTCTGCAGCTACCATATTGCCCCCATGGTTGGTTGGTTGGTTAGCTGTTTTCCCTTGCAATAGTCAAAAGGACTCCTGTAAGAGGTCATCTTTGACGGCTTTTCACCTGATTATGATTAAGCAGTGCAAGCACTAAACCAGTGTCTGGAATAGGTAATAGGTTGATGAGAATACTACATTGGGGGAATTTTAATAAAGCTCCCAGTATGCAGAGTCCCCTCTAAAATCACAAAAGCTGACTTGATTTTTCTAATAAAATAAAAGTCAGACAGAACCTAGTGGGAATAATAATGTGTAAAACTTCCCTGACTACTTTAACAGAGGAATTACCTGCAGTTTATGAAGCATTAAAGTGTTTATGAGGTTTTCACATAATACAATTGGATCCTTCATGGTAGAGGATGCAGATAATTTACTGCTGCTGTCCTGTTTAATTTATATTTAGTTGAATAGCTTCTGTAGGCTATAATGGTAACACTTTCCCTACTATATTCACCATAATCCTTTGGTGAGTTTCTTTCATTTTGTAATCGTATTTTACAATTACTATTTCACTTCAGTATCTACTTACGAATGACCCAATTTAAGAGCAATTCAACTTAAGAGCGAAAAACCATTGGTGTTTTAACTGCTGACTTACAAATTTTAGATGCAGTCTGCTCTACTTACAATCTTTTTTATTTTTTTATTTTTATTTTTTTATTTTTTGGATAGGGCTGCTCTACTTAAGAATTGTTTGACTTAAGAGCATGCATTCAGAATGGATTAAACTTGTAAGTAGAGGCACCACTGTATTTTACTTGAATTGTTCAACCAGAGCATGCACAAGGAATTTTTCACTCTCCAGATACTGTACCTTGGACTTTAGCTTCCAAAAGCCACAACCATCATGGCCAGTGGTAAGGAAAACAAATTAACAAAAGGGTTAGATGGCAGTTTAAATCCAGATCTAATCACTAGCTGTTGTGAGTTTTTTGGGGCTGTTTGGCCGTGTTCTGGAAGTTTTTCTTCCTGATGTTTCACCAGACTCCGCAGCTGGCATCTTCAGAGGGCAAGGAGCTCAGGGAACTAGGAGTTCTCTCTGTGCTCTGGGGTATAGAGTGGGTGAGACTGTGGGGGTTTAAAAACACAACAAAACAGCCCGAAAAACTCAAAACAGCTATCAGATCCTGGCCATGAAAGCCTTCGAGAATACCAGAACTAATCCACCAGAATAAGGGTGTTTGTTCTCATATCATTTCAGCATTCAATAGTCTTAGAAGTTAAACGGTAGAGCTGATCTACGCCCACTTTATTTATGTTGATCTGATTCTTGATGATAATGACATCTTGATTAGGGTACTTCAGGGATTATAGGACATACATGAAAATATTTTCAGATATTTATGACCTGGGAGATTACTGAAAAAAAGAAGGATAAATGGTTGAGGAAATGGCAACCTTGTGATATGGATCAATATAACATTTTATCTGCTTGTTTGGGGATCATACAGTAAACTTCTCTTTTTATTAACTAATCAGCCAACAGTCTTGACTTGATTTCATTCTGTTTCCTTGTCCCATTAAGCAATGTATAATCTTCTGTGCTTTTAGAGAGAACGCTTCATACCAAAATAATGAAGTGCAACACAATCCTAATCATATTTACTCAGAAGTAAGAGCTCCTTTGAATTCCTATTCAATAAGTATGCTTAGATTTAAAACCTTCCAGAGGAAATCATAAACAGAGTCTAGACCAGATCTTTTTCTAAGTTGGAAAGTCTTGTTTGGATGTTATGGATCCAGATGAGAATTAGTTGATAGAAAAAGTATTGCTTAGGTGTAAATTTCAGTACAGTATATACATTAACAAACATATGTAGTGGAAATGTCTGGTTACATGGCCCTCACAATGAGCTCCACATAGTGAGTCTTTTATGTTTGTGTGCATGGTTTTCTGTTTAACTGGATTAAAGAGGGTACAATGGCACACTGAAATCAATTTTTTTTCCAGGATTTGAGTATTTTTGTTTGTGTAATGTTTCACAAATCTAGCCCTGCTTACAATGCATTCCTGTATGTGTCTAATCAGAAATGAATTCCACTAGTGAGGATTTCAGCTTGAATATTCCACTTTAAACTTATAGTACCTAAACTGCCCCTGCATTAGTTGTTGAACCTCTTATCCAGTTTTGGTGTAGGAGGAATCTAATCTTCTCTTATTCCACATACCCTCTGCTTTGGAAAATACTGAGCCATGACTCTTATAAGTCTCTTCACAGTTTGGAAGAAACTAATTTTATTAACTACTCTGTTAATATTTACAGGGTGCAAGATCTGAATCAGCCACTAGAGTAATCTAGAGAATATTCCCTTCCCACGTATTTCTCCATCCTCCTGGTTAACAGCAGTTCCATGATCTAATAATAAGTACCCTAACAGATTACCTGAGTGGTCAAAGGAACAGTAATGGCTGCTGAGAAGTAGTGAGTAATACAGTGATTTATAAAAGATGATAAAATATGTTTTTAAAAGATGATTCAACATTGTTTCATATATTTTTCTTGATTTCCTTTTTATGTAGAGAAGAAAAAACACAAAGAGTAATTGTACATATAGGTAAGGAGAGGGCCTGGCTTACAGTCCCAAAGGTTGTTGCTGAAGTGGAAGACCAAACCAAAAGAGCGATGGTGACCCCCACGTGGGAGGAGGAGGTTGTCCAGAAGTCCTGCATGGGGAAGGTGGAGGCGTGATACCCGGACACAGAAATGGGCACTAGGAGCCCCTCCGAGCAGCCCCACCAACCTCCCCCCTTTTGCATTATTTTTGATAGGGAACTGTATTTGTAGGTAATATGTTAACGGTTAATATGATTGTCACAACTGGGAAGCTTTGGCTTTTTCTACAGGCATTAGGACAGATCCTAAAGCAAAAAGTAAACTGGATATGGTCATGGTAAAATACCAGGTGGTGGTGGTGGTGGTGGTGGTGGTGAAAAAGGTGTGCCCCCCCTGTTGACAATGATTTATGACTTGTTGATAATGATTTATGACCTATTGACAATGATTTATGACTCGGTCTCTGATGGGGGTGGGCACCCCTAGGGGCATGCAATAGGAGTGGAGGCATGGGATACCGATGGGGTGGACACTCTGGGGTGTCCTGTAATGGCTGGAAATATCAATGGGATGGGGTGGTCCTTTGATGTGTTGGATCCAACCCAATTGCCTAGCCAGAGTACTGTTCGCTGTATTAAATAAAGTTGTGGCCTGGTTATACCCAAAACTGTGACGGTCAAGCCTCTTCATTTTACACTCATGCAGTTATGGGAAGCTCAGCTTTAGGGAACAATTATTATTATAATGTAAATGTTCCCAATCACTTAGTAAAATAAAACCTATAGCAAATAAATTTAGCCATGGGAGTAAGACCTAATTGCAGGTGCACTGGGGAGATAGATACAGTAGTGCTAGGCCTATGATGCTTGTTTAATACTAATTATTTATGTACCAGCAAAACAGAAAAACCTCAGTAATCTGTCCCCCATTTCTGCTATCTTAGTGCCTTACTGTGTCATAGATACACAACAGTAGTATACTATATTGGCTCTAGTGAGTGCTACTGTTGTGTGGAATTCACAATGTTAGGGCAGTGGCTAAATTTGTGAAACATCAGTGGCATAGCCAAAACTGCATCTAATTCTGCATTTGTTGTTGTTGTAAATGCATCATTTGGTCTTGGATTTTTCTTTGTCATAAATTTAGAAAAGTAATCCAAAATCACAGTTAATCCCATAAATGGCAATTTGGATGAATCTGTGCAATACAGAGTTGCTGAGTCTGTCTTATGATATTGGATGGGACCTACTCCCAGCTAAGTGTATATAGGAGAATACTTTTAGTTGTCTTAGATGTGAACTACCCTCATCCATAAAAAAGTAGATATATTTAACGACAGTCTGTTTTATTATCAATATTTCTAGCTCGTATCAAATATACTGCGTATCTGGTTTTGTGTGTTTGCTTTTGTAGTTCAGCAGATTAGGAGGCAGGATAGAAAGGACATCTATTT
The DNA here is from genome assembly GCA_023846285.1 of Phrynocephalus versicolor. Classification (NCBI taxonomy): domain Eukaryota; kingdom Metazoa; phylum Chordata; class Lepidosauria; order Squamata; family Agamidae; genus Phrynocephalus; species Phrynocephalus versicolor. Next base: position 55,226,301 of record JAHTLZ010000204.1, on the reverse strand, counting down.
TATAATCACATCTCTCTATCTGAAATACATACAGTATACTACATTAGACTTTGTACAATGGCAGAACTCCTGTTGCATAGTACAGTATGTGTGTGTGTTTTGTGCTATCAAGTTGGAACTGACTTATAGCAATCCTAATAGGGCTTTCAAGGTAAGTGAGATATTGAAGGAGTAGTTTTAGCGTTCTAATCCCCCAGCAAGTTTCTAGGGCTAAGTGGGGATTGAAATCCTGTTCTCCAGAGTCCTTTCTGTCTCTATGCACTCATGTGCATAGCCATACATCTTCCTGAGAGCCAGCTGACATGTACCCCATCCCTTCCAAGAGTTTACATGCCTCACATCTCCAGTACATAGTTCTGAACTCTTTGCAAGCCTAGAGGAATAGTGTTGTAAGAAGAGGAAGGGCACAGTTGCCTTAACATGTGAGCTCACCTGTTGCTGGGTGTTACAGTTCTGCCCAGCCCTTGTTATGGATGATAGGATTTGTTGTACAACAGCATCTACAACAGCATCTGGAGCACCACAAAATTCTCTACCCTTCAGACACAGAGTGAAGCATCCTCTGTTAGGAACATTTTAAATCATGCGTGGAATTATTAACATTAAAAACAGGCTTGGCTGTAAGGTTTCTGTGAAAAGAATTATGTAATATTTCCACTGGAGGATGTGTAAACAGGCAATTTTTTTTGCTGATTTCTTCTTTTGGAGTAATCTTTGCCCACTCAGAACGTCTCCTTCAGAACAGCTTCATCAGCAAACACTGCTTTCCTCTTTTCCTGCAGCAGGAAACTCCACCGGACAACAGTTCTCTCCATGGATGGAAAGAGACTTTCCAAAGGGCAATTCTGCCTTCCCCACTTAAAAAGAAGTCAGAACAGTAGTTCCCGTGTGGCAGGTCATTGTGTGCAACTAGTTTGTTCTGTCTGTACTGGAGGAGTTTGGCATGGAATGGCTTCGAGTATGTGATACAAAGTTCAGTGAGAGAAGTAGTAGTTTAGGATCTTCCAGACAGTTAGAATACAAATGTGTTTGGGTCTATTGTGCCCTACTGGGCTTTCTACTTCTTTTTAATTTGTTCTTTTTGCAAGCTTAAGTTGAGCACAGTTTTACAGCAGTTACATTTGTTTTAAAATAAATATCTGTTGTACTTTTCCAGTTGATAAGGAGACATTGATGTTAAGTGTGAGAAGTAAAAAGTCTGCATATTATAGTATAATTTCTCAGCGTTCACTATCCTGCATTCCTGCATCCAGTCTTATCTATTGATTCTAAATGGAAGAGTGTGTGGCATGTGATTTAATGCATGCTACACATGAGAGCTGGACTATAAAGACGGCTGATCACCGCAGAATCGATGCTTTTGAGCTGTGGTGTTGGAGGAGAATCTTGAGAGTCCCCTGGACTGCAAGGAGATCAAACCTATCCATCGTGAAAGAAATCAACTCCGAATGTTCACTGGCAGGACAAATTTTGAAGCTGAGGCTCCAGTACTTTGGCCACCTCGTGAGGGAAAGAAGTCCTTGGAAAAGTCCCTGATGTTGGGAAAGATTGAAGGCAAAAGGAAAAGGGGATGTCAGAGAATGAGATGGTTGGACGGTGTCATTGATGCAACCAATATGGATCTGACCAAACTCCGGGAGGCAGTGGAAGATAGGAAGGCCTGTCGAGCTCTGGTCCATGGGGTCACGAAGAGTCGGAATCGACTGAATGACTGAACAACAACAACACACATATTAAAATCCAGACATTGCTGTGTGTTTCATGAATCATAGAATCATAGAATCATAGAATCATAGAGTTGGAAGAGACCTCAAGGGCCATCTAGTCCAACCCCCTGCCATGCAGAAACCCCATCACAATATTTCCGACAGATAGCCATCCAGCCTCTGCTTAAAAATTTCCAAAGAAGGAGACTCAACCACCCTCCATGGCAGCATCTTCCACTGCCGAACAGCTCTAACTGTCAGGAAGTTCCTCTGAATGTTCAAATGGAATCTCTTTTCCTGTAGATTGAAACCATTGCCCCGAGTCCTAGTCTCTGAAGCCACGGAAAACAAACCTGTTCCCTCATCAATATGACATCCTTTCAAATATTTAAACGTAGCTATCATATCCCCTCTCAGTCTTCTTTTTGAAAGGCTAAAAATGGTCAAGAACTCAGGATGTCCTAAAATACAGATCAAGTTGTTCTTTGTATCAATAGTTTTAAGAAAATAATAATAACTAAAAGTGTCATCTCCAATTCAGCTCATGCTGATGACAAGATATTAACATAAAATTGCTTTGGAAAGCACAATATCCTTGACTTTGAACAGGAAGGCTCTTTCAAGTTGATTGTAACCAAGAGTCAAGCCCAAGAGTAGGATCCTATTTCATCAGTGCCATCAGAACATCCCACTTTATTTCTTCTTAGATGCATTGGGTCACTATGTTTTGTGTGTGTGTTTTTCACACACAAAGTCTTTTGTTCCAAGCATATTAAATGGTTGGTATACATGTTGAAAAGAAGGAAGAATTAGAAAACCAAACTCTTGTCTCAGATGCCAACAACTGCCAAAACTTTTAGTAGATCTTTAATTGCAGAGCCACCATATAGTTTGCTAATCTAGGGTGTATTGGGGAAAAAAATATCCAAAACACCTTTCCCACTCCTTTATTTCCAAGGGCACACATCCAGCATTAAGGGATTTATATGTTGGAATTCTCCTAGTGGTGTTCTGTCCAACTACATGAAGCCAGAAACGTCTTTTTAACATTTTCTTTCTCTCACTTTTGTTTTCCTTCTTATTTTTTTTCCAGGAAACAGCTTGGTATATAGGTGTGTGTGACAAGTATGTGTAACTTGTATATAAGTTAGACATGTATGTTTAATTGAAGGAAACAAGAACGATTGATGACAGTTCTCTAGAGGTATGTGTTAGATATGAAGCCTTTTTAAAAGTATACCCTAGAGATGACCAGATGTGGAAATTGCTTGTTGTCCCATGCAATATCCTGGCTTAACACCCCTTGATTCTGGTATACACAAGGTTGCTCATTGTCATGCAACAGAAAGTCATTGAAAAACTCCTCCAGATGTGAATGAATTAAAGCCTACATTTTCTTTGTTTAATGCTCTTCTGGCCCTCCAGGTTACCACTGCTCACCTCCAAGGCCCCGGTCCCACGTCCCATTAAAAGCAGTTTAAATTACTAGATAAACCGTGTCTAAAAATGCTGTCCCCATGGCCACCGGGCTTTTTGGAAAAACAACAACAACCCGGTAATGCTCCCTTAAGTGAGATTTCTAAGACTTACCCAAGAGGTAGGGAATTTTTTGCCTCACTTTGAAAATCCAGCTTTTAAGGAGGCAGACACCGTGGGACCACACAGATGATCCGGGTTTCATTTTCTTTCTTTTTTCATAGCACCGACTGGCTGTTCCTGGGGCTGATCGGCTATGTTTTTTTAAAAATTTCCCTGCACATCGGAGCAACAGGAAGTTCAATCAGGTCCTCTAAGCATTAATTTTCCCAGCCAAGTGGTCCGTTTTTTAATGCTATCACCACCTGCTGGCCAAGGGGGCTGAACTACACTTAGAAAAAAGCTTTGGACATGGGAACTCCTGTCCCACATATTAAATCACGTGATGGGACGAAGAGGAAAAGCCAGACCTTCAGAAGATCAGGATCGAAACCCGGGTGTGACCACGGTGCAATTTGTACAGAGAGAATCCAGTCCATCTCCATAGGCAGTGGCTCAGTGAAAAAAATCAGGGAGATGTTCTTAACTAGGTTAAAAAAGATTTCTAGAGGTCATTTCAGAGCCTAGTTATTTGCTCCTTTCTAAGAGCAAAGATATTTATATCTTATTTATTTAAGTTGTAGAATGTGGTGTGAGTGAGGAATTTGGCGGAATTTGTGGATCTATCTGAGCCATTTCTGTCCAACAAATATTCATTTGATTTAACCATATTAGCCAAGCTCTCCTCCTGATTTATGGTGATCATTCCCATGGTTTTGAAGGTATAAAGTACCCAAGTAATTTACCAGTCCATTTTTCTGGTGGTGCTTTGGAACCAGTCTATTTTTTCTGGTGGTGTTTCAGGTCTAACCAATAAAGTTGTTGCTCTTTACTCATTCGCTATAACTTGTTTTGTGGCTGTGTCATACCAAGCCTACTCCTCTTTCTGCTATTAGGTTACACTTCCACATTTCATTTGTTTTTTTGTATTGTTAACAATGGCCTGTATTAAAATAAACAACTGTATGCTATCTTAAGAGCAAGTCAACAAATAGCATTTTTGCCATTATGCAACACCATCACTAAAAAAGGATTTGTCCATTTCATATGCTGTACTGTCAGGAAAGGGTTAATAGCATGAGACATGTAGTCAGTAATGTCAGTGTTTTGCGGTGGCTGCTTCTGAGTCCTAGGTAGTATCCAAGGAGAACATCAACCTATCAGCTTGGTGTAGGTTTCTTTTCTTTTTTTTAGAGGACCTTGCTGGTACCCATGTCTCCACTTTAGCAATGACAGCAAGCATGCGGCCAATAGAGATGTGTGATTCCGAATAAGTCAGGGACCTTCTAGATTGATACAGAAGGGAATGTTCATTGTTTTATTGCTGTGTTGGTTAGTTAGCAATGCTTTACCATGTTAAGCTGTGCCCAAGGAAGTAGCTTTGCATTATTCTATATCTATAAAGGCAGAGAATAATAACACAGAGCTATTCCTTGGGCACATCTTAAATAACACCCACATTACACCCACACCCACACCCACCCATGTTCCACTCCCTTTTCTTTAATATGTAGTAAAGTTTAGTACATCTCACTTTATACTCCAGCCTGCCCACTTCATTATCTGCTCTATATAGAGCAGTTATTTCTTTGGCTAGCAAAAGGACCAAAGTATATAGTGCTTAGATTTGTATAATTGAGATTTCTGGCCAAAGGCAGGAAATCATATACTTTACAATAGGAATGCCTACCAAAACCATTTAAACTATACAAATTTAAGTACTGCACATGGCAAGAAAGCATAGCACCATACAAACTTATTCTTGAAGCCAGTTTTAGGTTTTTGTTGCATATTATATTCTTAATCTTAATGCAGCCACCATGTTGGTTAGCCCAAGCAAAAACAAACAAACAAACAAACAAACACAACACAACAAACAGCTCATGGGTTGAATTGGTTACATATTGAACACAAGTCTTTTTCACACATCTGACACTGTTGTACTGTTGTCTGGCTATATGGTCGTTCATGGCAATCCCATTAACCCCCATCAAATTCCATTAAAATCTCATTTAAAACCACAACAGGAAATTCCATTTTTTTTCTTTACAGTGTAAGAATACAGGCTGAAATGCTTAAGAATGTGTTTTTTGTTGTTACTTTTTTTTTTACAAGCCCAGTGCCTAGTTACAGTCACGGGATAACTTAGAGCTATATAGAACACTGTGCCAGAGTTTCATAGTTACGCAGAAGGATAGAGGTTTGTTTTTCCTGTGAGCCTATATGGGATTCTTGGCCCAGGCCCGAACATCTGGCAGAAGCAAATGCTATAGTTCTGGATGAAAATCAAGGCCTAAGCAAGAACCCACAGAGCATACTGTAGATTCTTGGTTACTGTTGTTGGCAGCCGCTGGGTCTCATTTTATTTCACTAAAACCTACAAAACTATTCCAGCAATAATCCAATACCTCCTCTCTCTGACACATATACTCACTGTGGGACTTAAAGCAAACCTTTTGCCCACACAGAGCTCCATCTGCCTTGCAATTGGTACAGAAAGCTGTTTCTCTTAATCTTGAGCCTATAAAGTAGCAGATTAGAGGACATAATCTAATAGCATGTTTTTGTGTTAGGCCAGTAGGTTTTGATTAAATGCTTGGCACCACATAAGAATATTAAAGGACCAATACACTTTTTTTGGTCTAGTAATTGTATTTCTTAGCTGTTTACTCTGAAACTATTTACATGTGTACCTATATCTGGGAATAAGACTCAGTGAAAACTGTGTTTATTTCCTATGAGCAATGGATATAGAAATGCAGTACAGTTAGATTCCTAACAAACTGAAGAATTTCCTATAATTACACACTCACACTGTCAGCCGGTGTGTTTTATAAAAACCAATGTCCACAAGGTAAGACATGTAATGTGATTGAACCAAAACTAAGAGTGTCAAATATCTAAAAAAAAATTCCCACAAGATACATTTATTAAGTTAACAAACTTATGGTCCCATTGGGGTATTTGAGTAAGCATCAACACATGCAGGGAAAACTAACAAAATCATCAAAAGTCCTGTAGCCGAAATGTGAGCTTTCACTGGACCTCTGTGCAAAATAGTATATTAAATAATCACTTTTTTCTGATTCTTTTGTATGTAACCCCAAGGCTTGAGACAGATCATAATAACACAGAAACACAGCACAATTTTAAAGAAATCACAATATAACATCCACTTGAAATATATGATATACAAAGTAGTTAAAATTGTCCCATACCTTCTAATTCCTATCAGAAAGGGTACCCACCCAACTTCAGGCATAACTATAATTGAGCCAGCATCTAGGTGTGTGTGTGTGTGGTGGTGGTGAGATCAGGCACATTATACCATTTTAAATATAAGAATTTTTTGGAAACTGTAAATTTAATTTAGGAGCTATTAATTTTATTTGCCATTGGGTATAATTTGGGGAACATGTTAATGTTCATGCTAAGTAAAATACAGCTATTTATTTATTTATTTACCTACCTACCTCCTTTTCTGCCTATTAGATTTAAGGTAGTGTACAATATTTTAAAACAAACATCATAATTTATTAAAACATAATAAGTAAGTAAGTAAGTAAATATAATTGAAAACATATTAAAACATAGGTATACCATATCACCTGGTATACTGATTACCATCCCATCAACATTCAATAAAAGGAACAGGGCATAATCTCACTGTGATATCCGAGTACGCGTAAACGGGCCTTCTCGGTGGCGGGGCCAACCATCTGGAAAGCTTTGCCGAGCGAGCTACGGCAGGCTCCGTTGTTGGCGTCATTTAAGAAAGCTTTAAAGACCCTGCTTTTCAGGGACGCCTTCGGCACTGACTAGGGATACCGGATTTCCTTTTTTTTTTTTTATCCTCCCCTCTGCCCTGTCTTGCCTGTAAGTCTCCTTGGACGCCATGTCATAGTGACTGCGATTGTTTTAGCTGTTTTTAGATTGATTTTAGGTTTTTAATATTTTGTGTGAACCGCCCTGAGTTCCCGCTCGGGAAATAGGCGCGGTATAGAAATTTGAAAATATATAAATAATAAATAAATAAATAAATAAGATGACTCATGGCAACTGGACTTCGTTTCACTACTCATCCAAGTAGCTTTGTCAGTGAGGTCATCTGGGTTACCTCACCTGGATGATTGAGAATCTTCACAGATTCACTGTGTTGCTGACACCGAACATTTATTTTGCCTCTGATATTTGTTTTGTAAAATACAGACATTGATGATCAATAATTTAGGAAAGGCCTTCTGAACACTTTCTAATGTTGAATAAAGGTAATGCAAAAAAATGTTAGGGGTAAGCTGATTGAAATGCCTGTTCATTTCCAAGGACTAGCAGGATCCAGAACTGTGATAAAAGCTGAACAGAAAATGTTATGCCTTCAGCAAATATTGCCTTCCTGTCCATCATCCCAGCTTGCATGACTGCTGGCTTTTATCTGTCACTGATAGCAGTTCCTGAAGTTGCTGTTTGTTTGAAGATCAATAGGCAATGCTCTACTTGCTGCTACTTAAGACATACAGCATGCCAAAATATTCTACCATATATTTTAAAATCTATATTTGGAAATCATTTGCATTACTTACCACTTTTAGATGTTTGTTTTGTATTTTGTCTATGGCTTTGTCTTTGTCTATAATTTGGGTCAAAACCTACAAGGCAATATATTATCCAGGACTCGCTTATTTCATGCTAGTGTCCAAATGAATTAGCATTTTTTTTAAACAAATGTAAATGATAATAAAAAGAGATACCAATGGACAGATGGAAGTACTTTAACTCATTAGGAATAACTGCAGTGTTACATCTTGGTAACAAGTAAATTGACAACAGTGTAACCAAATAATAAGATATAACACAAATAATTGCTTATGTAGTCAGGGCAACTAGAAATGCAGTCTGCCCCCTGAAGTGCAATAGAATAGAACAGAATAGAGTTTTATTGTCATTATGCATATGCAAGATATGCACAACGAAATTAGAGTGCTGTTCCACTACACACTCTAAACATACAAAATACATAAAACACATAAAACACCATACAAAATATTAAAAACTCTTAAAATTGCTTACAAAATTTAAAACACTAATTAAAAACTGATTAAGATGGTGCTAAAACTGTCACATTTAACTTGGATACCAAACTGTTCTTTAGTCTATTTGTCCTTGACCTAAGAGTCCTGTATCTCCTGCCAGACGGCAACAGTTCAAAAAATTGGTGGTCAGGATGCGAAGGGTCTCTCAAAATTCTAGATGTCTTCCTTGAGCATCTGGAGTTGTATAATTCTTCCAAAGGAGGAAGAGGACAGCCCACTATCCTCTCAGCAGTGTTTATGACCCTCTGGAGTGCCCTTCTATCTGCCACTGTGCAATTGGCGAACCAGACACAGAGGTAGTAAGTGATTGTGCTTTCTATAAAGCCCCGGTAGAAGGTTAGCAACAGTTTCTTAGACAGTTGTTCCCTCCTGAGAAGTCTCAGAAGATATCTCTGTTGGGCCTTCTTAACCAGTGCTTCAGTGTTGGCACTCCAGGTCAAATCCTCCTGTAGAATAACTCCTAAGAACCTACTGTCCGTCACCCGCTCTACACAAACTCCATCAATAATCAGGGGCTGAGTGTCTGATTTCCTTTTTCGATAGTCCACTATAAGTTCTTTGGTCTTGTTGATATTTATTATCAGATTGTTGGTTCTGCACCACCGTAGCAGCCGATGCACCTCCTCTCGGTAGGCTGACTCGTCTGCACCAGAGATGAGTCCCACTACTGTTGTGTCATTGGCAAACTTGATGATTTTATTTTCAGGATGAGTATGAGTGCAGTCAGAGGTGTGAATACTAAACAATAGTGAGCTCAGCACACAGCCCTGTGGAGTACCCATGTTAAGAGCGTAGTCACCTAATCTGACCCTCTGTGAGCGATTTGATAAGAAATCCATGATCCAGGCACAGATGGAATGACAAAAAACAAGGTCCTTAAGTTTAGATATCAGCCTGTGAGGTATAATTGTATTGAAAGCAGAGCTAAAGTCCACAAAGAGCATCCTTACATAGGTCCCCCACAGCTCCAAATGGGTAAGAGCAGTGTGCAAGGTGATATCTATAGCATCTTCCGTGGATCTATTTGCTCTGTAAGCAAACTGATATTTATCAAATGTGCCTGGGAAACAAGAGATGATATGCTGGTGGACGAATCGTTCCAGAGACTTCATTACAATGGAGGTAAGTGCCACAGGTCTATTTAATACGAGTTTGTAATGCAAAGATTTATTCATAAAAACCCATTCTATTTTGATATAAATGTTTCAGCCAGCTATTATATACACCAGTGTCTGTGGCTTATTATAGTAAGTCACAACTAGAATAGGCGCATTGGATCAGTGGGGATTTGGTGAGTTAACTTCCCTGTAAGTTCCAATGATTCAATAGGCCTACTCTAATTGCATCTTCCATCAACCAATAAGAGTTCATCCATAGTCTTTAAATTCTCTTCTCATGCCAGTTTATGAAGACCTTTGAATTGCAATTGATTTAATGAGAACTGTTTTAAATTGGATCAGTTACTAAAGAGATGCTATAGTTCAAAACTTAATGTAATACTTCAAAAACCATGTGCATATATAGATATATTGGACACAACTGAGAATTCCACTTGATGTGTACAGCTTGCTGCAAAAGAGATATTAAGTATTGGGCAGAGTTTCAGGCTGACTGAAATTTTAATTTGTTCAATTTAAAATATTGTTATTAAATTTTTGGCGCAGGTACCTTGAACTTTAACAGGACTGCTCTGCATGTTTGTATGTTGGGCTCACTCTGTTATCTAGGCATAATAAAACAATCGGGTTTTGTTTGTCCAGACCAACCATTTCACACTTCATTATGAAAATGGGGCCATTCAGCAGCAATGCCTTTGCTGTTGACAGAAATCATGTCCTCAGGCAAAGGCAGGGCATAATATACAAAATTCATGACAGATGCAATGTGAAACATACAGGGCTTCTTTGTCTTAATTTAGAACATGGTTAATATATATATTTTTAAAAAGCTAAAACAACTTGATTAAAATTAAGAGCCTTAGAGGCTAGTTCAAACTGCCTCGTATCCTGTTCAAAGGCTGCCAGTTGCCATTCTACATCATCACCAGCATCTGGGTCTATTCTCTGTTGGAAGATGGGAATCATCTAGCCCTACATTGGTTATTCTCTTTTCAGTGGGAAAACGGAGGAAGGGGCAGTTTGAAAGAGATTGTTTAGAAGAGATTGTTGGAAGCACTTCTTTTGGTTGCTTTCATATCCTGTGTGCGTTCAAACCAAAGATTTTGGGAATGTTATTTTCTACGAACTACTAAATGCATTAAATATTTAGTGTCTGGGGGATTTGGGGAGATGTAGTCTAAAAAAAATTAGTAATGTTTCCAAGCTTGGGTGAAGTTTGCATTGTGTTATCATTCAGAAAATAAAATAAAAATGTAGCCTCAGTGCCTGACAGGAATCTGCACTCTTAGCAAAGGCAAAAGAGAGCATCTGGAATAACTAATCACATGACTGAGAAGCAGGTGCCCTTTAGCTGATCTAGCACATTTTTTCAGTTAGTGCCTCCTTTAAAACAATTCCCTGTTGGAGTACCGGGTTACTGTCTCACTGCAGTAGATAAAGTCAGTTTTGGCACCCATCCTGACAAGAAAGTGCTAAGAATGATAAGTCTTTCAATTAAAAAACCGCAGTGGGTGAAGATTGTATGGAGAAGAGAAAGATAAACATTTATTTCACATTGTTCAGGAACTAAAAAAAAGTTGTTTGCATTTTTAAAAAACCAGTTTACAGTCTTACAGTTTTCACAAACATATGGAAGAAATTGTTTATCGTCCACTTTGCTCTGACTAGAGGCTTGTGTATCATTGGATATTATTTCAGATTAAGCCAGATACTTTTCAAGTGGTGGTTATATAGTGAAAATTACATAAAGCATTTAACTGGCAGGTCTCCATTCTCTTCTTGATGTCATCACCCATGGACCCTAGTGAGTTTCTATAGTTTGGCCAAAGATTAGACGTTAAATATTTAATGCAGAAAGAAAAGCAATTCAGAAATACTTGGAAACAGTCTTGTACCTTATGGCAATTATGATCTCCCTGAGCTCCCCTTAAACAAAGAGCTTTGTTCTTCTAAAGCAATTACCAGAAGTTAAAAAAAAGTTACAATGCCAGTAAGACATTCAAAAGGCACATCTGCAAAATGGGTTCTGGTTCAGTCAGCCTGCAGATGGCTGGGTATTCTACATGGGATTCTCACACATACATTACAAATGATGGTCTTTTATAAAGTCTGAAATTCATGTTGATCTGAAACAGTTTATCAGCTGTGGTAAAAATGGTTGCAGGACAAGAAAAAAGTGCTGCAACACACACACATGCACGCGCGCACACACACACACAATTTCAGTGGCAAAGTAGCATTTAATTCAAGAGCCAAATAATTTTGTTCACCTTTAAAATACAATGTCAACCTTATCCAGAACATGCAATCCAGAGACATGGAAAGGTGACATTGTACAGGAGTAGAGTTGTTGACGTCAGAGCAACAGCCCTGCTGTGATACACTTCTGATTCGTTTACAGTATCTTCATTTTCAAATCTTGTTTTGAACTAAGAAGTTAATCTTGTTCACACATCCACTACCCACAGGTACTGAATATGTGAAAGAGCAAACAGCATATCATTGGTTAATCCCTCCTGCAGATTCCAATGCACATATTTGATATACCATTTGCAATAGCATGGAAAAGTTATTTTTTGGGCAAGTGAAGCTCATAATCTGCAAGCCACCACCATGGTCTTGTTGGCTGGAACATTCTAGGAGCTATAATGAAAGTAACAACTCCAAATGTTGTGCTTTAGGAATGTTTGAGTGGCATTATTCTGAAGAGACAGGCCTACATTGCACATGCATAGGGTGTCTTCATCAGGAAAGAGAACCTGGCCAATCAGGATCAATCCTGTCCTGTAGAAAAACCCATATCTGCGTGCATCTCTTTGTATGTAGATTGTTTTTCACACTTTAGCTGAGGTGATGACATGTCTGTCTAGTATACACACATTGTCCGCACTGGCGTCTGGACAAAGGGGCTAGCAGACATGTTTTAGGCAGGTGTTCATGAATCTGGTATCCAAGGACGCAAATGGTCTGATCAAGACTTATCTTTCTCCTTCTTGTTGTCATTTAAAATTATTATCAGTTTTTAAAAATATTTAAATACTGCATACTTCATCAAAACATACATTTTATTCTCTTTCAGGTAGTTTCACAAGCATCAGTACTCCTCATACTGGATATCTTATATTAAATCTCTTTTGTTTCAGTAGACAAACATCCTAAGAAAAAGAATATCAGGAGGAAAAATACATTCACATGTAATTATTAGAAGGTATAATATTAACATGGAAAATTCAAAAATCTGTGTTCTCATTGCAAATGAGAAAAAGAATACTTTTTCACATTACATAACATGTAGGTTTTATAGGGTGTTAGATGAGTATTTGTTTGGACAGTGGGATAAATGCCCCTGACTTATCCTGATTAAAACTCCTAACTTCAGTTCTTCACAAGGGATTTTTCATGAAGTAAGGCTGGAGAATGTTATCATTGGCTGACTTTGTGCTCACAGTCTTTTTACCAAAGACCCAACAACCATTTCTTTCAGTTAAACTTGCCCTGGTGTCCGAACCTCGGCCCTCCAGATGATTTGGACCACAACTCCCACAGTCTGTTGTCACTGGCAATCTAGGCTTGGAATTCTTGGAGTTGTGGTTCAAAACATCTGGAGGGCCAAAGTTTGGACACCACTGCTTGCTTTCCCATTATCATTTCCCACAACACTCTAATGCAATTTGATAATATGGGAAAGGAAGTGTGTGCGTTTGTGTGGAACAGTAATGCAGATCGTCTTGTATCCCAACGATCCAAGCTGACATGACCAGCCAGTTCCATTTCAAAACTGTGCAAGTCGTAAAAACGACTCCTTCTCACCCACAAGGAAGGAAAATTATCTTTCAACTTGTACTACAACTTGAATACCTTTGCCCAGAAATGATAGCTTGTGTTGGACATCAACTTCCAAAATTCCTAGACTGACAAAGGACTGCAGAAGCCATAGTCCAAAACAACTGAAGTGCAAAAGATCACCACCCTGAGTTCAGGAGCTTTAATGAATTTACTCTCAAGGGGACATCACTACCTTTCTCTCCCAGGATCCCATTTCTCCCTTTCTTACTATGGGTAACAGTACCAGAACTCTCTATAGAGTTCCTATAATAAAGTCCCCCTGCCCAATTTACTATAGTCTTTGCTGCTTACTCTATGCACGGATCTTCCACACATACCTAATATCTCGTAAATGACTAGGTACAAAGGGAATATGGGCACCATCATATTATTATTTGACATCCATTCACCTCAATGCAGTTTTCTCTGCAAAAAGATCTCAAAAGATTTTTTTGTGATTGTTAAAGACTGAAATAAACATTTCAGCTGTTTACTTAAAGGAGCTATAGTTCCTATACAAATTTGTCTTAATAAGGTTTCAATTAATAATAATAATAAATATTAATAATAACTTTATTTCTATGCCGCCTTTCTCCCTGAAAGGACCCAAGATGGCTTACAACAATAATATAGTGGTTGTAAGTTTTTCGGGCTGTTTGGCTGTGTTCTGGAAGTTTTTCTTCCTGATGTTTCCCCAAATTCTGTGGTCGGACTCAGCATCCTCAAAGGCAAGGAGCTCAGGGAACTAGGAGTTCTCTCTGTGCTCTCGGATATAGAGTGAGTGAGATTGTGTGGTTTTAAAGAGGAAACTTGTCCTATGCAGGAGAATAGGTGTTAGTTGTTGTGATTGTTAGTGATTGTGATGGAGGTATTAAAGAAGTTTCACTGCAATCAGGAGTGGCAGCAATCCTTCTCTGCAGTTGATGGGTGTTGTTAGCTGTTCTATTTTGTGAACTGATCACAGGTTCTTGTGGCTGGGTGGGAATCGCTGAACTTTGATCTTTTGCAGGTTGTAGTTTCCAGTACTGGAAGCAAGGTTTTGTTGATATTTAGACTTTCTTCTTTTTTGTTGAAACTGTGCTTTATGGATTTCAATCGCTTCCCTGTGTAGCCTGACATAGTGATTGGGAATGTTGTTCAGTACCTCTGTGTCCTGGAAGAGGATTTAATGTCTAGGTTTCTTCAGGGTATGTTCAGCTACTGCTGATTTTTCAGGTTGTTTTAGTTTGCAGTGTCTTTCATGTTCTTTGATTCTGGTCTGGATGCTGCACTTTGTGGTCCAAATATATATCTGGCCACAACTATAAGGTATCCAGTATACTCTTGCAGTTCTTTGCTGACCGTAGCATCTGTTGTGTTGTTGTCCTTTGCTGACTGTAGCATCTGCTGTATTTTTGTGGTAGGTCTAAATACCGTTTGTAGGTTGTGTGTTTTTCAAAACTTTGTCCAAGTGTTGGATTGAATTCATGATCCCAAGATGCATAGAAAACCCTCAAGTATAAGATACTTTTAGTAGTAATAAAGCTCCATTCTTTATTGTGCCAATTTGTTTATATCTCATAAAAGGCATCCCCAGTGATTTGAAAACATACATTAATCATTTCTGGAGAGATCTTAAGGGTGTTTTTTTAATGTTACATTTCTATTATGTAAAAGTAGTTAATGTGGCAGCAGCTTCATTCAGGTTATGCACTGCTGTTAGCAAATTAATTACAGTGCTTTATAAACTTGTACCTGCTCTTGTATTATTATTATTCTTGTTACCTCCATTCAGAATCTCTGTTTATGCTCCCCTAACTTACTTGGCAGCTGTTTAGATAAGACCACTAATTCATATATACAGTCATTTAGACCTAATTTAACAACCAGTTCTCATAGAGAACAATGAAAATGACTCATGACCTTATGCCAGACATAATGATTTTTTTTTACTTTATGCTAGTTATAAAAAGTAGTTTATGTCATTACAAGGTTTATAGTGCAGGTATAATTATTGCTTTTATCAATATTTAAGAAGACCATAAAAAGAAGATACAATGGAGAGATTTTTGATGCTGACAAAGGAAGGACAAGATACTACAGAAGAAGCAAATAATACTAGTCAAGATACAGGCAGTTGCACAATGGGCAAAATCCTGTTATTCACTAGAGTAGGTTTGCTGAATCAGTGGGGATTTGGTGAGTCAATTCCTCTGTAAGTTCCATTGATTCAATTTGTCTACTCTAATGCAGCTTATTTTAGTACAGAAATTCATAGTTAGAGTCGGCCCATTTGAATCAATGGGCCTTATGGAAGAGCTGACCCATCAGATTCCCATTGATTCAATCGTTGTGTCATAATACAATTTATTATTCTAAGCAACAGGATTGTGGTCACTCTATATCTCCTAAAGCAAAATGTGTTACTTATAAAATGTTCCCTAGCGACAGCCTGTCTGGCTTTAGGCAAGCTGCAAAGTCCCAGGATGCCCCCAAAAGAAGGGGATGGAGAACTCCTTCTTATACAGTATATATGAGTACTCAGAATTGGGTAATCTAATGGCAAGCTGCTCCTTTCTTGCCCTCTTCTCTCTGCCATGGCTAACACCCATTGATTAAGTCTGTTCTCTCCACAAATGGTGATGTGGGACACATGGGCCATGGTGCCTAACCAGAAGTAGCTTCTTGGCCAAGCTCCTTCTATTCCTTTCCTTTCTTTCTATAACTAGGCTGCTTCTGTCTCATCCAGCCTGCCTCCAGCATCCTCCCTGCTTGCAGCAGGAGGAAGAGTGGTGGTGACAATAATTTGGAAGAACTGCAGGTGTGCCATGACTCTGCCTTTTCTGGGTGGACAGAGTGAGCCTCACTCCATTCCACGTGCCCAGCCATCAGAACAGGAAGAGACTGCCTGGAAAGCCTAAGAGGAGGAAGAGGCAACAAGGGTCCAAAGGAGCATGCTTGGAATATAGATAAAGCTCAAGAAGAAATGCTTTCTTTTCCGCACAAGGGAGAGCTGGAACTTAAGTGCATATCTCTGAGAATTTCCCAGTGCAGTTTCACACAAACCCGAGATCCTGCAAAGACCTTAATGCATTGACTCTGCTTTTCAGTTTACCACTGGCCTGACGGCCTAAAGCAATGAAGTCAATTAATGGTAAATTCATTTTAACTTTTTAGAAAAGACTTGGCATAACATATTGTAATTGTCTATCTTAAAACACCAGTTTTGAATGAGTTGGCATAAGGTGGATGGGTTGAGCACTGAGGGGCAGTAAATGCAATAGCAGATGGAATGAAAATAATGGAAAAATGGTCAGAGGAAGAGGAGAGACAAGAGGTGTATGGTTCACCACAAGAAAAAAATGTTGCTTACATCCTCTGTATAAACAAGGATACCAGAATAAAAGATCTCAGATATGTGGAAGCAGAGAACAAACACTACCCTTATGAAGCATGAAAAACAATACCGGAGGCATGTGTGTGTATGTCTGTGAAAGGGTGTGATTGTAGTAATCCAACTCAATGAGTCCTAAGTGAGTTAAAATCACTATTCAAGAAATTCATGCATGTTTTACTTAAGTTTAAGTGCTAAAGCAGGGTTACTGCTAGGGCAAAAGGTCCTACACATGTCAAATGAACACGAAAAATGTCCACCCTGTTCATGGTGGCAAAATAAGAGAGTGACACATGGATATGGAAAGATATAGAGAATGAGTGATCTCCAAATTGTCCTGTTCTCAACTGCCTTGTTCAGTTGTAAACTCAAGCCTATGACGTCCTTTAGAGAGTCAGTTAAACTCCATCTTTGAATATGGCTACAAATAGTATGGCTTGTTTGACTCCATTTATAAAAAAGAACTGAGAACAGGATATTTCTGTGTCAGTGATGGTGCTACATTTCCCAGCAAAAGGAAGATAAAGGGAAGGGGAAGACAAGAGCTTGACCTGCTCAAGGTCTAGAAACTACCCGTAATTATCCAAGAGAGGATTAAGGTTTGGGAGATGTCTGCTATGAGTAAACAACAAAAAACACTCCCACTTCACTACACAACAACATGTTTCAGAGAAACAAATGACATCTTCCTTCTATACCCAACATTAGTATGAAACATTCAGGTCTGAGGTCAATAGCCCTCTGTTTTTATTTATTTTATCTGAGGGTGTGGTCAGTCAGAAATATAGGGTTGCATTGGATTGTACTGGAAAAGGTTGCTATACTGGGCGGAGCCTTCCTTTTGAGAGAGTCATGGCTCTCTGAGAGATACAGAGAAATGATGGAAAGTTATATGGTTGGTGTGGATTAGATAAAAGCAAGTGCCTTCCTCAGAGCACTTTTAAACATTACAGTATCTGAACACATCCTTTTGGATTACATTATAATTACTTCAGTTTCAAATGCAAGTAGCAAGTCTGAAGTTCTACTGTATGTATATTGCGGTTGCTCCTCCAGTAATGGATCATTTGGCCTAGGTGCTGTTTAGCAAGAGAGAACATCATAGAAGTCATTATCTTGGAGATCAAACTTTTAAATTGTGTTGCTGCTGCTCTTCATGCCCACATATTTGTTTCCTCTTTATAGAGTTTGAATTATTTGATGCAGATAGATTTATATGAGTGACAGTGACATATAACTGTCTGCACTGGGATTTTAAAAATTAAGTATGCCTTCCTAAATTTTAATTCAATTCCTCATGAGTCATTAATTTCTTCATACTGCTTCAAATAGGACAAACGCCCCCTCCTCTGTATGCTCTAGTTTCCATGCAGGTTTTGTGAGATTTCTTGGCAGGGACTCAGGGAAAATCCTCGAGTCTGTCTTCACAGAATACTTGGAAAAATAAGTGGATAAGCTACTTTACTGCCAACACTTCTCCCATGCCTAAACACAAAGCTGCATTCTTTTAAGACAGAGTGGGCTACAGTGGCCTTCTGAATGATGCACCTACATAGTTTTAGAGATGCACCTACATAGTCCTCTCACCACTGCCTTGGTTCAGTTTGGAATGGTCAAAAAACTTCTGGAGGAACCAGTTGGCTGTGCATGATTTTAGAAGATGGTTTTGACAATGGCAAGGAACATCCATGAGTGACTAAAGGTTCTTTATAACTGGAAAGCATGCCATTGCTTCAAGTCATCATTCTTGGGATTTTTTTTTAATGTAAATGATTATACATAACAGAAAATGTCTGCAGCATGTCAACAAGCTATTGAACGCATTTAAACAACCTATGGTTGATTTATGATATGTTCTTTCTTTCTCGAATTAAAGTTACTGTCCAGTACCTGAGTTCTGCTGAAGAAGCATTCTTCAAGTCTAAATGCTTTCCTACAAAATGTTAAAGATTGTTATTGGCTGCAGTTGGCTGCTACTCCATCTATTTGTGTTCCTTCCCAGTATAGTAGTTGGATAACAGTCAGCTATTGTTTAGTTGCATATATTTAAGTGTTGCTTTGACTTTCTTCTAGGATCTGCAAGGTAAGCCTAGAAACCTCCACTTCTTGACTGAAAGTGATGATAATTTGCTGGACCGGGAATCATGGCAAGTTTAAACTATAGCCTGTTGGAAAGAGCCAGGCTTCGAAACCTTGCTCTGATGTTCTATGATTTCAATCAAGCCATAGATATCATTAAGTATAATTGTTCTGTCTGACATGTTGCCATGTTAGACACAACACCAAAATGCAATTAGTTTACACTACTAAGTACTGTAAATGCTTTTGGATATCCTTTCTCTCTTTTGTCACAGAAGGACAGGAAAGAGATGACCCTAAATTCATAATTCATTCACGTACTGCAAAACCTTGGGTGGGAATCCTGGTCCAGTCTCCAATAATTGTCCTCCCAGTCTCTCTTCCTTCATTCTACCATAGTCTGTTACTTACACTTGCTTAGTAAACTGGATGCTTCTTTCCCTTGAGGAAAGTTGGGAGAGTTTGCCAGTAGGAGATCAGGGTACAGAAGTGCTATGAAAATAAAAGGTTGGGCTTGTGTGCATGTTGGAAGGAACAGGTGGATGTTGTGAATATATGTGTGGGGTGTGACAGTAGTGATGATCGTAAAACAGAAACAGAGTATGTGGAGTAGCTCTGGCAAATTGCACCACCAACTCCGGTCTCACTCATCACTAGCAACCACATGGCAGATTAGTATTGAGCTGATTTTTTTTGGGGGGGGGGATCACCACACCTTGTACTAAGCATCATCAGCAACTAATCTAGTTTATGTTACTGCTTAAGTCTGTACTTAATTGAAAATGAAGTTACACTGACTATAGAGCTCACTCTAGATTTTGTTATGCTATTGGGTAAAATGGTCTTCCCTTATATAACCATCCCTAAATATACAAAACAGTAGATTTTTTAATTTTTGAAACATATTTATTAGATGCCTCGTGGAAACCAAAAACTGCATTACCGATTATATAAAACTAGAAAAGCAGGAAGTATTAACCTTCACCTTCATCTACAACTCGTTTTTGTCAGCCTACTGCTGAGAAGACCTAGTAGTCCTTAAGAATAAGACACAACACACACATTGACTGGAAGGAGAAGGCCGCTACTTTATTGATTAGAGGGGCAGTTTACCTGGCTGAGTATTGGGAGTTGATCCAGTTCATCAGGAGGCCTGAATGCCACCTGATGTAAGAGAGTAACTGCCAGAAACACCAGCTGGGAGACAACCCAGGAATGTCAGTCCCTTGGAGGCCACTCTTTAATTCCTTACCACCCTGGGGTATAGCTAGGCTCCTGACCCCCAAACCAGGCAACTGCTAATAGAATTGTGACAAGAAAAAGGGAAACAATAACCCGACTGAACAACCTTGCAGTCGAACCCACCCCAAACTCCAAGACAACTGAAGAAACTAGAATAATCATTGAACAAGAAATTGTTGGGGAGAAGGGGGACACCCCTGAGACTGAACTGGGCCTCAGCTGGCATTCCTCACCTGTTTTATGCTTGGCAGGCAGATTGGAGTGAAACCTCCTCCACTTAGGTCCATCAGCCAGCAGTCTCCCTACCCACTGATTGTGCTGGCTAATCGCCTTGCACCATTACAATTCAATCTGCACTCCCCTCCACACTGCCACGTGGAGCCACTATGCCAGGAAGCTGTCACACAGCAGCAATTGGACCAGGCTTCTGCCCCAGGCACAAACTGGGTCCCCAGGTAAATGTGGGTCCTAGTCTTACAGCAAAAAAAAAAAAAGTTATCTTTTAGGTCACTGAAGCCAGTGTTTTCTGTAAGCTATGAATTCACTTTTAAAAAACCAATTCCAATACTAATATCACAATCCTTTTAAAAGTTCTAATTATATTGGTAATAATTGGTAATAATAAACCCTTATCTTAAAATGAATAATATATTTCAACAGTTCTGTGTCAGATTTATAAGATGATGCTTCAACAAGCCCATCTTAAAAACAAACTCATTAAAGGATCTTACATCACATTAAATTAGGCTAAGAGTACTTCTTATAATTTATTATTTGATTTACTTGATTAATGAGCCATGTTAGATATTATAGTGATATGATAAAAATCAACTTATGCTCCTGATCCATTATGCACTTAAATTTTGAGACACTCAGTGGACCTTCAAATCGAAAACTATTAGGAGTGATTTGATGCATCTGTACATGATGCCCTTTAATGCAGTTTGAAATACTCAAATCAGTTACAATGAAGGAAATTAGTGTAAAAATATTCAGGAAACTTGATTAGATATTGCAAATACATTGACAGCTTCAGTGACTTGTTTCCACCATTAGTAGGCTCAGGGTTTTCCCCTCAAAATATAACGCCATGGGTTACCATCACTCTAAGTGGTATGACTTCATTGAAAAAGTATATGCTATTTTATAGCGGCTTTTTTTCAAACCAGATGGAATATGCCAAAGCAATATGAACCTACATGCTATTTGTTTATTTTGGGAAATGCAGTATATCTAAAGTGCATGGCTATTGACCCTTTAAATATAATTCCATATGGCAAGGGGGCAGTCTGTAGTGGCCATTTTGGGTGTGGGTGGATTTTGGCTACATGAGGCTTGTGGAGATTGTAAATGCTCTTCCAGTCAGAAGAACAAGCAACACCCAATCAGCTGTCAATTAAGCACTTTCCTAGAGGGTCAAGGGAAGTTCCTTTTTTTTACATTGCACTTCTCCCCCTCCTAGACTGAATTAGATCAGAGTTTTCCTTTTCATTTCTTGGGGAAAAACTTGTGCCTCCATTGCTTACACATGGACTAGATGTTTCAGAAACATATACTGAATCATGCTTAAAATGAGATAAAGGCACATGGTTGAGATTAAAATAATTTCTAGGCTACAATTCTTAGCATATTTAATAGAAAGGAAGCTTCCGTGATTTCAATGTAATGTAAAACAAGACAAAATCTTTATTACAACCAATTAAAAAGTCACAAAGAAGTGAACAAGATGTTTATCAAGTCTTTGTTAGATTGGGAGCTACTCCAAAAAAGCATGGCAGCAAAGCAAAACAAACAAAACCCTAATTAAAAATTCTACCAGTGTGAGTGTATTGTCATCAACACCTAGTACTTTATCACTGTGTGCTTGGTACTATAGGATTTAAAATTTCCTTGTTTAGGGATAGTGCTTTCCCTTTTAAGTACTTTTACATTTCTTATATATACTTAGCTTGATTTCTTGCTTCAGAATATGGCTCATAAGGCCAGCTTCAGAATAAATACCTTATCTGAGTTACTCTTCCTAACAGGACAATTTCTAATGTCCTTGGCCAGAATCCTATAGAAACAGACTTGCCCCACAATTGATCCAGCATGAATTTGACTTTTAAGGAAAAGAGAAATAAGGAATGAGAGGAGGGAATTTGCTAAACTGTCTTGTTTACAGCCTATCAAGGTAGGGTTTTTTTGTAACTGTACCTCCTGCAGGACTACAGGAAAACTACCTGAACAAGTTGCAAGCTAGTCCGTTTAGCCATTTTCCTTCTACATGTGCTTCCAGTTAACACGAACAGATTGCGGGAAACTCGAATTCCCACAGAGTGAATTTGCATTTCTTCTGCGATGTAGTCACATTTTCAATTAACATTTTACTCTTATCCATTTGATTTTCACTTGAGATTCAGCCTTCTGCAGAGTGACAAACCCAGATGTCTTATGTTGCAGTTCACACCATTCCCCATGCTTGACAGTATCTTTGGAAGATATAATCCAAAACATCTGCAGGGTTCCATATTGTAGAAGGCTAGTCTGCCAATACAACCACATTTCAGCAGACTGCTTTCTGCAGTAGCTATATATAATTAGAGAAGTGTAAATCAGAATAAAAATTATTTACATTTTTCTACATCCTAGGACCTAGTTTCTCATTCTGATTTCTGCTAAGACAACCCACAGAGCTGGAGCTCTTACTTAATCTTTCAACCTATTTCCTTCGTATCACTGTGTGTCCTTGCATTCATCTGTGTGCATGCATTCATCCTCCAGAAAAAACAATACACAGGGCAATGCTTTATCAAGCTCTCAGAAGTATCTATTTATGCTTGGTTTGGCCTGCTTTAGCAGGGTGGATAGCTCAGTGAGTTAGGTTTCTGGCTGTACAGTCAGAAGTTGAAAGCTTAATTCCATACTGTGTGTGCCTCCAAGGAGAAGAGATGTGTGCCTTCTACAAGTTGCACAATCCCAGAATGCTCTGGGAAGAAGGGAATGATGCTGCAGCATCATAGGATGGGAATTCAGTTCCCCCTTGTGCACCCCAGAAAAGCCAGTCTGTGTAGTGGAAAGGTTCACCATAAGTTGGAATTGACTTGATGACATGCAATTATTCTTAACTGTTGTGATTCCCCATAAAGTGTACTGAAAACCAGCTTTTATTTCCTTTCCTAGGACTGCAGCTCTAATGAAGGGGAGAGGACTATTATATCCACTGATCAGTAGAATCTTGGAATGTTTATTCAGAAAAAAAACTCGTGGACTGTCGTACACATTTTTATTGCAGATATTATCACAATATTCCTTTCTTTCTTTCGTTATTTACATGCCAGTTTTTTCCTCTCCATTGGGCACCAAAGACAGATCACAAGTAAACTTGTACAACAATGGGAAGTTTATTTTGTTGTTGTTGTTCAGTCGTTCAGACGTATCCGACTCTTCCTGATCCCATGGACCAGAGCTCGCCAGGCCTTCCTGTCCTCTGCTGCCTCCTGGAGTTTGGTAAAATCCATATTGGGAAGTTTATAATACTATACAAAACTATATTTAAAAAAATTAAATATTACTCAAAATTAAAAACATTTTAAAACATTTTGATTTTTTTAAAATCTGAATTTCATAACAGAGGACTGCTTAAAAACTTAGATAGGTATCATCTATTGCCTTTCCTTGCCTGGGAAGGGAGGCATTTGATAGAGAATATCCAGAAGAACCAAAGAGAGGGGCAACTGACAGAGTTCAGCCATTTGATCTGCCAGCGGAAGCTAAGATTTCTGAAATTCGGCCCTCCAGATGTTTTCGTCCATAACTTCCAGAGTCCTTTGTCATCGGCAATCTAAGCTTAGAATTATGGGAGTTGTGGTCCAAAACATCAGGAGGGCCAAAGTTTGGACATGTCTGCTAGGGGGACAAAATCCATGTGAAACAGCCTGAGTGTCTTAAAAATATCTATATTACAGAAATACAGGCATAACAGAGTTTCAACATCAAATCACAGAGTAACCTAGAGACAGTATATCAGCATAACATTGTACACACATAGAGCATGGCAGCATGGGTACCTTCTTACCAAAGGTCCAAAGACTACTGATTCCTGGTGCCCTTTTATAGTCATGACAACCAATCACAAATCTGGTTACATTATGCTATTGAATCTAAATTGCATCAGCATTGTCCATTATGTCTTATTCTGCACACCTGGCAGTAATTAGAAAAACTTGTACATAGTGAAAATTGTGCCACAGTGACGTCAGTATTATATACTGGACTCCATTTTGACTAATCAATTAAATATACATCTGAACACTTGTAGACATATCTATTCTACCTGATGCAACATATTTTCCCCCTCACTAACATCAAACAGCAACCTGGCTTCTCAGAGCAGCGCCTTCCAAAGCCTGTGAGCAGCCACCAAGAACACCCTCTCTTGTTTCCTCATCAAATGACCTTGGGAAGGTGATGGAACTGAAATGAGGGCCTCTCCAGAAGATCTGAAAAGTCAAGTGGGCTTATATGATTTGCCTTGCAACTGACCAGAAGTACCTCTGTCTTTTCTGAATTAAATTTTGAGTTTGTTAGTTCTCATCCAATCCATTACCAACAACTGACACTGGTCTAAGCACAAAACAGCTTCCTTGGAATCGGATAAATAAAGTTGGTTGTTATCAGCACTAAATCACAAAAGTCTGGACAGTCTATCCTAGAAGTTTCATGTAGACTGAATAAAAGGGAAGACAGAACTGAACCCTGGCCATTGACCTGTGGGTCAATGGCCAGGGTATTGAACAGGAGTCCCCCAACACCACCTTCTGAGTTTGGCAATCCTGGAAGGATCAGAGCTACCGGAAAACAGTATATCCAAGACCAATCACAAAGGCATCCCAGAAAGACATCCATGGTCGATGGTACTGAAAGCCACTGAGAGGTCCCACAGAACTAACAGAGGCAGTGCCTTGCTTTTCAGCTCCCAGCATAGATCATCCACCATCTTTGTTCCATAACCAGGCTTGAAGCCAGACTGAAATCTAGGTAATCTGTATAATCTAGAAACCTGGCTGAAAAGTGAAATATTGGAGAATGTCCAATCATTATCCAATACAGTGGGATTCAAGGAGGACTTTTTAAACAAACATCTTACTACTGCCTCTTTTAGCTATGCTGGTGCTCCACCTTGCTGATATAACTCCCCCTCCCAATCCATTACTCTAACAACTCTTATTCCATCCTGCTTCACCCGCCCCCCCTTTGGTTTGGATTCACACATCATAGACTTCAGTCTTTCTCCCAATCCACTTATAAAACTGTGTCAGTCATTTGTTCAGATCTTCTCTTTGGACTGGACTCTTCCAGGCCTCTCCATGTCCCATGGCTCTCTCATATTCAGTGAACTATCCTCAGAGTTATAGAGTGAAGGTTTTCTAAGACATAAAATGTTCAAACTGTGGCTGTGGGATTTTCAATATTTGGAAGCAGGCATCTTAGGAACATATACAACAGGG
This sequence comes from Phrynocephalus versicolor, assembly GCA_023846285.1. Taxonomy (NCBI): domain Eukaryota; kingdom Metazoa; phylum Chordata; class Lepidosauria; order Squamata; family Agamidae; genus Phrynocephalus; species Phrynocephalus versicolor. The sequence goes on along the minus strand of JAHTLZ010000204.1, from coordinate 55,200,804 downwards.
CAAGCAGCCAGGATTTGTCACAGGAGGCATATTAACATTTGCTTATTTAAATGTGAGAAGAGTCTTGCCAAAACAGCAGATATTTCTCATGTTGCAGAGTATTACTCTATTTAATTTTTTTTTAAAAATTCCTTTGTTTTACTTAGACTTGCATTGAAAGTGACATTTGAAAATGCATTTTAATTCATTGCAGTATTTTATATTTAGCGTCTTGTTTACTGATGATTTTCATTTACATATTGTTTTGGAACTATATTAATGGTTATTTATCTTGAGGGTGTGAAGGTAACTTTCATAACAAATTGATCAGCTCTGCTTTCAACATCGAGATGTGAAGGCCCCGGGAAAAAAACCAGGAAAAATTCAGGGAAAAAACTCTTTTTTTCTCCTCATTTTTTTCTTGAAGCCCTTTGCCCCCCCCCAAAAAAAATGGAAAAATTGAAAAAATAAAAAATGATTATGGAATGTTTTATTTTAACATCATGAATAAAATATTTTAAGACAGAGTGTTCTAATATTTTCCAAGTCATTTCCAAAAAATATGCATAGTATCAGATTATTCTAAATTCTGTGCACTGAGGACAAGCAAGTCCTAGGTTACAAACTGACCTCTACAATGCAAGAACAAGATGCATTCCTTCCTTTAGAAGGTTCTGCTATTGTCACAAGAAGAAGAAAATGGTTTCCCTTTTGGTTTTGCATGTGAGTGGGTGTGTTTGGTTCGGTTCTGTCCTCTGCACTAGGCCTCAAAGCACTGGAAGAAAATACAGAGCAACAAAAATGATTCTGATTAAATTTCATGCCCATTCATTGAAACTTAGTCCCACTTCCTTCTATATATTTTTCCCCTCTTCAATTCTTTTTATAAGAAAGTTTTATTTTTTTTAAATTTGATATTGTGGAGAGGAATTATGAATTGTTAATTCTGAATTTTTAAACATTGTTTTGATGGGTTTTTTTGTTCCACATAAACTAGTAAACAGTTCAGGAGATTATTACTCCATTTGTTACTTATAATTACAAATGAATATTATTTAAAAAGTAAATTCTGTTTGTAATAATTGTTTGGATACACTGTATTTTAATATGCTAGTTGTGATAATTTTATGCCAAGTCAAATTGTCCGTAGTCATATTTTATGTTCCTAAAGTAACAGAATGACTTTCAAACTGTAAAAGGGGCAGGGAGTGCTAATGTAACATTTTCTTCATTTTTTCTGAAAATTTCCTTTTTTCCCACCCACTCCCAAAATGTTTTTTCCCCTCGAACTTCAAAATTTCCAGAAATTTTACATCTGTACTCAACACATTTCAAAGGTTTTTCCAGCAATGTTTTGAAACAATTGGGCTTCCAATTTTTATGATTCTATAACCTTTCAACATGTTTAAATTCTAAGTGTTCTATACTATCTATAAGTTAACTTCCTATAAATTTTCCAGGAGCCTTGTGGGACAGTGTTTAAACTGAATTTGATCCCATTGGGCTCTGTTAGCTGTCTTAAGGTTGACTCATCTTTCCATCCTAATCAAATTGATTATAGTACCCAGTTTGTTCTGAGGCAGAGCAATGTGTAGTTAAATTGAACACCACCCAGAGAGTGCTTTAAATGCTGTGGAGCTGAATATCAGCAGCACAGTTTGCTTTGTTAATCCAACTAAATCTGAACACTTTTCAGTCAAATATTTAGGAATTATTTTAACACATGTTTAATCCATAGGCAGGTGTACTGGCATAGGTACTAAGACTGACAAAGTGATCAGATCCAGATTTAGAAGCGGTGCTCCCTAAAGTGGTAAAAGACATCTTATTGTTCTAGCATGAGTTTTTCTCATCTAAGCATTTTGCAAATTGCTTTTCCTGAAATGTTCAAATTGACTGGCTTTTATTTTTTTTAAAATTAAATTGTGCCTCAGTTGTTTCCAATGATTTGACTTACTGTATTTTGTTCTAACTCCTTTGCTAGTATCCTGTCCATGATATCTGTATGCATAGCTAATATTGTATGATTGCACTGTATGGTGATATGTTTCTTCCATGACAGGTTGTGGAGCTGATTTCATAACCATTTGTGAAACAGACAGCTTGCTGAATAAAGCAACCCTTTGTGAACACCAGTGCAGGTGGAAATCTCCAACAGGATACTGTTCATATGTATCTGCAACTGTTTTTTTAATCTAGATGTGAATCACACTGAATTCTTGTTTGGAGAATACAATGGCATATGACATTTTCAAAGTAAAATTATTTATATATATATGGGAGTGTTTATAACTATTTGCTTTTTACATTAAGCACATATTTGGTGACTGCATATGTGCGTCTCTCTCTCTCTGTGTGTGTGTGTGTGTATGTGTCATTACAGTCATGACTGACCCTTCGTGACTCCATGTCCATAGAGTTTTCTTGGCAGGAATACTGGAGTGGCTTGCTAGTTCCTACTCCAGGCGCCTACAGCATACCTGTTTCCAATTGGTTGGAGTAGTTACAGCAGGTTCCTGATGGGAATTGTGATTATGTATATCTGTTGGAGGGGTGGGGATAGAATTTAAACCTTTTTTTTTTATGTTGGTCCATTCCAGATGAGGGCTCTCATGCAGCTGTTATTTGTTTTCTTTCCAGAACAATAGCAATACTGATCCATACTGGACTTAGTAGGGTAAAGGGCCAAATGTTCTTTTTTTCCTTTGCTCCTCCTTTGCATGTGTTCCAGTCTGGTCATGACAGACTACCTGTTAGTGCTACATGACAAAGGAAAAACAAGTTCACAACCGCTAAGGAACAGCTCTATGTAATATATCATTTGCACCTGAAAGAAATTAAATTTATCCCTTTTTGGAAAGATATATGGGTAATGGTATTTTAAAATGAGGTAAGATCAATTCTGATAAATCTAATTAGAAATGTTTATTGCTGAGGGAGATTATCTTTTGCATTTGTTGAGATTTTAATTTGGAATATGAGGTTTCTTTCTTTGTTCCTTAATGTTTTGGTTGAAGCTGTTTCCCTTGTTGTTTGTCTACTGTTATTAGCAGTCTGTTCCAAAGCTAAGATTGTAATTTTCAGAATCTTCTCAGATGTTACTTCACTGCCATTCACGGGGGTTTAGAGGCTGTAAAGCTACAAGTTTGGTTGGTTTGTCTATCATATGCAATTCAAAGGAGATTTATGCTCGAAAAAATTCCACAAAGGAGGCCTGGTCTGGAATCAGACTTTATAAGCTGAATGAGAGCAATGCCTGGTACCTATATAGAACAGTTATTTAGTGTAAACACTGGAAACGATTCAGTACTGTGCCCCCTTCTTCTCTCACCTCATATTTTAAGTCCTCACATAATAGTAGCAATGAATTAATTTCTTCAGTTCAGTGGGTGGACTAAATTTCTAGCCAGTCTTCAGCTGAAGAAAAATGATCCTTTACTCCAAGGAGCAGCAGTTTGTAGAGAATATTGTTCTTTTCCAGCATGGGTTCATAGAAGGCAGTTAATATTTTTGCGACATCATTTTTGTGATTTCTAATTAGGTCTCTATATTTGAAAATGTAATGGAAAGCTGCAACATGATCAGGTGGATTGCCATGCATGTACATGTGGACACACACTTGCATGTGCATGCACAGATACGCGTGCACGCACACACACACACACACACACACACACACACACACACACACACACACACACACACACACACACAATCTTCCACACTGCTGTACTTATCCCAATGCACAAGAAAGGGATTTATGCACACTAATCACTTTTCTACTGCAAATTAATAAATGTACAACAGCTTTTAGGTCATTGAAAAGTTTTGCAATTTATATGTAAGTGTACAGTACAGTACAGTATTGGAAAATGGAAACACCAAACAATTTTGATATTCATATGTACTGTTGTACTATTTTCAGGTACCTTGCAAATATTTCTATTCTGTGCACATTTACTGTACTATTTGCATGATAAATAATTGAACTAAATACCTAAGTATTAAAAGAGGTATATTTGGAAATAGAGATAAAGCCATGGAAGATTCTGTATGAATAATGGAATGTTATTTGCTAAACGTAGACACCCAAGAACTACACGATATATATTCTGTTTAGATGGTGTTAATTTGTGTTTAATCATTTTAAACATATAGGCAGTGGCATGATAATTCTCCAAAAACAGCTTTAATACAAGAAGTATAATTTGGAGATTTAAAAAAGAAAAGAAAACTAGCACTATCTTTTCCCTGGAGCTTTATTAGGTATAGATCAGAAGTAAATTCGTAACATTGTTATAGAAACTACTGGAACTGGTTTTCCAGAATTCTGATATGCTGTCAGCCTTTATAGAACGGGATAGTCAAAACACAGCCCGTGGCTCACATGTAACCCTTTATATCCTCCTCCTAGCTTCATTTGGCTATTTTATACAGCAGGAGGAGACAAAAGTTCTATTTGAGGACCTTTGTTTTTGTTTTTTGGGAATCTCAAATAGCTATTTTAAATTCTGGAAGTGATCAATTCGTTATCTAAAAGGTAACTTCCTGTTTCCTGTCATTAAAAAAAAAGACCACTTCCTTGTTTCTTGACTCTACCCAGTGTCTCCCCCCCCCCGGCTCCCCTAAATGATCTATCATGCCATCTAGAGGTGACTGGAACAGCAACTGTTTTTACTTCCCAAGCACAACTCAGAAAAATTAGAGGGGGGTTGAGATGAGGTCCACCAAAATTTAGGATAGAGTGAAAATAGTTCCTGGGTCTGGTAATGTTGCCTATCTTTGAACTAGAACAAAGAAAAATGTTATATCGGAGAAGAAGTAGAAAGGAAGTAGAGTCCCAAAATAGCAATGTAAATATCTATCTCTAGATATCTAAAAAGACAAGACCTGCCTGGCTTTCTGGCTTTCTCTCTCTTGTGGTGTGGTTTATTTGTCACAAGCCTTGGTGCTTCGTGTCCAATATTTTAAACTCAAGAGCAAATGCCTTCAATACTTCATTCATGGCTATGCCAAACTGGTGATGATCAGGAGCAAGCACCAAGTAAGTGCACCAGATCAGGTTTTAGAAGGAAGACATTGGAAAAATACCGGAACACAATAGCACAGCAAGGATTGTCAATAAAAATGTGCAAGGAAAGGTTGACAATATCAGAGAACAAGGAATGTAGAAGTAAGTAATGAGAAGGAGAAATATTGTTTTGTATTTCCCACCTCATTTTATTTTGTTATTATTGCCATGGTTCAGATAGAGATGTTTCTATTTTTATCAGAAATATAGGGGTTGAACCAAGGAAGTAAGTTCTGAAATGACAGAACAACAGTGCTTGTAGTTTCATAAGATATAAGACCCTCAGTATAAGGCTAAAAGTTAAGTTAAAAATAAAAATAAATAATCTTTTTTTTAAATTAATAAATATGAAAATTGACGGTATTCATGAAGAAGTCTTTTAACTTGGCTTGGATTATATAGCTTTAAATCATTTGGGCTTTAGGGTTTTGGTTTTTTTTATAGCTCGACTGAATAATGAAATCTCTTTGGTCTGGCTTTCATTTTATTAAATTATTCAGTCTTGCAAAAGATGAAATATTGCTACTTAAAGATTTGCTGAGTGTTATACATAAGAATTACTGCATGGAACACAATACCTTGCTGAAAAGAGATTTTTATGTTTGGCTTGGTTGCCAAAGGTAGCTTTCAATTTTGGAAAAAAATATTTTTCAACTGTACAGCTTCTTACATGTCTAAAGGGAATAGTAATATGTTGAATAAGAAAACTCACTGTTGCATTGTGATTTTCATAGACTTAGGCCATGTACTTTGAGAAGCATGTTTTCTGCTTTTATCCCACTAGTCATCCAAGACATTACCTTTTTTTCAGTGCATAAGAAGTAATGGCTGATGCATGTTATAAGAAACAAATTCTGAGACAATACAGTGAAATGTAGCACTTCATTCTAATGGACAGATAAAACCTTTGAATGATCTACCGTTGAAAAACTCCCTGCAGATACAAAGTTAGGATAGTGTGGAATAGATTTGCTACAAAGAGACCATTCAAAAGTTAAATTCTAAGGAAATCATATCCCTTGTATTACTTCTACAGCATGAAGTAATACATACAACTGATCTGATTTCCTTAGGCACCTATTGCCTTTCCTCTAGCTTTTAATTCTACTGCAGGTGTACACTAAGCTGAGGAAGAAATAGTAGAGGTTGGACCATGATCACATGGATCAAGTTGCTATGAGGGAAAACAATATTCACCTTGCATTGCAAATAGTGTTACTCTGCAGAATACCCAATAATCCATGTTTTAAACATCAAGAAAGCCCTTAGTCTAGGTACCACATCTCCTGTCAAACACAAACATTTCTGCTTTCAGAATAGCATACTAAAATTTAGAAATATTACTTGGCTTGACTTTTGCTCCCAGAATCTCCCTGCCAACCTGCCAAAGGCAATTAACCACTTTAAGGTTACATATAAATAGCAGAATTGGGGAGGGGAGGGAATGTTTAACATTTAGTCCACCTGCCCATCCCCAAGTACCTGCTAGTTTCTTTGGAATACAGTATTTTTCTATGTATAAGACTATATTTTTGTCTCAAATTGTTAGACTAAAATTTGAGGGTTGTCTTTTCGACAGAAGTAAGCTGAGGATAGACCTGTGTGGTTGCGAAACTGTAATTTTGGGTTGGAAAAGTGGGTTTCGTTGTATACACAGGACTGTCTAATAGATGGGCAAATATGGTACTTTTAAAAATTATTAGAAATTGATGCTTCTTCTAAGCAAGTAAGAGCAAGTGGGGTCTAATCTGAATTAGAAAAATAGTGGAACAAATGGCAAAAAGTTAGAGCGTTGTGGATTTGAACAGGCTACCCAATTTACTTTGTAAAGCCCATACTCAATTACACAAAGGGCATGTCATCTACTTGGGATCTTTACTGACCCAAATTTGAATGAATAATGGTTCCTAGGACTTTTATTGAGTCTGAGGACCATGTTTTAGACTCTAGGGTCTATTATTTATCAGTCCTTTTTCATAGCTTTGATGTTATGAATGTCAGAAGCAAATTGTTCACACTGTACCATCAATGAATTCTTGCCCTAGGTGATGGCTTGCTTTACCTATATGACAGCCTTCTCTTCTTAAAATATCTTACACTTTAATAAATAATATAAAAGATCATTTAATGTTTCCAAGAAAAGCACAGAACAAAATGACCTCTTGTCCTAAGTGAAGATTGGCCAGAGATGATATCTGTGGTTGGAAGCAAGTGTGATGGTGTTTATCCCAAAGTACTTTTATACTGCTGAAGTATTAATAATAAAATATGGGGATGTACAAAAGAAAGTGAACCCAGAGTGTTTTTTCTTTCCAAAAACAACAATTAGACAGAATCAAGTGCCTCAGGGCATCAAAATTCAATCTTCTGTGAATCAAATAAGAAGGAATGTCACATGTGTATTGTTTTTAAGATGCAGAATCATTAGGTCACCGAAACCTAGGTGAGTAGCCACATTTGGATATTATCCATTGACAGCCAAATTATGACAGTGGTTAAGGTGATTTCTTGCTACCGTGAAATATGATAAATGTATAAAAGGAGCAATACAACTATACCTCAGAGACAGAGAGAGTACTTTTGAGCACTGTCATTAGTCAGACATGACTGCTGAACTGAATAACAGCACATCTGGGTGCACCCTGTACACAATGGTGAGATAATAGAGCATTAAAAGGAGACGAGGAATGACTTTGAAAAGAATACTTTTTTTAATTTTTCTGGGCAAATCAATGCAAGACTGGCAATCCAAATTTACAAATGAAAATCATCTGGATCCTGAGTTGCTTCTACCCAGACTGGAACCCATCCCAAAATGCTGAATGAGCCTCAGCTCAGGATTCATCTGGTAAATCCATACACAACTCTAATTTTTTTGTCATGCCCTACTTTGGAACTATTTTTTCCTCTAGTTTGTGACACATGCTGTTATAAGCTTAATGAACAATCACACTAGCAGTTTACTGGAAGATTCTTGATGAGTTTTGAATGGTTTCCAGGACTGAGAGAAATACCAGAGGAACTGGATAAATTTCAGCCATAATTTTTTCTGTATATTGTTCACTGTTACTATTATCTAAAGGGCATTTTTAGAGAAAAAAATGGAGAACCTTTATTGGTTTACATAACAGTTATGATGGTTCTATTGAGGTTAAGGCTCTTAGAGAAGCCAATTGTAATGCAGTTTTGAATGTTACTTTCACTCAGCTCAAGTGCAAAAACATAATGCACCATACTCAAAAGCAGTGGACCTCATAACACTGTCAGTTGAAATAAATATCAGTTTAAAAATATACAACATATTATGATGGTATCATTAACAGAGTTTGTTCTGCATTAAAGTTTCAATCAAACTCTCAAATGGAAACGTCCATTGTTCTATTATTGATTTGTATTTATGGCAGTCATCCTAGATGATCCAAAACAGTACCTTATCCTAGATATTGCTACAGCATCATTGCTTTTTATGTGGTTTTTTTATCCTCCTTTTCTGAATACTTTACTTGCCTTGTATTTCACAACAATGTATTTTCAAAACGTCCCTTGCCTGTAAAAATCTTTTTTCCTGGTCACCTCATTTACCTGACATCTACCTCTGCTGTCCCTTATCTTTTTCCTTCACGGGTGATTGACGTGATCTTGGTATCCATTATTAGAAGAGGAAATTCTGTAAATGCTGAAAATATCTGATGATCAAAACAACAGTTTTGCACATTTTCTAGTCTTCAAAGATAATCTTCAACTTTGTTCATATCATTACTTAGGTGCCTGAAATATATCTCTAGAAAGCCAGTTAATTTCCTGTCCTTCTGTCCTTGTTTCTCTCCTACTGGAGGTCAGGCATTATCATGGTACCTCTGATTTTCAATGTGTCAGCTCCAAACAGTGAGGCTGTGTTGTATCCAAACCAGAATCAATAGCCAATACAGTACATCCTTTTTCTCACACTTCTTTTCATATTTTCCCATTTCATGTGCTTCTTTTTTAAAGTTACCTGTGTTAAAATTGATGATTCCATGCCATGCAGAGAATATGTACAATGAACATTCTAAGAGCCAGTGCAAAGTATTTGTTATACAGTGGACCCTTGTATAACAAACAGTTTGTATAACATAAAATTTGTACAACATAAAAAATTCCGGAGATAGGGGAAATTTGCTTAACAGAATCGCCTATGGGGCAAATCTGTACAACATAAAATGGGATCACTCTGTTTTCAATGCATATTTTTAAAAATTCTTTGTTCCTTTAATAATCAATTGATACATAAGGTTGTTATAGAAACAAAGCAGCGGTTTTAAGGATGAAGTGAGCATTACTGTTTGTGAGATTTTATCTCAGAGTTATAAACATTTATTTCAGTTGATGTGCTTGTTTCCATAATCTTGCTGAAATGTCAAAATTTTCTGCCAAGCTTTGGAACAAGGGAATAACTATTGGCAAATGGGGGTTTTCTCATTTATGTGAATTTTCTCATTTAAGCTTTATTTGCAGAAATCCCAGTTTATAGCCTCTCCAAATAAGGCTAGCAAAGAATTTGATCCCGAACTATGGGAAAAAACTGCCTGTCAGTTTAACAATAACTGGATCAATAGCTTCGTTGAAGGCCCTCGTGATAAGAGAACTCCTCTATTTTGTAGGTAGGTAATAGTTTATTGCTAAAAACCATTGGTCATCGCAATCTTGATTAACAGAAAGAAAAAAAACTTATAAAGTTACATCTGCGACAAATATAATTAAAACTTTAAAAACCATGTGACACTTGCAGAGCAGTATAGTCCTCCCAAAGTTAGAGGTTGACCCGGATTTTCATAGCTGCCAGTGCAAACTTTGCAACTTGCTGTGTGACAAACCTGTCTGTGCTGACAAGTAGCATACTAAATTGGGCTCCAGGGGACCTGTCAGCCAGTGAACTAATAATCCCACCAAGGAATTTACCTCTGGGTTGTTCGTGAAGGGGGCATCTGAGCAAATAATGGGGCACGTCATCAACTTCACCTGAGCCACAAGGGCAAAGTCTGTCCGAAACAGGGATATTATCACGTCTCCCCTCTAAAAAAGCAGAAGGCATGGTCTGAAAGCGCAGGGCTGTGAAAGCTGTCCTCAAGGGAGCTGAGGTTAAATTGTGAAAATAGCTTTCCAGCCCGAAAGATGTTTTAAACAAAGGATAATAAAGGGAGAATGGCGATAGTGAGACCACAGCCAATTCCTTCCATTTGGAGCATAAATAAATCTTGTCTTTGACCAATTTTTTGATACTGGGGGAGACAAAAGAGGGCAGAGATTCTGTATTGATCCCATAGAGGTGTAATATGGGTCTGACAAGCTTTACCCAGGACTCCCGCAAGGGGTGCTGGAGTTGTTCTATATAGCATTTCTTTGGCAAGCGGGAGTTACTCATGGCAGCCAGTTTCAACCAGTACATTGCCAAGGCAATGTGTATGTGTGTTTCAATAGGAGTTAGCCCTACTTCAGCTCTTACATATGCAGAGGGTGTGCCATGGGGTACAGCAAGGAGAGATCGGATAAAAGGATTTTGAACCACATCGAGGTGTGGTGTTTTAGTATACCCCCAAATTTCGCCCCCATATGTTAATTGGGGGACTATCTTTCTTGAAAACACTTCAACTGCAGGGGCAACCAGTTTACCACCTTGGGTTGAAAAGAATCTCAAAAGGGATTGAGTGGAGTGGGAGGCTTTCAAAACTGTTGCTTTCAGATTATGTTTCCAAGAGAGCAGGGCATTAAAATGAAGACCGAGGTATCTAAAGTTTCTTAGCTGCTCAATAGGTTTGTTGTCAAGAGTCCATCTATGTCTAGTTCTTTTCCTCCCAAAGACGACTACTTTGGTTTTAGAGTAGTTAATGGACAAATGTTCTCTGGTACAAAAGTTACTCAGCTTAACCAAAAGTCTTCGCATGCCGACTTGCGCTGTAGAAATAATTGCAATGTCATCTGCATAAAGAAGGGCAGAGATCTTAGCATCTGCTATAGAAGGGGGAAGAATACTGGACCACTCAGTTCTTGAACAATATCATTAATATAGAAATTAAACAGAAAAGGGGCCAGAAGACAACCTTGCCTGACCCCTCTGTCCGTGGGTATAGATTCTGACAAGAGCCCGTTTGCCCCCAGTCTTACCCTGAGATGAGGACTGGAGTGTAGCTGCTGGATTAAAGCTAGAAGTCTTCTATCTATGTTTGTTAGAGAGAGTTTTTGCCACAAACGGCCCCTATCTATAAGATCAAAGGCAGAACTAAAATCTACAAAGGTCACATAAAATTCCTTCCTACCATGACAAACATACTTCTGAATCAGGTGGGAAAGTACAAAGCATTGGTCCACTGTAGATTTTCCTTTTTGAAAACCAGCCTGTTCTTCAGCTATGCCCGAATTCGTGACTGCCCAACGTACTAGTTTGTCCAGGAGATACTTGGAATAAAGTTTGGAAACTATATTGAGAAGGCTTACAGCCCTGAAATTTTTAGGGTCAGTCTTAGACCTCTATTTTGTAAATCTTTAAACTGAACTTGGTACTTGTATTCTGGCCACGTTAGTCTCATCCACAAGTAGCCATAGGGATTAGTTTAGTTAAATTACACTAGAAGAAGAAAAACACCCTGAAGAATGAATTGTCAAGGACAGAATTGACTTCTCTTCCATAATCACTGTGTAGAAAATACTCAAAGTATGACATGAACAAGAAAAAGAAAGTCAAGCAACCTCATAGTTGTTTTACTCTGTGTAGAGGCAAGAACTGCAGCTTATAAATTATTGATTATGAGTCCATCATGCTACATTTTCATCCAAACCACAGCAGGAAAAAAAAAGATTCAATTGTTCAGCCCACAGGTAGCAAGCCGCTAGGAGGAGGGAATCGCTGATGAGTGACAGCGGGAGGAGGCAGGGTCAATGAAAATAAAAGAGCAGAGCTGGGGAGGCAAGGGGTCACTGGTTGTTTTGGAAGAAGAGGATGTGTGGGAGCATGCCAGAAGCTGTTGACCCTTGCCAGGTTTGTACTCTTGCAACAGGAGCCAGGCATTGGTGATTCCAGCCAAGCGCTTCAACAAGACATTAGTTTGGACACCCCTGCAGCTGTGGAGAGGCAAAGGGCAGAAGGGACAGGGAGAGATGAGCTGCTGAGTTCTTGTTCTCATTTATACTAGCCTTCTCAAAAAGGGATGCATTCTGGTACCGAGCCCTCTCCTCCTTTACTGCCTTCCAGAACCTGGACTGTCTCCGTGCTCTACAGGGGTCTACCTTTAGAAAGTGCTTGGTAACCAGCAGACCCCAAATGCTGTAGCCACATTATTAAATGGAGCTGGTTACATGGATCACATGCCTGTCCAGTTACCAAAAATAAAAATAAAAAATCCGCTTGCTGCTGGTTCATTGCTGGGCACAATCCAAAGTGCTGGTTTTAACTTATAAACTCTAAACAATTTCGTTCCAAGCTATTTGAAATACCCCATTTATATGAGCTTATCTAGGTTTAAAAACAACAAAGGAAGAAGGTAGTAGAAGTGTACATTTTTGAGAACCAGAATATTGCACTCATTAAAATGGATTCAGAGGGAGCAGCTGTAGTTACCTGCAATACTTGTGCCATGTTTGTCATCTTGACAAAGCGCATGGAGAACTACACTTATAGCAAGTGCAAGCTGGTTGCACTACTAGAAGAGAAGGTCTAGCAGCTAGAGGCCCACATATCTAACCAGCAACAAATCAAGGAGCTTGAGCTGTTCTTGGATAGAGCGGAACAGACTATCCAGGTCAAAGAAGAGACAGGACACACTTCTGAGAAAGAAATCACTTCATTAACTCAGGAGGTAGATGTGTGGAGGAATGTGACTCGAAGTAGTAGAAGGCCAAGGGATCACTCAGAGAGTCTCAAATTACACAATGAATTTGAGGCTGTTTCCCTCATCACACCCCATGAGGAGTGCACAGAGGAACAACTGGTTCCACCTGAGGCTCTTTCCCTCATCACACCTGATGAGCTACAGGAAGACAAACAACAGGAACAGACTGGAGATCTCTCTCTTAATATAGATGATCAGGTGCATGTAGATGAATAGACTGCAAGAAAGAGGCTCCTTGTACTAGGTGATTCAATTATTATAATGCACATGATAACCATATGGTGACTTGCCTGCCAGGTGCAAAGGTTTCAGACATAAGCAGACATCTACATAGTTTGTTAGAGAGAACTGGGAAGGAGCCAATGGTCATGGTATAATATGTTGGTACCAATGATGTCAGTCCTAGAAGCCAAATTCAGGTTGTAAGAAAAAGATTGAAGTCCCGGACTTCCAAGGCAGCATTTTCAGAAGTGCTGCCTGTTCCTCATGCAGGACCTGTCAAGCAGGCAGAGCTCAGAAAGCTCAATACGTGGATGAAACAATGGTGTCAGGAGGAGGGCTTCAGATTTGTCAGGAACTGGAGAACATTTTGGGACAAGCCAAACCTGTTCAGGCGGGACGGGTTGCACTTGAACCATGATGGGACCAGATTGCTGGCACTCAACACCAAAAGGCTGCAGAGCAGATTTTAAACTGATAACTGGGGGAAAGCTGACAGGAGCTGAGTGGCATCCGGTTCAGAACACTTCATCCCCGTGGAACGAGGTTGGAGAGGGTAGAGAACCTCAAAGTGATGACATAGTAGGTATTAGCACTGGGATAATAATGGGATGTGGTAGTTTGTCTACTGGAATGAAAAACTACAGGGAGAAAACAACAAAAAAACAGCCGTTCTTGAGGGACCCACTGTACAGGTGCTTCTACGCCAATGCCTCTGAGCAAAGATGCGAGAACTTGAACATTTGGCCGCTAGGGATAACGTTGATATAATAACCATAACAGAAACCTGGTGGAATGCAGAGTATAAACTCTACAGAAGGGATAGAGAGGGGTGGGTTGGAGGTGGTGTGTCCATCTATGTTAAAGAAGGGGTAAAATCCAGCACAATGGATATTGAAGGTGGGTCTGACTCCACCATAGAATCACTGTGGGTTAAACTACCAGGTCCACCAGAACTAGGGGACATACACTCAAATTGAGGTCTGGGAGAGTGAGAACAGAAAAAATAATTTTTTAAATCCAGCATGTTGTTAGTCTGTGGAACTCCCTGCCACAAGATGTAGTGATGGCATCTAGCCTGGATGCTTTCAAAAGGGGATTGGACAGATTCCTGCAGAAAAAGTCCATCACAGATTACAAACCATGATGGAGATGTGTAATCTCTAGGCTTAAAACCGGGGTACTTTAAGGACCAGATGCAGGGGAGTGGTATCAAGAGACAGATATCTAGTGTCGTGGGCTCCTGGACACATTTGGTGGGGCCACTGTGAGATACAGGAAGCTGGACTAGATGGGCCTTTGGAGTGATCCAGCATGGCTCTTCTTATGTTCTTATGTTAGACAGCTAAATACTTCTGAAGACATTGGTCTTTACTCTGATATCTTATAAAACAATGTTGTTGTTAACACAAACATAATAACTAAGCATCTTTGAGCATGAGACCTATGTGGTAGAAATTCAAATCCCCAAAAGGATGTGGTTCTTGAATAGGAAGTGCATTACTGCGCAAATAAGGTCAATCAAATTTCATTATTTTTACATTATTGCAGAGTCTGAAATTCATGCTGTTGTAATGAGCACTGCAGGTAGATTAAATAGTTGCTATTGTTTGGATTTTGTTTGCTGACTCAGTTAGTGCCCTTCTTAGCCTAGCCACTGATATAATTTATTGTCTTGAGGTTTGGAAAAGTAGCCATCAGGGCCAGGCAGCGTGCATTATTCTGTTTAGACCTGTCGTATCCCATTAGCAGCAGAATTTCCTAGATGGTTTTGAGTTCCATTCTGTTTCCTATCATCTTACACATTAGAGCTTTCTGCTTTCTCAGATTGCAATACTTGGAAATTGACCCATTTGAAGCCAGGGGATCTGGAAATGACCAATACAGAGAAGTATCGCTGCAGTTATGCTGCACATATGTCCAAAAGGAGTGGGGGGCCTGTGGCCCTCTAGCTTTGTAGAACAATGGCTCCCATCATTCTTAGTGAGTACGGACAACTTTAAGGTACAGTATTATGCAGTGTAACATTTTGAGAGGCTGACTATCCCTAGCCTAGAGGATACATCCATCATATAGCTGTAAAAAACATTCATGATTCCACAGAATTGTTTGTCTGCTTCTCTGGGATGGTGGCCTAGAATTGTTCCAACAGGTTTTTTTTAAAGACAAGATTGAAAAATTTATGTAATATCCAGAATATGCAGCTTTTGTATAGAAGATCACAGCAATATATGCATCTGAGCTTCTGGAGCCTGAACTATTTTATGGTTGCAGAGATATGAATTTTGGCCAAACATTTCTAGCTGCACAGCAGGGACTTAGAGAGCCGAATTAGCTCTCTGAGCGTAGACCACTGCTCTTCAAGAACAGACTAGATCAAGTATATTGTGCACAATTACTGCTTACAATAACAGAACTCAACAGATGCACAACATGTCTGCAGCAGACAGACCACGTTTCAACTGTATACAGCCCATACAGCTGCGTAACTTCCAGCAGTTTGAAAAGAGAGAGGGAAAAAGAAACTCATGCAGAGAGACATGGCTGTTCATGAAATTAGAAGTAGGGGAGGAACAACTGCGTGAAAAGCGGTGTGCCCCAGGGCTCTGTCCTGGGACCGGTGCTTTTCAATCTGTTCATAAATGACCTGGAGACAGGGATAAACAGTGAGGTGGCCAAGTTTGCAGATGACACAAAACTTTTCCATGTGGTAAAAACCAGAGAAGATTTTGAAGAGTTCCAGAAGGATCTCTCCAAACTGGGGGAATGGGCTGAGAAATGGCAAATGCGTTTTAATGTAACCAAATGTAAAGTAATGCATATTGGGGCAAAAAATCCAAACTTCATCTATCAACTCATGGGCTCTGAGTTATCCGTGACGGATCAGGAAAGAGATCTTGGAGTGTTGGTGGACAGCTCCATGAAGGTGTCTCCCCAATGTGTAGCAGCGGTGAAGAAGGCCAATTCCATGCTAGGGGATTATCAAAAAGGGGATTGAAAATAAAACAGCCAACATTATAATGCCGTTATACAAAACAATAGTAAGGCCCCACCTGGAGTATTGTGTACAATTCTGGTCACCGCACCTCAATAAAGACATAGTGGAACTGGAAAAGGTACAGAAGAGAGCGACTAAAATGATTACTGGGCTGGGGCACCTCCCTTATGAAGAAAGGCTAAAACATTTGGGCCTCTTTAGTCTGGAAAAAAGGCGCTTGAGGGGGGATATGATTGAGATGTACAAAATAATGCAGGGTAGGAGTAAAGTGGATAGAGGGAAGCTGTTCTCCCTCTCCCAAAATACCAGAACTAGGGGACATACACTCAAATTGAGTGCTGGGAGAGTAAGAACTGACAAAAGAAAATATTTTTTCACCCAGCACGTTGTAAGTCTATGGAACTCCCTGCCACAGGATGTGGTGATGGCATCTGACCTGGATGCCTTCGAAAGGCGATTGGACAGATTCCTAGAGGAAAAGTCCATCACGGGTTACAAACCATGATGGAGATGTGTAATCTCTAGGCTTTAAACCAGGGTGCTTCAAGGGCCAGATGCAGGGGAGTGGTATCACAAGACAGATATCTAGTCTCATGCGCTCCCAAACGCATCTGGTGGGGCCGCTGTGAGATACAGGAAGCTGGACTAGATGGGCCTTGGCCTGATCCAGCATGGCTCTTCTTATGTTCTTATGTTCTTATGGATTAATTGACAATCACCTCAGCCCAGAAAGGTCCCTCCCAGACAGATCGGCAAAGACAGCATACAAGATTGCAATAACTCCAACAAGAACAATCTAATATTCCTTCCAGATTTTCATTGTTTTAGTAGAAGCCTTGCCAGTATGGGGGGGGGGGGGGAATAAACACTAGGAAACCTGTCTATTAGCATTTAAAAGGTGCTGTCCAGCTTCCTGCCTTAAAATTGCTAATATGGATGATGTAGTCATATTTACCACACACTTTAAATGTCCACCTGAATGCAGAGTATTTGGTATAATACAGGCTCTCCTGGAATACAGTTAACGAAAGTGTTAACTGCCTCTTGTAAAATACCTTTAGCTGTACATTCCATTCTCAAATATTTTCTAAAGCGATTCTAAGCTCAGTTAGTTAGGTTGCTGGCTGTGGAGTAAAGAGGTTGAGAATTCAATTCCCCACTGGACTTTCCCAGGAGAAGAGCCAGCCTGTGTATCCTTGGACAAGCTACATGGGCTCAGACTGCTCTCTCTCAAGAAGGAAGAAGTGGTAAACCATGTCTGAGTACTCTATACCCAGTCAGCCCTGAACATGGACACCATTAGGCATGGACACATCTTATTTTGGACTACAGATCCCATAATTCTCTCTGAGTTCCATGTGTTTTTCTCCTAGAGGAGCAACAGTTAGGTTTCTGTTTCTGTCAGGTGGAAGTTCTAGAATAGATAATGATGGGATTTGTAGTCCTGACAGCTAAAGCTCTCATGCCTAATTGCCATATGTTGGAACAAATTTATTATTAGTAATAATGGGCAAATTATTATTGTAATTAGTAATAATGGGCAAATTGCAGTTTAAAGTTCTTTGCTGTTCTAAATGATACTTTCTTTTTAGATATTGTGATTTCCTGCATTTTAGTAGTCTTTCAATGTATCATAATTTTCTATTGTACATATTACTCTTCAAGGGTTAGGTTGCCCTGAATTTTTATTTTATTTTATTTGCCTTCCCATTCTCCAAAAGACCATTTCGTTTATCAAATTACAATTATTTGGCCGTACAGTATTTTATTCTCTTCACTAGCTCAGTGAGTGAGGTATCTGGGTGTGGAGCCAGAGGTTGAGAATTCGAATCTCCACTGTGCATGCCGGAAAAGCTAAACTGCATAATCCTGGGATGCCCCCAGAAGAAAGGATTGGTAAATTCCCAGTTTAGGCCCTGGTTACCTGAAGCATTGCGTCCTTCCCTCTGAACCTATATGGCAATTAAGATCTAGCCAGGAGGCCCTTCTGAAAGAGCCATCCCTAATGATGGCTAAAGGGATGGCTTGTAGGTATAGGGCTTTTTCAGCAGTTGCCCCCAGGCTATCGAACATCCTCTCGAGTGAGATCCGCCTGGTGCCAATGCTGATGACATTTTGGTGCCAGGTAAAAACCTTGCTGTTCCAGAAGTTCTTTAACTGATACAAAATAGATTGTGGGTCCTGGTGGCAATTTCAGTGTATTGCATTTTAGCGTATTTTAATTGTATTGTATTGTACTGCATTTTAAGTTTTTAATTGCTTTTAATTGTTCATTTTAATTCTGAATTGTAAGCTGCCCAGAGACCTTTGGGTAGTGGGCGGCATATAAGTTGAATGAATGAATGAATGAATGAATTGCCAATTAGAGCCAGATTTATTTATTTATTTTAGAGTATTTTTACCCTGCCTTTCTCCTTGAAAAAAAAAAAGCAAAGTGTTCTGTTTATATACCACCCCATACCACTTCAAGTAGTCTCTGGGCAGTTTAAAGTTTAATTACAGTATGCAGGCTACACATTGCCCCCCCCCTCCCGCAAGGTGGTACTCATTTTACCAACCTCAGAAGGATGGAAGGCTGAGTCAACCGTGAGCCTCCTACCTGTGAACCCCAGGTCGTGAGCACAGTTTTACCTGCAGTACTGGCATTTAACCACTGTGCCATGGGGACTCAAGGCAGCTTATAGTAATGAGGGACAATATACAGTCCAGTACAATTAAGATTGCCACTAATCAAAGAGTTCATGGGATGCTTCAGATCTGATGCAGACCCTGCCCTGTTTAAGCTAGTTATGTCACTTTCACTGTGCCAATGAAGCTATAGAACAGGACACTGGCCAACCAATATTGTGACTGTATTTCTTGTATACACACTCTTGTTTTCCTGAATTGGTCTTTTTTGACTTCAGTATTTCCTCCCCACTGTTTTCCTTCTTTTTTGTATTAGTGCACCCCTCCACCCCATCTTTCCTTTCCTTTAAAAAAATTATTGTCAGTAGCTCTGAAAAGTACAGCAAGGCTTAACTGGAACCAGAGCTTTTTTCTTCTTTCCTCCACTCCCACCAAGAGGCAGCTTTTTCCTCTCGATAAATAAATAAATGAATAAACAAAATATTTTGCTCTTTCTCTTTTCCTGCATGTCTGAGCAGAGAATTAGCAGAGATTAGTGAAAAACAAAAAAAGTTGCCAGTCAAACTAGATTAACATTTTAGCTTAAATTACAACTATTTTTTTAAAAAAATGACAGGTATATATTTTTCAGTGCTTCTCCCTTCTCAACTTTCATCCCAGTTAAGTGAGACCTATTGAAGCTAGCTGGGAGTGAGAAAACTTTCTAGCCAACATGCCTGAGGCTAGACCTTCCCACACCTTAGATGTCTAGCCAGGAACAGTAGTTCTTTGTGTACAACACTTGCATTTGCAGCGGTTCTTGCCCAGGTGGCCTTCCCCTACAGATTTGGTTGACTTGGGGATAGCTTTCTCATATCCTGATTCCCATGTACTGTGGATTTTGGGAAAGAGATTTAGCCAGATTTTAAACGAAGCCAGGAACTACGGACCCAGATCAAAGGAGGACAATGGATGCAATGCATAGACAGTGCTGAAAAGTCATACTCATGCCTGAAATAATGGAATGGTATGAAGAGTCATAGAAACTCGAAACTGACAGCTTATTGGAACCCTGTTATGTGTGTGTGTGTGCCCATGATGTTTAATATAACCTTGCCTTCAATGCACTAGGTACATTATTTATGATTGATTATGGTATCTCTTCTCATTCTCACGGTTAGTAAAACACTGCCTGAGGAATAAAGGTAAGTGATAGTTTCAAAGATTTGGCTATCTGGCCTGAGGACCAAATTTATTAATTCTAGTTACAAAGAGAGCAGTTGACATATTTGCTCTGTTCTCTGCCATTTATGCTATGTCCATAAGCTAACTTACACATTATAACATAGTATTATTTTATTGAAGGGAAATGTGTTACAACAAAGTATAACGTGAATATTGCATGAACAAATACCAGAATGTACTTCATTGTTTACAATATTGCAGCCATTTCCAAATGTTGGTATGAGAAGTCTGTGTACTAACTCAGATCCAGAAAAGAATCTCTTATATTGCTGTGGGATCTAGGTAGCAGTACTGCTAACGACTGAAGACTTTGAATTTTTCAATCAGCTTTGAAGTCAGCCTTTATTATATTATCCCCTAAAGCAGGCCTGCACAACAGGTAGACTGTGGGCTACTGGTAGCCGGCGAAGGGCTCAAAAGTATGCCCACTGGCCATCAATAAAAAACTGAGGAGATAAGTTCTCCACCCCTCCATCCCCCATCCCAAGGATCACCACTGCCCTAGCAAAGTTCTGGATCTGCCAGCCCACTGTCTCAGCTGAGCGGGGCAGTTCAAGGGCCATGGCGCATTGAAATCTGTTCCTTCCAGAACAGATTAATTGGTTTTTAATGCATTCCTATGGGAAAACGCTGCTCTACTTACATTTTTTTAAAACTTATGAGCATGTGCTCGGAACAGAAAAAATTCATAAGTAGAGGTTTTAGTGTAGAAGCCCTCAGGTACTTTGGGCTTGAAAAAGTAGACCTCAGCCTGTTCAAAGTTGAACAGCCCTGCCCTAAAGAAATGCCAGTTTGTAAGACTACAGAATGAGTTTAATTTTATTACATGTTTGTTCACATTAGCATACCATACAATTCTAAACCAATGTAAAGAAGAGGTAAGAGATGTGTGATGGGAGTCATAGAATTATAGAATAATGGAGTTGGAAGGGTCTATAAGGCCATTAGATCCAAATGCGTTGCTCAGTACAAAAATCCAAATCAAAGTTTATCTGATGGATGGTTCTTGAGTTTTGTATTATTTATTTATTTATTTATTTATTTATTTATTTATTTATTTATTGCCAAATTCCCCCAAAGGATCTCCGGTCAGTGAACAGACAGAGAAAATAATATAGACAAGTAATAATAACAAGTAAAATAATAATAAAATAACATCGGCACAAGCAAGATGGCAGCTGCAAACAATAGATTAACATATGGAGAAAACAATTACCTCAGCAGTCGCCAAAGTTGGCCTTAAACAGCCAGGTTTTAAGATTTTTTTAAAATGCTGGGACTCTGCAAGCCTAATCTCGCTTGGAAGATAGTTCCAAAGGGTCAGGCTAGCCACCGAGGCCTGACTCCAAGTGGAGGATTTTCGGGCCTCCCTAGGAGTGGCGACCCAAAGCAAGAGGGGCGAGGTTGAAGCTGATCTTTGGGAGATATGCTTCGCCAGATACACTGGTCCAAGGCCATGGAGGGTTTTATAAATCAAAATCAGTACCTTGAGCCTTATTTGGGAGGCAATGGATAACGAATGCAGGTGAGCCAGAATTGGAATGACACAATCATACCTGCTCGCGCAAACAACCAGTCTGGCTGCAATTGCTGAACAAGGGTCAAGAGAAGCCCCATGTAGAGAACGTTGCAATAGTCTATCATCGAGATAGCCAACACTTGCACAACCATCCTTAGAGAGTCACCGTCAAGATATGGGTGAATTTGGGCAATAAGCCTCGCTTGGTAAAAGGCCGCCCTAGAAACAGCTGCCATCTGGGAATCCAGGGACAACGCAGGATCCAGGATAACACCTAGACTTCTCATTCTATCGATCAGCTGGAGGGCGGACCCACCCAGACTGGGAAGAGGGCCTCTGTATGCATTCCCCCCCCCCCCCCGAGGAGCAGAACCTTGGTCTTCTCAGGGTTGAGTCTGAGCCTGTTAGTCCTGGTCCATTCCATGACCGCAGCCAGGCAGCAATCAAGGGTTTGCACATTGCAGAGGTAGAAAAGGTAAGGTAGAGCTGTGTGTCATCTCTCTAAATGACTCCAGCCAGCAGCCTCATATAGATAGTAAACAGCATGAGGGAGATCGCTGACCCCTGGAGCACCCCACAAGAGAGCAACCAAGGGGCCAACAGCACTCCACCCAGTGTAATGCATTGGGCAGGGCCCCCAAGGAAGAACTCTCAGCCAGCTAAGAGCTAGACCGCCAATCCCCACCTGAAAGAGCCTGTCCAGAAGGATACTGTGATCAATGGTATCAAAGGCCACAAACAGATTGAGGAGGACCAGCAAGGTTCAACAGCCTCTGTTGGCCCTCCTCGTGAGGTCATCATGCAATGCAGACAAGGCTGTTTCAGTCCCATGATGCAGCCTGAATCCAGTCTGGAATGGTTCCAGGACACAATCTTCCTCCAGGAACAACTGGAGGAACAACTCGTCAGCAACATGCTCCACCGCCTTGCCGAGGAAGGGAACACGAGGTATCAGACGATAGTTAGCCATATCTGGCTTAATCACCATCTCCTTCAGGCAGTCAGGAAAAACCCCCTCCCTGAAGGAGGTGGTGGCAATTAATGAAGCCCATTCAGGCATGTTCCCCCCAGCGGTCTTGATCTGCCAGCCTGTGTGGTCTTGGGCAGCCCACAAAGTTTCAGGATTTCCCCAAAAGAAGGGAATAGTGAACCATTTTTGAATACTCTCTGCCTAGAAAGTGTGAAGATGGTCACTACAAGTCAGAGCTGACTTGACGGCATGCAGTTGTAGATAGATAGATAGATAGATAGATAGATAGATAGATAGATAGATAGATAGATAGATAGATAGATAGATAGATAG
>JAHTLZ010000204.1:55154553-55175734 GCA_023846285.1 Phrynocephalus versicolor | reverse complement strand
ATTTATTTATTTATTTATTTATTTATTTATTTATTTATTTATTTATTTATTTATATCCCACTCCATTAGTGCACTGTAGTGGATCATCTATCCTCGATTGTTTGCAACATGATGAAAAGACAACATATCATAAAATTAAACAAAATTAAACAAGTAATAACACAGAAAACTATAATAGGAGTAATTTTGCAATAATAATAAAAAGGAACATGAGGCATAAAACTCTTTCTGCATATGCACCACCCCCATAAAGACAGTATACTGTAACCTGATAACCTAAATGTAAGGTCAACTTCATCATTTTTATATTTTCCTTCTCTTTTCCTAATTTGCTAGATGAGATTCCAACTAAACAATGAGACAACATTCCTGACAGCAAGCGTTCTTCTGTAGTTGCCTGGATAGCTTCAAAGGTGAGGCATATCCCTGGAGATTTTTAAACAGATACTGGATGGCTATATACCAGAAATGCTTTAGCTTTGGATTCCTTCCTTGGCAGGGGTTCATGAACCTCTTCCAATTCTACAGTTCTATGATTCTTTTATTATTTTCACCTGGATCAGGGTAGGACTTTTCATGAGTCCATGAACTAGTATTACCTTTCCCTGAATCCATTTGGGGCTTCATTTTCCTGCTGCTGCAATAGGGTGACGCAATGGTGGCCAAAACAGAGGAACAAAACCAGCCTGCTTTCATTTGCCAACAAGATGCACAGGGAGTGCATGCCTTTTTTTTTCAGAGAAAATTCACACTTTTGATAGTGCAACTGTCTTTTGAGCATTAATATATGTTTCCTGCATGCCTTATTTCCCAATTGACAGAAAAAGGCAGCAAAAACAACCCAGATGTATGTGGCCTACCTCTGCCCTAGACGTTCTGTGTACTCAGGAGCTTTTAGTGGGAGAGTAAGTCAAAAGTTTTTTCTCTTGAAATTGTGCAATATACGCCATTGCACTTAAAGCAGCATAAATAACTGACAAGATTTTGGTGGTAATGTTTTACTACTTTTAAATTGATGCCGTTGTTCATTTGAGTTACAAGCAGCAGATCAAACCCTAACCAATAATAATAAAATAATGTTTTTTAAAAATGAGAAAGGACATGTTAAAAACTACTTGATCCAGTAGCTCCAATATCTGCCAGAAAAATCCTAGATGTGTTACCACATGTGGTTATCATGGCAATGGGAAGAGATGAGGAAAAATAGAAAGTGTTGAATTATATGTGGGATTCAGTAATAGCAGTGAAGGAAACTGTGGCTTGTTTGAAAGCTGACAGTTTCTTGTCATCACCGCTTTGAAAGAGGATGAATTTGTCCAAGTGATCTGCTAACTGGATATACTGTAGCTATTATATAGGATATGTTCCATTTTACTCCTGCGGGAAGGAAAGGTAATATTTTGTTTATGAATTCCAAGACCGTAACTGTGCTGATTTCATTCCTGGCTAGTCTTCTTTATGTTCACCATTTGTTCATGGTGGAGAAAGTTGTTTTGAATGAGACATATTGAAAGGACACACATATATGTTGAATATAAGCCAAAACAAATACACACAAAACAACTTGAAGAATAAAGATTGATGAGCAATTTAGGTGAAACTGAACTTTTCCATTTTGACACCTTAACCTAATGAATCAGGGATGGGCTGTAATACAATGGCATAAGGCTAGAGATTTGGACAGCAGCCTGTTTAATGAGCCCAGAAGGACTATTTGAAGCTCCTCCTCAACATTCACTACAACTGTTCTTAGGGAAATTGCAGCTAAAAGGTTTAGAAAAGCTATGGATTGTTGTAGCTATTCAAGAATCCAGTGTGTGTGTGTGTGGATGGTTTAATAAGCTATCGAATGTGCCTACAATCTCCAGGTTTGGCAGATTGGCCTGATTTTGCTATTATTCCTGCTAACTGAGAAAGGAACAAAAGCTACCATTATTGAATGAGACAAAAAACTGCAGAGAATTAGGGTATTTGTACACGACCCCTAAACTCCGCCGCAAATGGCTGCCAGCTCCGGAGCTTACAATTGTTTCCCCACCAGCTCCGGAGTTTTCAGGAAATTAAGTGCGACCGCGCCCACCTAATCGCGTCCCAGCGCACTTTTCATGTACCTGCTCTTGGAGGGTGAAAATCCCCAGATCCAGATATAATCTGGTGAGTGCCTGGCTCTCCTCACTTCTGTTTGGTTTTTTTGCCTCCCGCCCTTTTAAGAGAAGGAAGAGAAGGAATCAGGATGACGATGGGGCTACCGGGCGGCTTCGGAGGTGAGCCTGCATTTTTCCTTTCTTTTTTTTCTCCCTCCCCTCTCGCAGACAGGAGCAAGGAAGTGCGGAGGGGTGGGGACGCAGGAAGAGCAACGAACCCCCAACATCTCTGGTCCGAATTTAAGTGGCCAGCGGATCTTAGGGGTCGTGTGAAAAGGCCCTTAGTTTAATGTTCTGGTAAACTAAAACTATCTAGGCCTGTCTGGGGAGCTAATGTGAGTGCCGTGGACCCACCTTCTGTTGCCTATCTGGAAGTTCTGCTGTACAGCACTGGAAATAGCACAGTGTAGAAAAATCTTTGAAAACTTCTTGCAGAATTTTCTCCCTTTTTATTCCTGGGAAAGTGACAATTTCTAGCATTCAGTCAACACATTATGAATCTGAACTCTCTGTAACACTGCTATTAGCACATTCGTATGCTTTTTGAGAAGGGGGATACAGAAATATGGGAATGGTGAGTGGAATATACACTCCCTTGTCTTCAAAGTACCAAAGCATTCTTGGGAAAGACATAGATTGAAATCCTGTATACATGTTCCTTGGATTAAACACCATTACATACAAAGGAACCCATTTTGAGTAGGCATGTGTGGGATAACAGCATTGCAAAGGGGTGATTCTGGAGCATTTGACCTCCATGTCAGTTCCTCTTGGTAGATTTGGCCAAATCTATTCATATCCTAAGCCTGTACAGTTACTATGGATACTGGAACAGAATGAAACATCTCTCAGGAAGGAAAGGTGAAGATGATGTAAAGAAAAGGGCAAAATTTAGGAAGTCCTCTGTTTTGCTAAACTGATCCAGGAAACCGCAGAATGATTCATTTGTTGGGATTATTTGTCATTTGAATTCTCTTGAGACTGCTCAGTTCTGAAACTGGCATATTCTATTATTCAGGAAACGAAAGAAAATGGTCATAAACAGAAAATGGTCATGAACAGATACATATGTGCTATACTGTACTTCCTTTAAAAAACAATCATGGATACTTGGCTCTTCCTTGTCTATCACTATGATCTCTTAAACACAAATGAATATATAAACTTTCTTTTAATGCATTTTCAGGTGTTTGAGTCCCTAGAAATCCTTGTAGGAAATGGAATAACATATTAGGCAATGAAAGTGTTAGATTGTGTTAGTGTTTTAATTCTCTTGACTATAGCTTAGAGTGAAAATATGATGAGGAACTGTGGATAAACTATATCTGGAAGGAAAAACTATGCTCAAAACAAGAGAGTGTTTTTGTTTCCACTGGTCAATGATTATAGTTCTCCCAAATCCTGAATGTGAACTCAAATGATTTTGGTTCCTGTCTCTCAGTTAAATACAGTAGATGTCTCTGTGGGAATCACTCTGATCTCCACAATAAGAAATAAATTCTTAGGAAAGCTTTATCAATCTATGTAAAAGCTGATTTTTTGTACTCTATTCTTCTGGCTGTTTTCAGCTAGGGGAAAAAACCAAAGAAGGATTAAAAGATAGTGATCATTCTGCTACAAGTATGAAACACATGTTGTCTCCTATATTGGTATAGTACCCTGAATATTGACATACAGGATCCTTCGGAGCATTATGTTGAAATACCAGTTTTTAGATCATCTAATACTTGCCACTCCAGGAATTCTTTGACTCTCTGTGGGGACTAACCAGCAAGAGGATGAGAGGTGATAGACAGGACGGTCTGTACTCTAGTAGGGCGACAACTGATCAATAAAAGACACCTCTTTTCTGATAAAAGTTTTGCAGTTCAGCAGCTACAATGTGATGAGGTCACTGTACAGATACCTAAGGTCACTGGTGTGGAGTGAGTGCATCCCTCCAACGAACCCTTGTGAAATTTGGACTCTACTAACAGCATCGGTTTCCAAGAATTTGATATAGACATGCTTCCTTGAATGTGAACCCCTGATGCTTTGCACCTTTGGAGTACTCTGACTTTTTGAGAAACACAAGAAAGAAAGCTGCAATAGCCACAACTAGTGAAGTATTTTTGATTTGTGTAGGTATTGTTGTAACCATTTTTTCCCCAATACTGAAGCAACTGAGAACCATCAGCAGAAAGACTTAAATAGATTTCAGCCAACTCTCTTATTCTATGGGTGGCATTAGGAAATCATAAATGAGGTGGAATATTATTTGGACCATGGAAGAGTAAATATCTAACCCTGAAATGAGAGGATTTTGATACATTTTTGCTATACTATATGTCGTTTAAAAAATAAAACCAGACAGAAAACCCATACACATCTCAATTTAGATTTGATGTACAACAGCAAAAGACCGTTTTTCAAATATATATTACTTACCACTCCAGGAACTCAAACTGAGTTTAAAAGAGAATTTGTAGATGAATATTAAACTTGTTAAGGTTAATTTTTTTCCTGTGTTACAATGGATATTAAAAAAAATGGTTTCTGATACTGGGAGGTGGGAAAGATCTTATGAACAAAAAGAACTTTATTATTCCATCCTTTAAACTTACATTTTATACTTTCAGGAAAAGAAAGAAATTGTTGGTTTAACATGATTATGTAAAACCATTTTAAGTTAGGAGGCTCGTTACCTTTTTGCACATGTTTACATGCCAGAGCAGGGCTCATCTGTGACTACAACGGGTGGAGGGTTAGTGAATAATTTCTGCAGCCCATGTAAGAATTAGAGTAAAGCACAGTAAAGTGCATTGCTTGTCTTTTTGATTTACTCATTTCAGTGGATCACATACTAGTTTACCTCCAGATGTAGCCGTCTTGACACATTACAAAACTTTGAGTTACTCAGTATACTATAGCAGAGAGGAATTGCTTCTTTTTAAATTCATCACCTTTATATTAGTATTAGCCTGAAAAAAATACGCAGCTCAAAGTCACCCAGAATCTAATAATCTCTATAAATTATGTACACCTGAAAGGGAGGACAGTTGACTAACTATATATATTTATAAATATATATGGCTGCAGGTATAAACAAGCCCTCATGTATTCAATAACAATGTATTCTAAGTAGTATATATGTACATAGCCACACTAGTGTCACAAATAATGTATTTATATTCACTTAAGCACTATGTATTACAAGTATCTGTAGTTATATTCTTGTAGACTTAGAATCTTTGGTTAAGCCTTTCCGGCTAGAATAGAGAAAGGAACTTCCGCTGAATCAGCACAGGCAATTATGAATTCAAAGATCCAATTAAATTCCTAAGCCTTGAGGATCACACACAAGCAATTAACGTCCAAGGCGTACCAGGAAGGCCTTATCTCAGGCGTCTGGTGTTCGTAACTGTCGAATGTCCAAGGACACAAGAATGATCCTACCCTCCCTTTTTGTGAGAGGAGTGGATCAAAAGTGCCAGTTAGAACTTTTAGGCGAATGTCAGAAATACGAAATAAATGACTAAGAAGTGTCAATTAGTATTTGATGTATGTAGCAGGTGTTTGTATGATGTAATCTCGGTTAAGAGGAGACAAAGGATGGAAAAACCCTATAAAAATGTATCGCCTCCCAATGCGAGTTGGACACCTCGCCCTGTGAATTGCACGGGGTCAGATCTCCCTGACTGATCAGTCAATAAATTCTTTTCTCGTCTACAGAGACTCAGACTGAGCTTTTTTTGCAGCCCATGTAGCAAAGGCACGCTGGCACGGAACCCTCGTAAATTTAAATTCCTTTCACACCCATAACAACCTAAAATGTGTAGAATGGTTCTCTGGCAAAATGTGTTCGAGGAAGAAGATGGACAAATGTGGTATTTTTAAAAAGCTCTCTGGAGGGTGTGGGAATCTACTTCAAATAAATATTTAGAGACTCTGCAATTGAGATTGATCCCAGTTAAATCCTAAATATGCAAAAGGATAATAAAGTTCACTACTATTAAATAAAGGAATGATTTAGAATACATAAACATTCTTATGAATGAGGATTTTAGGACATGTAAACATTCTTATGAATGAGGATTCTTTTAAAAACTGACTTCTGGAGTCTTAAAATAAGCATTAAAGTTTCAAAGTTCCTTTCAGTTTCCTTATTGTATGCATCTAGGGCTTTTAGGCCACGATAAGAACAGAGTTTTGACTCAAGTTTGGGGATTTAACCTGAAGTTTGTGGATGAGGATTTTAACTGTCAGACCAGCTTCTACCCCAGAATACTGTCCGTCAACATTCACTCTTCACAAGCAGGTTATCTGAGAGTGTCAACACCAAAGGAAGCCTTTAAAACAGTCAGAATCAGACTTTCTTGGTGGCAGTACCTCATTAATGGAAACAGCTCCCTTCAGAGATCTGCCTCGCTCCCACACTGCAAGTCTTCAAAAAACAGCTGAAGACCTGGCTATCCAGTGGTTATTGATTATTATTGTTGCTGATCTGTTTTGATAATTCAGTTCTGTCTCTGTTGTGTCCTTAGCCTATCTTTGACGCTTACTGTTGTTTGTTATTTCTGATTTAATTTGCTTTATTATGTCATTTTATGTTTCGATATTGTATACTTTATATGGTGTTACTTACGTTGAAAATTTTGTAAACTGCCCAGAATGGCATTGGTGCCAGGTTATGCGTTATATCAATCAATCAATCAATCAATCAATCAATCAAACAAACAAACAAACATTGTCTCGTTGTATTACCATACTTCATTAGAGTTTTCCTGATGCAGAACTATTTAATAATTAAGTAAGTTGATTTCAGCCGGAATTTTATTTTTTATTTTTTTAGATTGATGGTTTATGTCTGTGAAGATTCTCAGTCATCCAGGTGAGTTTATCTGGAAGTTGAGTCATGGCAACTGGACTTCTTTTCTTGGGAGATTGGAACATTTTGCTGCTCATCCAAACAGCTTCTCCAGTCTGACTGACAAAGCTGTTTAGATGAGCAGCGAAACATTTCAGTCTCTCAAGGAAAGAAGTCCAGTTGCCATGACTCAATTTTCAGATTGATGGTTTAGTTCTAGTTGAAATATTTTCCCAAAACTTTCCCTGCAAAACAGACATATTGGGGAGGAAGAAGGGCAGACTTTTGTTGCATTTGAAAGACCAACAGATTTATTTAATTGTGAACCTTTGCAGATCAAAACCCACTTTTCCAGACACACCACCACTCACTATGTGTCTGAATGGGATTTTGATCCTCAAACCTCACACTTGTTTTCTTTTCTCAGAATGATGACATAGATTAACATGTTTTTAATTTGGAAAGAATATTTTAAAAATTAGGTGTGTGTGTGTGAGTGAGTGTGTGAGTGAGTGAGTGAGTGAGACAGAGACAGAGACAGAGAGCCTTTTCAAACAACCCCTAAGATCCACTGGCCCCTTAAATTCGGACCAGAGATCTTGGGGGTTCGTTGCTGTTCCTGCATCCCCACCCCTCCGCACTTCCTTGCTCCTGTCTGTGAGGGGAGGGAGGAAAAAAAGGGACAAAAGAATAAAGGCTTACCTCCCGGTGCCGGTGGAAGCTGCTCCGAGCCCCGTCACTGCCTGATTCCTTCTCTTAAAGGGTCAGGAGGCAAAAAACAACAACAAAAAGCGAGGAGAGCCCAGCACATCCGCATCAAGGAATTTTCACCTCCCAAGAGCAGGTACCTGAAAAGTGCGCTGGGTCCCGCTTAGGTGGGCAAGGTTGCACTTAATTTCCTGTAAACTCCGGAGCTGGTGGGGAAACATTTTTAAGCTCCGGAGCTGGGAGCCATTTGCCCCGGAGTTTAGGGGTCGTGTATAAACGCCCAGAGACAGAGAGACAAAGAGAGATCTGTACCTTCCTCATACCTGTATTCTGCAACCAAATCAGTTTATGTAGCACTTTCTGGCTGCCAGAGGCAAAGGAGATTGACAGGAGGGGGGTTGGCGGTTGTGCACCCAAACTTTCTGGATAGTCTTGTCTTGGTGATGGGGAGGGAGCTGAATAGGAGTGGGTGAGAAAAGATGTGGAGAGAGCAAAGAAAGGAAGAGAAGATGGACCAAGTGGACTAAATAGATCAAGCAAACCCAATAAACTAAATCTCAGTGCTGACAAAATAGGGTCTCTGTGGGAGTACTTGTTGCAACTGGAAATGGACCAAGCTGGTTGCCCTAAATGAGATTACAGTCCTATAAAAGGAGAGTTTTCATAGTCTGGGAGTTTTCCTCCTGTCTCTGACTGTGAGGATTTCTTTGGTGGCCAAGTGTAACCTTTACAAGCTTGCTTTCCTAAGACAGCTGCAAAGATAGAGGTCATTATGGTCATTGGCCATGAAATGATAATGCCAAAACCAGATTATTGCAATGATGAACCTTATGCAGGGCTGTATTTAACAATCATACTGAAGCGTCAACTGGTGCCATGCTGGTAACTATTATTCACTGCCTGCATATTGTCCATGTGAAGAAATGTATGTAAAATCTATACAATCCAGGATAAGCATGTTTATGAGCTCAGCTCATGTACCTATATCTTCAGATATTGTTGTCATCGAGACATAATCTCCCACTGGCAACAAAAATAAGATATCAGAAGTCCACTACAATGGCTAAGAATACGGTTTTTATTGTCGCAGCATTTGGGATTCTCTTCCAGAATTACAGTGGCAATAATCTTCAGGGCTTTCCAGTATCTGTTGAAATTGTGCCTGTTTCTGCAACATCTCCAAAAGGTCATTTTGTCCTTGTCTTCTATCTACTGGCACTCTTTCAAGGTTTTGTATTGTATTTTAATAGAGCTTTATTATAGTTTCAGAAAAAATCACAGGAGATTAGTAAATACTAATAAAATATTCAAAGAAACAAGAAAAAGAAAAGAAAAAAGGACTATCCATAGGTTAGACCGTATGGCATGCCCCAAAAAAACCCAGCAGTGAAGAAGGCAGCTGATTGCCTGTGGAAGGACCCGCAGTACAAAATTCTATTTATCTAACCTCCCAAATTATTCATTTTGATAAAAAGGACACAGCCACATAACCACAGGTCTCTGAAATGGAGCCCCACATAACCTCCAGGTCAAATGTCACCCTATTTAAGCATTAGAGATTTTGTCAACCAAGAATTCTTACTTGTGCCTCCATGTGGGCAGGAGCTTGTCCTCTTCAGACTCACTAATGAATTTATATAAAAAATAAAAAAGGAGCAAGGCAGAGCTAAGTGCTGCCTTCTATGTATGTTGACAAACGGATTCTCTAACATATAAGTCTTATATCTTTAGCTTCCTTCTGTTTGCTGTGTGAATCATACATCTAGAGATGGGCACGAATTGCTATGAAGAGCTATGAAACGCTTTGTACTGAATTAACTGTGCAGCATCACAGGTGCCATGTTTAACCTCCCCCAACCATGTCCCGGGAAGCCCACTCACCTTCCTCACCAGTAGCATGCCAGTTAAGGAAGGTGTTTGGCCTGCCTTTCTCTCCCTCCTCAGGAAAGGAGGCAGCAGTGAGAGAATCCTCATACAGCTGATGGCTGACCAGCTGCCTGAGAAGATGGGGAAGGGCTGTCTGAGAACTTTTCCCAACTGGTGAGCTGTTGGCAGCGGAGGATGCGCTGCCAAAGGCGAGTGGGCCTCCAGGGCAAGGGGAGGTGAAACATGGCACCTGTGGAGCTACACAGTTGATTCAGCCCATCTCTAATTGCAGCAGTTATGTCTTGTTAACATGGGTACAACAGTAAAAAAATACATTTTTCATAATATTTCTTCCCATAATAAAATATTCTGCTGAAAACATTTATTCATAAACCTTCTTTAACATCATTGTGTACCTTGATCCTTCATACTGAAGTGAGTGGATTGGAAGCCATGTGGCTACTTGGCCTTACACATCTCAGGAAATTTAGAAGTTAACATCTGTTTTGTATTTAGTATTTGTGGAAGTGCTTGTTCTAGTAAAATGAAATTTCTAGCTTGTTAGTGACAAAAGAAAATAAAAACCCATCATAAAAAAAGAAAGTAGAAAGATTTCTGGGTGTATGAATTCAAGGTTCCCAGACCACAAAAAATTTAATTGCCATAACATATAAAGATTTCTCAGTTGATAATCATATAACAGAAGGCCTGTTTACTTGTGTTTACTTTAGGCAGTGTGGCAATTAGTTTTTCTGTGTAAAGGTGCTACTCAGTGAAGACTTTTTTCTTTTAACAGGCGGAATTGCCTTCTCCTTTTCTCAAACCCCCTTAAATGTGTTTTAAGATGCACCCATTTTCAATGCTAGTTGTTTGCTTTGCCTTATGCATCAATCACATGTTCCACTCAGTGGATTGAACCAGTATTACATTGGCACTGCCATTGTCCTTTGTTCAGTTCAGTGCTCAAACCCAATTTCAGTCTTAATATATTAGTCTTTTAGAAACCCCTAAAATTTATTTAACTGTTTTCTTCTTGCCATCTGTATCATTAATTATTCCTATTCACAACTCTTACTTGATAAACAACATACATGTCTTTACATATCACAATATAACGTATTTCTCTACTATTGTTGTGTGGCTGCAGCTGAACATATGCCTATTGTTAATTTAAGGGAAGAACAATAAGATGTTAAACTGAATGCCCCCATTGCGAGAGCTGTACCTGTATGTATTGAGAGAAGGCTTTTTCTCTCACAGTTTATTCTACTTCAGACCTAGGGATGCAACCAGGTCTGGAGGGGATTCCTTTGCATCTGAAGGATCTGTTGTAAGTGAGCCTGGATTGAACATTACTCTTGACTACTCAAGTCAAAAGAGTCTGTCATCTGATATTCTGCTACTGCGCTCAACTGGTACTGCATGCTGGTTTCTGGTGTAGAAGACTGATCCAGCCACAGTGTCACATATCGTAGTCACTTACTACAACATACAGTATATATTTGGCTAATGCTGGGCTGCCCTGAAGACTGTTGGAAACTGTAGCTGGTATAAAATGCTACAGTCAGTTTACTTTGTGGAATGCACTTCCTTTCTTTGTGCCACGTAATTCCTTCCTTTTAACAACTGAAAATGGTTTGCTCTCTGCATTTTTATTGTCATCCTTGGCATATCCATGTTTTCCTCCAGTGCTCTGATTAAATTTATGAAATATGAAGCTGCCATATTTGGGGTGGGGGGAAGGATAAAATTTGTAGTCCTTTGTAGTCTTGTCTTGCTGAAGTTTTTCCTTTTTTCAGATGGACAAATAGATCAAGTAGGACACAGAAGGCTTCCAACCATAAATGAACACAGTACCCTAATCATTCCTGTCCCCCAAACACAGCCACCTTTGATATCTATAGATCTCAGTGAGTAATTTAAGTCTTAATGCAGTTACATATGGGTAGTATCTGCCTATATACTGGGGGTGGGGAAATTACTTGTGGGATACTTATACTACAGAACTGTGTACATAATTTTTCACTAATAAAAATTATTCTACCAAAATTATTCTACCCATCACCTTAGCATTTTGTCCCAAGGAAATAAACAACAGCAAGGAATTTCCCAAAGATTTGATTAGAATGGCTTATCTGTACCTACAAATAAACTTGCTTATCAATTCAGAGTTCAGACTGAGGTTACATTTAACCAGAACCAGCCAGCCTTGCTTTTTCTCTGCCAAAAGCCCACCCCAGATAACTGCTTATGCAGTCAATTTGTCTATAGAGCTCATGAAACAAGACAAACAAAACTAAATCTGATTGTTATCAACTACATTAGCAACATTTTGGCAAAGAAGTTGGTTTGTTGGCAGAACTGTAGACCTGACCATTTATAAAACAGGGTAATAGAATATTACAGGTTGTGAATTCCTTTCCTCACTGTTTTTTCTTTCTAAACACTAATGCACTCCCTTGTAACACTAACTTTTATGAAAAAAAGACCTATAGAGTTTGTTTGCCTTTCATGTCAATCAGAAACTTATTTTGGTATAAATCAGTTGTACAGTACATGAACATAAGAACTCTGCTGGAACAGATTAAAGGTCCATCTGATTCAGCATTCTGTACACATTAAAGTCTTGTTCAGGCATTACCTAGTACATGAGCAACACAGGATCTAGCTTCGCCCTTCTTCATGATCAGTTTTCACAGATGAAAATGGATACATCTGCAGAGGAGAGCTTCCACATTCGGTTTTCGGCACTTCTCCCCCACCCCTCTCTTTCATACACATAGAATTGCACAGACTGAGTGACTGACTGACTGAGGGGAGCCAGAGAGATAGGGATCTACCATCCCCATTACAGTGCCACACAACACCCAGAGACCCACAGGTGAGAGACTAGAGAGTTGTGTGTGTGTGTGTGTATCTATGCCAGTGGGGGGCACTTGTGCCACACTAGGCCCCTCCCTCTCACTCCATCTCTTATTTAGGTGCCATCTTCTGTTGGCTTAAGCTGGTTCAGTCTTTACCAGTGAGACATTTCTTCTCACGATGTATCTAAAGCATGATAGCCTCAGTTTTGTTATTTTTGCATCTAAAGAAAGTTCAGGCTTGACTTTCTCTAGCACCTACTTATTTGTCTTTCTGGTGGTCCATGAGATCCATCAAGCTCTCCTTCAACATCACATTTTAAAGGAGTTGTTTTTTTCCTGTCAACTTTCTTCACTATTCACACTATTAATTATTAATTATTTTCAAGGAAAGAAAAAAAAATATAAGCACTACTCAGACCAGGTTTCTCACCTCCCTTCTGCCCCCTCACCCAAAATACAGTGATCAGTAAGTCAAAGGAGCCATGAGTCAAAAACATTTGGGAACCACTGGTTTAGTGCTCGCATGACAGACAAAAGCAAGATATATAATGCCTAGATATCTGTGGGAAGCCAACAAAGAGCACAAGAAAGCAAGAGTGTTTGGTGACTGTTAAGGCTTTTTTTGTTTTGTTTATCCAGCACTTGTCTCTCTGCTGCTGATTTTTATTGTTATGTTTTAATTGATTTTATTGTTTATTATGCTCTAGTACAGGGGTCCTCAACCTAAGGCCCCGGGGCCGGATGCGGCCCCCCAAGGTCCTGAATCCGCCCCCCGGGACTAATTGCAACCCCCCACCTAACCCCCGCTTTGCAAGCCAGCCAGCCTCTGCAGCTGCTTCTATTGCTGAGGCAGTTCAAAGCAATGGGCTATGTCGCTTCTCCCACTCCCACCAACTAATGCCCAGATGATAAGCATGCTGGCTAGTGGGGCTAGTGGAGCCCACTTGCCCCTCCCTCCCCCCTTTATTCCATATCGGCCATTTTTTTGGGGGGGGGGACTGTGGTCCGGCCCCCAATGGTGTCTGGGGCATGGTGGACCGGCTTGCTGTTTGAAAACTTTGAGGACCCCTGCTCTAGTATTTAATTTGGTTATTGTCTGTCTCTTGCTGTGAACCACCTGGAGTTCCGTCTGGAAGACGGGCGGTATATAACCTCTATAAATAAATAAATAAATAAATAAATAAATAAATAAATAAATAAATAAATAAATAAATAAATAAATAAATAAATAAATAAGAGCACTCTTCCTCTCTTCGTTCTCCACAAAAACATATTCAGAGACAGCTGATACTGTAGTTAATGTAGTCATCAACACAAGCAGTCATTAATAGCTTTATCCTTCATTAACTTGCTTAATCTTCTCTTAAAGTCTGGAAGTTGAGTCATGGCAACTGGACTTCTTTTCTTGAGAGATTGAAATGTTTCACTGCTTATCCAAACAGTTCATCAAAAAGTGTTCTGCTTATATACTGCCCCATACCACTTCAAGTAGTCTCTGGGTGGTTTACAGTTTAATTACAGTACGCAGGCTACTAACCATACACATCAGTCTGAGGAAAGCTAGTTGTGAGTCCTCCATTTAATAGTTCACTTTGCCCTCATGCCATTCTGGTCTGAAATAAGCTCAGAAGATGAACAATGGCCTGAATAGGCTCTTTTTTTGGGGGGGGGCATAGTCTCAATAGGCCAAGCCTGCCCAAGCTGTCATCCGGGGCGACTGGTCACCCCCAGGGCCCTTGGAGGTCGCCTGCCAGGTGTCCAACTGCCTCCTGACCCACCACTTTTTCTTTTCTTTTTTGCTGAGGGAGTTAGTGGTGGGTGGGTGGGCAGGTGGCTGAGGCTCTGCTGCCTCTGTCACCAGTGAAGGGGACCTTCTTGGGTGGTGGCGTGGAGCGGGTGTGTGCACGCAAGCAGTGCTGAGAATCTTGATGGCCGGCCAGGCGTCCAGGGCTCTGCCCTGGAGGTTGGGGGGCGGGGGCGAAGTAGAGGCAGGAAGAGTGCACACCCAGCGTGGGGGAACTTGGTGGTCTGGTGGGATGAAATGTTTTTAAAAAGCCACCCCCCCCCCCCAAATTGGGCAGGTTGGGGTGAAAGTGCACCTTTGTCGAAGAGGAGATTCAAGCAGCCCGGGAATTTACCGAGGCAAGCAGTGGTGGCTGATCGGATCCGCCACTGCGGCTTGCCTCGGTAACCTCCCTGGCTGCTCAAATCTCCTTCTTTGAACCTGCCCTCTCCTCCTGTTCACGGCAAAGGGGAGAAGGGGGAAGGCTCAACCTGTACCAGTGAGGGTGCTTGTGCAGCGCCAAATTTAAATGTGTGTGTGTGGGGGGGGTATTCAGAACACCACCTCAACTGCAAGGGACAAGGTGGCAGCGTCAGCGGCAGGAGAGGCCCGCCCGTCCCAATCTGGAGGCCGCTTGAAGTCCAGCGGCTTGTGGCAGTGGCGGGAGCGGCCAAAGTCCAGGGCGGCTAGATCGTACTTCCCCTCCACAGCTCCTCAGCACTGAGGGGGAGGGAGTTTCATTACACGGTTGATGAGAGCGGCCACACATTGTCATCGCCCACAGGGAAAACTGTCTAGAGAGAACCCCATTCTCGCCTCCAAGGTGGGGAGTTCAGGCACAGTTTATCTGCTACTCATCAGGCTGTGCAATACCCAGACAAATAAAAAAGCCTTCACCACCAAGGCCATAGCTAACGACCTATACTTTATGGGTTTCAGCACCTTAGGCCATTGTCCACCTTAAGGCTATTGATACTGTTGTCTACCTAACGAGCCTATTCAGGCCATTGTTTATCTTACGAGCCTATTTCAGACTAGGGTGACAAGAGGTCAAAGCGGACTATAAGATGGAGGACTCGCACTAGCTGTATTCGGACTAATGAAGCTGTTTGGATGAGCAGCGAAACATTTCTGTCTCTCAAGAAAAAGAAGTCCAGTAGCCATGACTCAACTTCCAGATTTGAATTCACTAGCTAAATAATACAATGATATTATTATCCCATAGTTTTATTTTCAGATCAGAAATAGGTTCTACCTGTGATAGCGACTAGTGAGATCATTGTAGAATGAGAACAAGGTAACAATGAAAAATGGACTTCAGTAATCAGAAACAGCAAAAGATAGCCTTCTGTTATCAGTCTTTTTATGAATTGTCTCCAAATGTTTGCTTTTTTCTCACAATAATTTTGATATGTTGATATCTCTGGTATTTCTTTAGAATCCAGTAATTCAGGCAACAGTTCTGCAGACATAACATAAAACAAGTGTACTTCAGCCAGTCTTCTTATTGCTTCTAAAGCATGCTTGAAGGTCACTCTGAGGCACGCTACCATTGTGGTCAGTCTAGTGGCCTTCGATCTATGATATAAGTCAATGGACAATAGAATATTATAAATGTGAGGCAAAATCATAATACCCAGCAATGATTTCCAAAAGCCACAAATGAATTGATTGCACTTTATTCAAAAACTTCAAAAACTAGTTTCAAAGCTCTTGTGGACTTGCCATTAGATTTAGCTGCTATTACTGAAGGTCTTTCTTTTCTGTGTAACAGATTTTAAAAGGGTGACAACCAGCTGCAAGATAATTTTCCACAGATGAATATTGTTTAAATGCCAGGAAACACTTAACAAATGTCTAATACAGTGATTCCTAAGTACATTCAGTGGTCAGGCACTCTGGGAATTGGGAGCCTCACACTTCCTGGGAGCCACTGCTTTACTGGTTTTGAGATGAAGGGTGATTCTGTAATAGCAAGCATATGTCAAAACAAGTAGCCCCCCTTAAATAATAGATAATAATAAATCAGTATACATTTATGAAATCTAGAATAGGTAGAAGGTAGGCAGATAGGTAGGTCAGAATCGAATCATAAAGTTGATGTGGCCATAAGTTGACATACAACTTTAATGTTGACTTTTCCAGTTGTGATTTTTGTTGGATGAAATATTTGTTGTTTTTATCTGTATCCCTATGACAACAGTCATACAGAATAGGGCAGAGCACTAATGGGGTGACAAACAGACAGACAGGCAGACAGACAGGTTCAGTCCCTGTGCTTTGTTAGCACATCTGTCATGGGCAGACAGCATGTCGAAAATAGATGGCAAATGTACTACAGAAAGCTGACCATCAAAAAGATACACTGAAGAGATGTTGATAGCACAAACAAGATATTATACCCATGATCTATCCTCAAGCTCATATGGCATGGCGTGGTATAGAAATAAAGTGAATGAATAACCAAATGATTTCAGGGTGTAAAATGTCATAATCAAAACAGGCATTCGGTCCTTGTCAAGACTGAACCTAAACTCCTCTCGCCCCTCTTATGTATATTTATTGAGGGGCGGGGGAGAGAATAAAGAAAAAAATAGTTCCACACGATCAGGAAATTGAAGCTTTTAGGGCTGAACTATTACAGTCATATAGGTCATACAGGTATTTCCCAGCACAGCAGAATTAATCCCAGAACAGGGTGGCTTTTGGGCAGACTGGTGGATCTCAGTTCTGTATGTTCAGTGGAACAGATGCATGCCTTATGTACAACTGATGCTACTATTCTGTATTGCAAATGCCCGAGTAGGAACGGATGTTGATGCTCCTGTAAGGCAGAATGCACCCCCAGAGAGGTTTTGTTTTGCTTACTTTTGTCATCAAACAAAATTCTTTTGCAGTAAGTTCATGCTGCTCTATAAAGTAAAAAGATAAAGGAAAGAGGGAGTGGAGATGATGATGCCTTACTTTTAAGTACTTTTTAAAGGGTATGATGCACCATAACCTTTTATATATCCATTTGTTGTTATTGCTGGGTACTGGCAATTTGAAGCCGACTGACAGCAACCTTAATAGAGCTTTCAAGATAAGGAAGATATTTAAGTAGTGTTTTTACCAGTTGAACACTCTCAGTGAGATTCTGTAGGTAAGCAGAGATTTGAGCATAAGCTTCGTGATTCCTAGCTTGTCCCTCTATCTATTACACCATACTGGGTATCCCAGTTATATCTATATCCATATCCAAACCCATATTCCCTAAACCAATGACCTTAAAACCATATTCATTACCAGCTGCAGCTTTCCAATATTTTGGAGGGAAAATATACATAGACAGTTTCAACATAACGAATTAAACTGTGTTCTTGTTTTTAATTGTGCTTGATTACATTTTGAGGAGGCTGTCTGACCTTAAAAGCGAGAAATTCAAAGGGACAAGGAAAGAAGAAGAACCATATAATGATTATAGGAAATCACACACCATCTAAGGTGATAATAATTCATATGCAGCTTGAAGAAATTCACATGTAGATAATTTAGCAATTTGAAAGAGGGACTGGAAATCCATAGGCAGTATCAGTAATTAGCAACTGATTATCCCAAATGTAACCTCAACCAGATGTCATTTTATGACATCTTCGATTTTGCACCACCATATAGCATTATAGTTCTTTCCCAAACCTCAGTTACTTTTGCAGATCTCTCTGCTAAAACTGTAAACCAGTCAAGACTGACAAAGATCCATGTCTAAGCAGGAGCAGAATTTGTAGTGTGACTCTTTTCTAATCCTTTTTTGTCCCCAAAACTGTACGTCTTCCATCCACATTTATCTGAATAACAAGAGACATTTTATCTGGTTTTCAAGATAGTTGCTTTCCTTAAATTAACAGTGACAAAAAAAACTGCACCATCAGAATCAAACTACATTTACAGCTGGGAATAACTCAAAGAGGAAATTTCATATATTTTGGCAGGCCTATGATTTTCACTACAGAAGCTTGCTGTATCTCCCATGGCTTGTAAATCAGCTAGTTTTGTTTTGCGAAAAGATAAACAAACAAGTATGATGGCTCAGATGCAAAGGTAAAGTAAGATGGCAGGGAAGAATGATTTGGAAAGAGTAGCTTTGTTGGAGTTATCTAGCTCTTCCTTCCATTTGTTGATGAATCATTTCAATCCATCCCAGCCCTACTACTCATGGAAAAGGCCAAGCTTGGGTGCAGATCAAAGGTTGGGCTGGAGCACTATTGACCATATATCATGTGATTGCTGGGAATCAGCTTGCCACAGCTTGTGCCACAAGTGGTACAAAATGTGGATTATTTCCCCAATTGCATCGTAAATCAGATTGCCAATTCTTGAGCTCTAATGTGAGTTCAGCTTCTATCTCAGCAGGGGTACTGTGTCCAGGAGATGGGGAAACTTTCATCTCTCCTCCAAAGTTGAACAGGTAGAGACGGAAGTTGAACTTCTCCATTTCTGTGAATAAAGATCTGTGTCTGTATGTGAGCCAACAATACATGTGGCTTTCAGGATCAAGATGGTTGCATATCCATGAACCAAGTGGACTGCCTACGTCCAATATCCGTGAACCAAGTGGATTGCCTACGTACAATGCCTTCCTTCATTAGGAGCAATCACTGTACAAACTGCACTAACAGTGAGTATTATGGATTATGCAACATAATGTTGTAGAGAGAAACAGCTTCTGTCGTCTATAAGTAGGTGCTGACCAGGTGTTAATATTATTTTTTGCATCACAGGACTGATAGTTTTATGTTACCTCTTGCTTTTGTATAGTAAAGATGGAATTATACAAATTTGCATAGTTTCATTTGAGATTATCAAATTTAGAATATACATTCTAATATGTTTTTGTGTTCGTTTAAACACACTCAAATGAGATTTACCAAAATCTCTTTGAGATTTATAGATCAGAATTATTTAAACGATTCCTTATAATTTACAGCTCATACAGTATATACCTGCTAAAAGCTAGTTCTACTTAATTCAGCAGAGCACACTACCAAGAAAAAGGATATAAGATTGCAGCCTTCAGGGTTATTATTGGAGAATGAATATTAAACTATTTTTTAAAAAAATAAAACCACTGTTTAAATGAAAACAAAGCTAATAACATCGTTGATGAGAGAGAAACACAATTTCTCCCTGTAACAAAACAGGGGCATCACAATCTAGCATCAAAATCAAAAGCGGAAATTGATGTGCCAACTCAAATTCCTTTAATAATTCATTACCTGTCTATATATCTCTGGTGGATTGGTTACAGGAATGAATATGATTCTCCTTGTTAGAAGAGGAAGCCTATGTGAACATCATAATTTGTACATTATATTTTATTCAGAAAGTACTATAACGTAATTGTGTGATTCTAGTTCAACCGCAGTAGCCTGTGGTAAATGAAGAAGCTATCAACTGAAAGCATTTGTAAATGTAGCCTCAGATTGTATACGGCTGATTATGTAAGTAGACCTAAATGTTAGAATGCTAGGTGAAGGTAGTTGTAGCTGCTTTTAAAGAAACCTATTCCTTGGGCCCATCAGTTTGTGATCATTGTACTTCCTGCTTCAGCGGCAAGTCAATGGGAGTCATAGATTTCCAATGCTAGTTCTTATAGCTATAATGTTCTTGCTGACAGAGCAACACTACATAGTGTATTTATTCATAAAAGTACTGTATCTACCCAATGGGATGTTGTGTGAGGTCACCATGACCATCAATAGAGTGATGGGGGTGGGTGGGTAGCAAGAACAGAACAAGCCAATACTTGCCTTATGATGGGAATGGGGATATACCATGTTATATGGATTGTGCACCCACAGTGACCTTCAACATTCCTCATAGCCAAACTGCGATGGAGCTAGTAAGGACACCCACAAGGCTCCTCCAAATAGAGAGTATCCAGGAATTCAGAATAAGAACCATATCAAGGGGAAATTACTATTTTGGAGTATAGCTTTCAGACTCTCCTGTCCATCATGGCTCCTGAAATTTTTCCAAGTTCTAACAAGTACAGATACCAGCCAGCTCACAGCCCTGATTCAATTACTGATACAGCCCCAGTGCTAACATACTATCTCTCCCAGTGAGCACAAGCAGTACTTTTGCTGCTTCCAGTCCCTGGACATCCCTACAAGCAAGACTTTGATTCCTATCATACTCCTCTGAATTACTGCATTGTGAGCATAATACATAGTAGAGGAAAGAGATTGTCCTTCCTGCTAGGTGGACAATGTCAGAGTTGGAAGAAAACATATGTTTGTTTTGCATAGACATTTACTGTATCCAAACATTTCCAGAGCAATGTAGAAGAAAAGTACACAGAAGGAGCTTTCATACTCGTGTTATAATAAATAACATGTTGATACCACTGAATGCCATCAAGTGAAGCCCATGTTGCATGATAGCTTAAATAGAAAAGGCTTTTCGTGTAGCAACCATAATCAAAGGTTTAGGCAAAAGCAGGAACATAATTAGTGTGTTCTGTCTCTGATGGCTAATTAATATATTTGTCACCTCTCTCCATTGGGTCATCCAAGGGTTAATAAATAAAAATGGAAGAGTGACAAAAGGGTCAATTTTAGAATTTGAAAGAATATATTTCTATTTGTCTTGCTACTGATACGCATTCAGCCAATTCTCAGCTCATCTATG
This sequence comes from Phrynocephalus versicolor, assembly GCA_023846285.1. Taxonomy (NCBI): domain Eukaryota; kingdom Metazoa; phylum Chordata; class Lepidosauria; order Squamata; family Agamidae; genus Phrynocephalus; species Phrynocephalus versicolor. Next base: position 55,154,854 of record JAHTLZ010000204.1, on the reverse strand, counting down.
AGTTTCCTGTAAATGCAAAGAATGCCAACAGGAATTGGAACTTGTGTTTAGAAAAAGGAAGATTTATTGATTTTTTTTATCCTTGAAAAGATATGTTTTGAAAACATAAACATATTGATAGAACTGAAAGCTAGGTATTGACTTGGTGGACAATCTCCTCCAAATAATTCTGGCTTTTAGGATCTTCAGACACTTTACAGGGAATGTCAAGGAAAAAACAAAATAAAAAGTTGTCATATTTATTTATTTATTTATTATTATTATTATTATTATTATTATTATTATTATTATTATTATTATT
>JAHTLZ010000204.1:55061595-55144748 GCA_023846285.1 Phrynocephalus versicolor | reverse complement strand
GTACAGGTTAGGGTTAGGGTTGGGGTTAGGGTAACTGGGCTCTGGGAGGCACCTTTCTGGGTGCCTCTACTCTGACCCACTAAGAAGAGAAGCGTACTGGCGTACAGGTTAGGGGTAGGGGTAGGGGTAGGGATAGTGGGCTCTGGGAGGCATCTCTCTGGGTGCCTCTGACCCACTAAGAAGGGAAGTGCACTGGCGTACAGGTTATGCTTAGGGTTGGGGTTAGGGTAAGGGCTAGGGTTAAGGTTACGGTTAGGGTTAGGGTGGGTTAGTGGGCTACACCTCTGGGTGCCTCTGACCCACTAAGAAGGACAGTGTACTGGCGTTAGGGTTAGGGTTAGGGTTAGGGTTAGGGTTAGTGGGCTTTTTATGCCCTCTGGCACATCCAGAAGTCTCAGTCAAAACCTGGCCATGCGATTGGTGGAATGGGTCAAAAAATTTGCATGGTCCCATCCCATGGCCAGCCGATCATTGCGCATGCACAGGTGTAAAAGAATAAAAATAAAAATAAAAATAAAAATAAAATCAACGGAGACGTTTTATTGCAAGAAAAACCCACTGCTGCTACTATAAAAATTCAGGCAGTTAAAATACCTAATTTTCACATGTTTGTGTTGTTCTTTAGTGGGTTTTTTGACTACGATTTAAAAATAAATATTGCAGTCGCCATTTTGGATCCCCACCACCACCGCATGGCATAGAGACAGCCCAAGAAAGGAGGGGGGAAGGCCGGGGACCCCCCTCCCCAGAAACCACCCCTCTGGTAGGTGCCCTCACTCAGGCAGGCATATTTTCGCCTGCCTTTTTGGCCGGGAATCGTTTTTTTTTTTACTTTTTAAAACTTTTTTCTGTGCTGCTGTAGGCAATGGCATCGCGCGAGCCTGCGATGCCATTAACGACAACGACAAACCCGACCAAATTTTTCTTTTTTTGGGTCGGGTTCGAGCTGGAGAGGAATAATTCTCATTACCGTTATCATTACGTAACGGTGACGATAACCGAAAACGAAAACGAGAATTTCGCCGCTCCGTGCCCATGTCTTTTGGGCACCCCTGAGTTAAGGAAAGAGTATAAATTCCATGTAATCATGTATGGTAGACCATCTAAAAGTTATGAGGGATGGGAACTAACAATTGATAACATAGTGTCAGTGTAATCATACAAGGAGAGATATAAACACAAAGTTATAAGTGGTTATAAACACAAAGTCTGTGTAGCCGTGTATGGTAGCTTGATATAAAGAGACATAATAGGTAGTCCATCATTCAGGGAAAGCTTGCCTGAAGAGAAAGGACAACAGAGGGGTGGCAATCAGTCCTCACCTTAACAATCATCTTCAGAAGTTGAAGAGGATATCTTGAAGTGGAAGTGGCAGTGAACAGAAGGACCTCACTGGTCTAGTTGACATAATCCTAGGGAATCCTTCAAGGAAGGACTGAAGCCAAAGAGGCATCAGATGATGAGGAGACCCTTTTGGCCAAGAGAAAGGCAACAGCAAAAGTAGAGGTAGAAGCTCGTTTTCTTGACAACTGATTAGGAACAGATGGACACCCGTGAAAGTCATGATGACAGCCATAGATTCTGTGAACACTTTAAACTAACACCAGTTAGTTTGAGGGAGAAAATTCATTAACAATCTTTTGCTTGTGCCTGTCTTTGTGTTGCTTGGATTCCTTGGGACAGTTTATGATTTGGATTGTCTGATAGCCTGTTCCTGCCTATCCCCTTCAATTTAAGGTCATAAATAACTTGCATTGGATTTTTTCTAATGGGCCTTTATAAACTACAATATGCAAATCAGAATAGATTGGATGACTTTGTTTGCAAAGGTCTGTGTATATTTTTGCTGACAGGCTCATTCTCTATTACACTATTACCAGCAGTCATGTGTCATACTGTACTGCCCTCCGAGCATTTAATATGTATTATTTGTCTTCAGGCACTGAAAGGTTTCAGGAAAAAAATCAGTTCTTCTTGAGAGTATTTTGTGTGGATTTTAACAAGATTGCTTGTTTGCTGTATTAGCAATAAATCCAAGCTGTCTGTTTTGGAAGCACATGTTGGATCTTGCTGGATCTTGAAAGTTCCCTATCACAAAAATTCTTCCCTTGCTCTCCCCAAGGGCCTAAGCCAAGGAGATGGGGGTGAAGTTCACATTCTCTATGAGGCTAACCATTCCTGGCAATCCATTCCAGCCTCTCTCATGCCTGGTTCTCAGCAATGACTGGAAGATATATAATTTTTTCACCACAAAGCTTTTAGTTACACTTATACATGGCTGTTGCCTTTCTATCCCCCATTTTGATCATTCGTATTTTCTTCAGTCATTGGTTCAACAGCAATTCTGTGCCATTTTGAATTAAATCCAAACATCTTCTTTAGAAAGTGCCTGAGCTCTGATTCCAACAGTTGGTGCATTTTTGTACCGTTGCAAATGAAAGAGCAAGATGTAATGATGAGTTAAAGATACATTCTGATCATGTCTTTAGTCTTTGATTTACCTATAAACCACTCACATTAAAAAGAAATTGAATAATAGTACATTCCCAAATATTGAATATTGTGGTCATGATCATATTATCTATAATACAAAATAGGGATGGGCATTTCGTTTCAGAACCAGTAGTTTATGAAACGAACCATGCGAGCCCAGGTGGTCCTCGGAACTGGCTGAAACATGCAGATCCAATTGCTTTACCTTTCTCTGTCTCGTTTAAAATTCAACAAGGAAGCATGCTGCGATGTCATCTGTGCTTTATCCGTGCTGCTGACCAATCAGAGAGGGAGGTGGGATGTTGCCTGTCCCTGCACAGCTCCTGATTGGCCAGCATCACAGATCTAGCACAGATGACATCGCAGCATGCTTCCTCATTGGATTTTAACCTTGCACAAGACAGAGAAAGGTAAAGCAACTGGATCTGTGAGCCGGTTCCGAGGACCACCTGCGCTCGCGTGTTTTGTTTCGTAACCTACTGGTTCCAAAATGAAATGCCCATCCCTAATACAAAACAAAGGAGAAAAACAAAGGTTGCTATTGAATACCTGTGTGTGTGTTGTGTCGTTACAGTCATGACCACCTATAGGTTGGATTTACTTCCAAGTAAATGTGCATGGGATCAGCCATTGTGGTTTATTATTTTTATAAGAATCATGAATTTTTCAGATGACACAGTTTCAACTGCATCCTATTGTCATGATTTGTGGGAGGTTATTTCCTCCTACCAATGAGTTTCAACTTTACAGTTCTGCTGCAGATAATTTCTCAGCTTAGACTTTCCAGAAGCTGTGTTCTTGATGAGTAATAATAACACATCCTGTTTTACTGCCAGTACAATAAAACCAAAGCTTACTTCTCTCCCTTACGTAAAACAAATTAGACAACCATTTTTCCCATGCTACTAAAAATAAACCTTTAGTATTACATGGTGCTATGCCAACAGAGTAGACAAAAAGAGAAAGTAATTGTAATTGGGCCTCTTTGGGATCATCGCAGGGAAGCCTTTTAGCAGTTTTCCCTCAAGTTTTAAAATACAGTAATAGGGTATGGGACTGAAAGTGGGCAAGAAGAACAACTGAGGAGGGTGAGGTTCCCATTTCCTCCTAGTGCATTTCTAGATTGTCTTCACTTCTCAAAAAAGACGTAGTGGAATTGGAAAAGGTGTAGACGAGAGCGACTAAAATGATTACTGGGCTGGGGGGTCTCCTTTATGAGGAAAGGCTAAATCATTTGAGGCTCTTTAAGTCTGGAAAAAAGGCGCCTGAGGTGGGATAGGATTGAGACGTACAAAATAATGCAGGGCATGAGTAAAGTGATCAGAGGGACGCTCTTCTCCATTTCACAAAATACCAGAACTAGGGGACATCCACTCAAATTGAGGGCTGGGAGAATGAGAACAGACAAAAGAAAATTGTTTTACCCAGTGTGTTGTAAGTCTGTGGAAATTCCTGCCAGAGGATGTGGTGATGGCATCTGGACTGGATTCCTTCAAAAGGGAATTGGACAGATTCTGGGAGGAAAGGTCCATCACATGTTACAAACCATGCTGGAGATGTGTAATCTCCAGAATTAAAACTGGGGTACTTTAAGGGCCAGATGCAGGGGAGTGATATCAGGAAACAGATATCTAGTCTTGTGCACTCCCAGATGCATTTGGTGGGACCACTGTGAGATACAGTAAGATGGACTAGATGGGCCTTTGGCTTGATCAAGCATGGCTCTTCTTATGTTCTTATGTTCTTATGTTCTTAAGGGAACTTTCAAAAGAAAAGAGGGGAGTCCTTGAAGGTTCTCTCTGAGATTCAGGAGTTCGATACTATAGCCTCTTCCCTTCTTGCACATTGAGTCTATATAGGTTCATTTTATTGTTTTCATGTGTTTTGTTATATGATTTTTATCTGCATGGTTGTGCACCAATGCAGGAGCAAGTGTTCACGGGCAGGAGAGTCATGATGTTCTAAAAAATGCTCTATTCTTTGCTCGAGATAACTCTTAAGTTACATTTGTTGAGCATATAGTTATCAGCCTTAACCCTATTTAAATGACAAAAATCCCTACAGTTCTATGGCCTAAGGAGTTCTAATAAAGAGTTGGGGTCCCAGTTGAATTGTGAGAATTTGTGGTGAATATTGAGCAGTGGCCCTTTGTTTTCTAAATAGAACCAACAGGTCATGCTCTACACAAAATAAGGAATGGACAGACATCATATTTCAATAGGAATGGCAACATAGAGAAACCAGTTTCAGAACCCTTCAATCTCCCTCAACATTGTTATGAATCTCAGAGTGGCTGGTGTAGGAAAAATCAAAGTGTTCTGCTTATATACCACCCCATACCACTTCAAATAGTCGCTGGGCGGTTTACAGTTTAATTACAGTATGCAGGCTATACATTGCCCTGCCCCCCCGCAAGCTGGGTACTCATTTTACTGACCTCGGAAGGATGGAAGGCTGAGTCAACCTTGAGCCTGCTACCTGGGATTGAACCCCAGGTCGTGAGCACAGTTTTAGCTCCAGTACAGGCATTTAACCACTGCGCCATGAGGTTCCTCAAAGGATTATAAAGGGTGACATTCCTGTGACAGCTGAATCTGCCTGACGTACAAGTTATCACCTAAATAACAGGTTGAGACTTCCATTCCAGTGCTAAAAAACATTACCACTTATCTTTATTCCATTCTTGATGCGACAATAACTCCATGGGCATACTGTAAATATAGGGGACATGTATTTGCACTCCCTGGCTCTGAAGGAGTGGATTTTGATCCACATAGACTCACAGTAAAATAGATCTGTTAGTCTTTAAAGTACTGCAGTTTATTGCCTTTTCCCCTTTCCACTTTTTATTGTCACTTATATGCTGAGACAAAATAACATGACACTTCTTTGAAAAATGCAAGCAAATATTAAAACTTGAAATTTTGTTATCAGAAAACCCATGGCAGTTCCAAGCTTCTCTCACCTCTTTTCTCTTTCATTCATCTTTTTATCTAATTTAATCATAACCCTAAGTTTTCAGCCTACATGCAAACATAGATAATCTCAAATCTATCTACTTCCCTCGCTCTACCCCCATACCCATCACATTCTGTCTTGCTCCCAGTCTCAACAATCAGACAAAATAACCATCTCTAATCTATCAATTTATCTATCTTAATTATCTAAAATTGCACCTTCCACCCCATTCTTCTCTGGACTGGAGAAAACCACCGCTATGAGAATAAGGTTCTCAACAGTCATTTTCTTCCCTCCCTCAAGTGCCAGAGTGGTCTTCCTGCCACTCATTCAGAACTAATCTGCTGTCATGAAACACCAGATTGCTATATCCACATCATTTACAAGCAACAGTAGGGACTGAGATCTTTAGAAGAAGAGCCATTTTATTTAAGTGAAGTGGAATAGTGCTCAGTCATCAAAGGGCCAAAAATGCTAGTGCTATCCCAGCTTCAGACAATGATGAGTAGCAAACAACATCCAGACATTTGCAATGCATTTTCAATGAATTAATTGATTAGTATTCTCATAATGTCTAAAAATACTGTTAAATTATGTCTGTCTTGTGATATACCCAGAATGAGTTATGCATTCCTCAATAGAAGTGAGTCATCAGTCTTCGTCTCGGGTTTTGTATATTCAAAGTGCTACTGTTATTCAGCTAGTGGCTTATCTACTGTTTTTTGTGCATTGATCCTTTCAACCTTTTGATGTCTAGGCAGCCAGATCCACCTTGACTTTTTAAATTAAACTTATACCCTGCTTTTTAGCAAGCTTGGCTCCTTAGAAAGCATAACAATAATTAAAACCCATCACAGTGATAGTTGAACTGGTTTAAATGCAACAAGCTGTAGAAATGTCTCAGGCTAATGGAAACCATTTAGTCATATAGCCTGATCCTGTAAAGCTCCTAGTGTCTTTCTCTTCCACTTTGAATCCAGTTTTTTAAAAAACAATATAACAAAAGACACTCTTCTGTCCTTACCAATCTGCATTTAGAACTGAGTAGAACATGCTGAAGAGGTTATGAAAATCCACCTGGATCAGCTGTTGGCATGCCATTTGCTTTTTTAAGAGCTCAGAGAATTTTGCGCAAGTAATATCCCTGATACTTCTATCAAGGATAGTCCTACTATTAAGATGGCCACATGACCTCTCTTAAGAAGGCTATATTCCCCATTTGAATCTACCAAAGGACATACTGTATTACTGTAGAGTTTTGTCAGATTTCAGGGCCCCCCTGGGATCTCAGGGAATTACAGCATTTTTTCCACCTAACTATCAACTAACAATCGACGATTCTTCTGTATTTTTGGAATGGAAGTGATGTGTAGTGTCTTCATTTCAAGCAGCAGAATTTCTTAGCTAAATTTGATGGGTAGTATGTTCATTCAACTACATTAGGAAGTACCAAATCAGAAAAAAAACTTACATGGATGACTGAGAAAAGGTGTGAAAAAGGTAAAAGGTGATTGAAACAGGTTCAGAATCCTGAACGGAGTTGGCCCAGACCTAAATAATAATGGTTTGTCATGGTGCGTGGTTAGCTGGATGAAAGGTAAGCATGTACGCTTTTGCACTGGTTTATACAAAATGCTATTCTAATGTAGACTGAAAGCTTGGGCAAAAGATAGACAAACATTTATAAGGCAGACAGTGATGAATATGCAAGTAGAAAATTTGTCCATTTATACAAAACTGGGTAAAATATGGTGAGGTTATGTAGATGACAAACGTGGATAGGCAATAAGAAAAAAGAAGATATTATGAAAGAAAATGGAACATTGTAGAAAAGCAATACAAATAAAAATATGAAATAGGAAAGTGCTTAGTTTTCATTTGCACAAAGAGAATAAATATACAGTACAAGTTAGGTAGAAGAATTTGTGGACCAGAAAAGTAACACAAGCAGCATTTTGAATTTCAGTGGCTTAGACAAGTTTTGCAAGATATACTGAATCTGTTCTGTTACTTTTCTTTATATATACTGTATGTTAAAAATAAATCCTACATCTAAATGAAGATGGTATAATTCAGAAAAGATCACATTAGTGAAACCTGGGTATTTGGGTTAAGAAGAAAATGTCGATGTTGCTCATATCTTAGGGTATTCTACTCTTTATAGTTATAGCAGTTAGATTCTGCCTTACTGCTGGCTCTTTTCTTTGGAATCCTAAGTTTGTAGTATTGTGAGACACTCAGAATTCTCTGCTGTAGTTCAGGGATGGACAGAGTTTTCCAGTAGAAAACCCTAAGTGGAGGAAATGACCTACATACTACCTTTGTGAATCATCTAACACCTCTAAAATGCTGGGAATGTGAATAAATACCATAAATTCTCAGTTATCCAATACAAGAGGCACTTAGTCTAGTTAGACTGACAACTGAAACTCCATTTTAATTATTCATAACACTTCATTTACTGAAATGTTCTGTGGCATATATTGTAAATATAATGAAGTCCTCATAATATGCAATCTCACCACAAACCAAGCTACCATTTCTTTGCTAAAAGGATTAGAGGCATTTTTATGTAGGTAATAAATTGGACATATCAGCAAAGTTCTACTTTAGTAGTTTCTCAGAGAAACCTCAAAATGATTTGCAAAGCTACATGCAACTACATGGTCAAATACCACGGGATTTGCTCCACTTATTAAAACAAGTGAATTTGAAGTGTTTTTACTGACATAAAAATACAAAGTCTGATTCGAACTGGGAGACTATGGGCTGAAATGGAACTCATGTTGCATCCAATATAAAAGACGAACTCTGAAACCAGTCCACAACCCCTGTGTGAGCACGTGTTTCAAACATAATGCAGGTTGTAAATCTAATGTCAGTATAGCTACACCCATAGTAAAAGTGGAGATCCCCAGGCTTTCCACATTGCAGAATTTATGAGAAAGGCCTTGTCCGAAAGTGAAAGATGAGGACAGACAATCAAGAATAAAGCCTAACATATGTGTGTGTGAACATACCTCCTCTCCATGGAGGATGAAATCATAGAAATGCCAGAGGACTGTGAGTCAAACTACATACTCAAGAAAACACACATAAGCATTTTTTTCTTTCCACAATGACTTTGACAAAGATACATCATTAGCAATCAGACCTGAAAATTCAGGCTGTGAATTTGGTTACCTTCCTATGACCAATCATTGTATGAAAGCAAGCATACTAAAAGCAAGTAATGAGGAAGATCATATTTTATGACAAACTTCAGTTTTATGACAAACTTCAGTTTGTCATAAAACATGATCTTCCTCACTACTTGCATCTAGTATTTCCCCACTTGGGGGAACACTTTTTCTAACAAACATAAATCATATCATCCAGTTTGACCATAAAGTAAATTATAGTATCCTACCACCACTGTAAAATAGATTGCCTTTTGCTACCTCTGATAGCATCTTATAATTGGGTTAAGCCAATATTGTCTGGAAACTGAGGGAAATGGCATTTGCTCATAACACTTGATTCAGGGGAAAGGATTTCACCATAGGATAAAACACAGTAGAAGAGATATTTGTATGAACCTCTCATGTGCTCAACGAATGTATCAGAAAATGGCAGGGAAGCTGACAGGTCTGGTGGCCAACATTTGGCTTTAGTAAGAATGAGACCTGGTGCATGCATGGCTTTTCCCAACCAATTAGGAAGCCCAGCCATAGCCAATGGGAATTTCACTCAGTGTGAAGGATGCATACAATTGCACATGTCTTTGTGATGATACACTTAAATTCAGCGCTGCTAATGGGCAAGGCTGACAGAGGCACCAGCTTGGGGATTAAGTGGACATAGTTCTGTTCCATTAAATGTGCAAGCATTTTCATACAAGTAGTCCTAATATGAGCCTGCTGGATAGCTCAGTGAATCAGGTGTCCAGCTATGGAGTCAGAGGCTGGAAGTTTGATTCTGCACTTACCAACTCAGAAGAGCCAGCCTTGTATGTTTGGGCAAGCTGTATCGTCCTAAGATGCTCCCAGAAGAACACAACTGAAAACCACCTCTGGTTGCTTTCTACCTATAAAATCCTGAGAAGAATCGCTGTAAGACAGAATTGACTCGATGGCACACAATTATTATTATGAGTCCTAATACAGGCACTGAAGTGTTTAAAATGGGTTACTTTAATTGGGTGTCTATGGATGGACGTTATTCTTCACTAACATGATAGAATGCCGCTGCAGCTGCTGTTATGCAGCAATATTTTGGAATGATTTCATAAACTGGAATCCTACCTCCATGCTACTCTTTAGGATGAACATTCAGCTCTCTTGCTCTCCCCCCGCCGCCAACCTTCATAACCAATATACTTAGATTCTTATTTTTAGTGCTGGCTGTATAGTTTAGTATATTGCAGCACATTGATTGGGTATTTGGCTTCCTACTGCCCCTCCAAGGATAAGGCTTAGCTTGTGAGCCCATGGGGAAGCTGCATTGAAAAGCACAGTAAATCATCCCAAAGTGTTTTTTTTAACTTAGAATGGCTGCCATACACTGGAATCAGCTTAAGCACATAATTATTATTGTTACTTTTTGTTTGCAAACCTTGCTACTCAGAGCCTCAGAGGTAGCTACGCATTAAGTGACCTAGATCTAAACTGTTTTCCAAGAGTTGTGCATTTTATTTGTCCATAGACATTTCTTTGATTTTATAAAAAGGTGGCTGTCAAGTTGACACGGCTATTAAGTTAAAAAGAAAAATCACATATGTGATAATGTTTGGTCATCTCTGCCTCAAAAGGAACATAGCCCAAAATCCAATTGTGAAATATCATGCCTCTCGGGGCAGTTGCTCAAATAACTTTTGTGGTTTGCCAATTGTCCATTACATGATTGATTATGCAGCCAGGGGGCAGTGGGTGTGTAATGGAACAAACTAAATACTTCTGTGATGCAAGTGTTCAACACAACAGGATTCTGGCCATGCATGTTTCCAATACTGTCTTTTTTGATCTTCCTATTTTTTCTTCCCCCCTCCCCAAATCTCTTTGCTTCCTGCTGAAATTTGGCTGCTTGCCATGACCAGTAAAGAGTACTATGGGTTCATAGGACTTGCAGACTTTGACTATAACAGCTATTCTGCACACATGCACACATGCACACAGACGCAAACACACACACACACACACACACCATTTTGGTTCATTTTCATGCCATTGTTTTACTTAATAGTGTTTCATAATACAGGTCTGAGAACCTAGTGTTCATGCAGGTACCACTACTTTCATAGGACTCTGCCATCCTGCAGCACATGATTTGTGCCTTGATACCAATAAATTAAGAGCTACTCTGGAAAGATAATTATAGAAATCTCTATATATGCAATATATCCATTTTTGAGAAGTATGAGTGACTGACTGACAAAGACCTCAGACAGTAAATATTTATGTTTGGCTATTCATACATAAACCCAGCTATGCACAGTCTGGTTTTAAAAGCTTCATTAATTCCAAATATTTGGGTTTGTTTCATTGACTTCACTGGGATCAAATATGAGACTGAGCACTTCATGATGCTGTGGAATTGGCTGCTTGTACATTCTCTAGACAAGGCCGCCAGGTTTCACAGGTCATCATAGTACTGCATACTACTTTAAATATTTGCAACCTGTCTCTTTTTTGTGTGCTGGGAGCAGAGAATATATCCTTGATAAGCATGGCATATTTACTGTTATATATTGTATATAACGCAAATACTGTATGTCAATAACTCTGTATACAAAAATTCACTCTTGCCAGTTAAGAATTGATTATTCTTTAAAGATATTTGTTTCCTGTTTCTCAAAGCTCATGGCAAGGTTATGCTCAGGGGAAAGTGTATATTGTTTCTGTTTTTATAAAGAAAATATTACAATCTGTCAATGCTTCTGCTGAAAGTTCTTTCTTTCAATAGTTCTAGGGCTAAGCTATTGAGTTGGAGTTTGCTGAAAGCAAACGTCAATATTTTTATCCCAAGAGATACAAACATTACGGTTAGTGGGTTAATAAAAATTAACTGTTTTGATGTATTTTAGGAAGCGCTGGGAAAGGGCTTATTGTAAGCAGGAGAGATGGGCGATGCTATGCAAGGTTAGCTTTTTTTTTGTAGCAGATAAAGTGGTGGGGGAGAAGGTACCAGGAGATACAGTATTAGGGATCATTCTGCAACAATATGGTGGCAAAATGAGGATTATGCAAATCAACTGTTGGGGTTGATTAACATGAAGGAATTAGGATGAGAATCTATCTCTGTGTGGCTTCAGGCTGCCAAGGTTGTCAGGAGTAGGGATCTGACAGTGGCTTGTGTCAGTCAGGAGGATGGTCAAGTTTTCTTGATAAAGAATTATGATAGGATACTAGACAGGGTTGGTCCAAGATGTTCCTGCTCACAAGGAAGAGCAGCACAGGGCACTCTCCTATTGACCTATCTCCAGATGCATGGTGCCACAATCCAGTCATATCATTCTGGCACATAAGAGAGAAAAAAAAGCCCTGCCCTTTACAGTACAAATAACAAATTAAACAACTACCAATATGCTGCTGTTTTAAAATCTAGTGCCCGAGAAAGCTGCCCAGTTGAATATATTTGTTGGTCTGGGCTGAATGCGGTTTAGCTACTGTAGCTGCAATAGCCAACCCCCATTCAGGACACACTTACAATTATATTATATACAGTTATATTAGCAGGGGATGGAAGCTACTAGAGGATCACTTATTCCCCGTTGCAGATAATATTAAGTAAGTTATCATCTAAGGACACTCCATATATTGTTTCCTGTTTTCATGTGTGTGTATACGAAATTTAAAATTAATAATTATATGTGATCTAGTAATATCCAATGTGTGGTGCTTATCTATCTATCTATCTATCTATCTATCTATCTATCTATCTATCTATCTATCTATCTATCTATCTATCTATCTATCTATCTATCATACACATTAGTGCCACTGCACTATTCTGGTGAGTTCACATTAAAAAGCACAGTAATAAAACTGGTATACTAAAACCATATACAAATGATATCCACATGCGGACTAAAGGCTCTGAAACAAAAATAAAACTAAACGAAAATAAATCATGAAAGTAAGGACATTAACCGAATGGAGATGTGAGATCAACCTTGGTGAACTAGGACGGGTGTGAAAGTCTTCCTGAAGAGTCATTGTCTCTTGAACGTTAACAGGGAGGGGGCCAGGTACAGCAACTTTGGGAGGTAGCTTCACAAAGATAGAGCCCCTCTGAAGAAGGCCCTACCTCTCATAAAGGATTTACAGACCTCTCTTAGAGAGGCAACCCAGAGCTGCCTCATCCATAACCCATTGGACCCACATGCTAAAGGTGATCTAAAGTTGCTCCTGCCTTATAAGGCATTGTGGGGATTTCAGCTCCTATCCTCTGGCTCTTGCAGACAGGCACACCCACCTACTGTGTTGCATCAGGAACAGGGGGACTTATGCTTGGTAATTAAAATCTGAGAACAGTAGTGCAGCATCCATCTGAGCCTCAATGTATGAGGGCTCAGGACGAGTAGGTTGCTTAACAAGCAGAGGAAAGTTCATGCTGGACAGAGGATGCCTAGCCATTATGTACTGCTCAGGTGGCAGTCGTTTGCTTGTTCCCACAATGACAAAGTAGTGGAGGGAAGGGTTATGCCTTGCCCTTAGGAGTAGCTTTTCCACAGCCTGCTTTTCATGCCCATGTCTTGGTAGCAGAATTGCAACCCACATTTTCTAAGCTGCGAAAAACACACTCAGATCTTTCACCTATATAATTTCTTCCTCACATCCTAATGTAAGTCAATATTGTTTTCCAAAATGCCAGGATATGTTTGAAATGTTTGGCTGTGGTAACATTTTCATTGGCTGCCGCGAAGTATTTCATCTGGCTTCAGCTCACAGTTCTTCTGGAGAACCAGCAAATGAATCTTGAGTAACATGGGGGAATGCTCGAAGGGGAAATAAGCCTCTTCTTGTAGGTGTAAATAACCTGAGAGCGCTTTTAACCATGACATTTATAATGATGAAGAATCTTTAGGTACACATTCTCAGACTTCTCACATGGGTCAAAGGTGAAACATACCACTGAAGTAAGTGTTGCCTGCAGATTTTATATGCTGGATTAAGGGAGAAAATAGAGCTCTCTACTGGGTTACATCGAAGTTGGGTAATTTAGATATGGCCAAACACAGAGATCGCACTCCAAGGGCCCATGTAGGCACTACAGAGTTAGAGGTGTTGTTAGAGGTGTTTGTTAGAGGTGGCAATTCTTTAAATAATAAAAAGGTGTTTGATCGTAATCCCAGTTGTTCTGCCCTTCTTTTAATTTGTACATTAGATTATTTTAATTTGTACATAAATTCTTTTAATTTGTACATTGATTATTTACCGGGAGCTAAACACCGGCTTAGTTCACATTCTGATTGCAGACACTCAAACTTGGAGGGGACTGTATGGCTGAATGGTTTAATTTTTAAAACAATGTGCTACCTATACCTGGCTGACTGGCAAAGAGTTCATCCATAGGGATTTTCTGAATATAAATATTTATAAACTTAAAAGGAAGCTGTATGTGGTTTGAGCATAATATGCTAAACAGTGATTTTTATACAACATAAATAATCCACATAACCCTGCTTTTACATGTATGCCATAATAATAAAATCTTTTAATGCTTCATTTTGAATATTGGAATAGGAAGAACACAGTAATGCAAAGGTCAATTTAAACAAGAAAACTCTCTGTATATGTGTATGTAATAAGCAGAGGGGAAGGTCTGTCTAAATTTTTAAACTAGTTTTAGATTTCAAAAAGCTTGGAATCTAAAGTCATGTAATTTGTATGGGATTTGGATCAAATAGGATTCCATAAAACTGAGAAAGATAGCTCCCAGTAGGGATCTTGATAACATGAATTTGTGTCTCTCTGTCTGTCTGACTGACTATCTGTCTGTGCAGGAAAAGTGTTAGTTCATGCCCTACATGCTGAAAACCAGCAATAAGGCATAATTAAAACAAGCTAAATGAATTAATGGAACTTCCATAGGTGTAAACTCATAATATTCCCACTGATTCAATGAGCCTATTCTAGTTGCAAGTTACTACTGGTTTACAGTCACACAAAGCTAAAGTTGGCAGTGCACTTTGGAATTGGGTTTTGACTAATGTTGCATTCAACATGCACTTTGTTAAGGGAGAATATAACTCTACTGTATGTAATGTATAGAAAGTATATGGTTCATAATACATACATCTTACCAGGTTTCCTGTGCTACATTCTTCAGAAATATACTGAATCTGCCTATCATTCAACACACACATGGCTGATCTCTAGTGTTTCCTGTGGAATAACATGTTGCTTTCAAGGGGAAATCATTCTATCCCTCTTATATCTTAAAAATAGTAGAAATGGGTATGGGTGTGCATGCCTAATCCCTGCTTGATGCTGGAAGAAACTCACTACAACTTACTGCCAGCACGGTTTCCCTCCGCTCTCACCTTGCCTTCTCAGTTGCTAGTTGCTCTTGCGATTAAGTGCCAGCTTTGACCATTCTACCTTAATATGGCTGGCACTTCTTTTTACAAGGAGGAAAAATAATAGCCATGATGGCAGTCAGTGCAGTGTGGAGGAAGAAAGGCAGTGTGGCATAAGCTTGAAGAACGAGGGCACAGAAGGAGGTAAGGCTGTGTCAAGGCCCTCCTGTGGAAGGGGCACAGTATATTGCTCCTAATACTCAGCCCCATGAGGAAGCTCCTAAGATTAGTTGTACTAAAACAACATACTGTACTATGAGATAGGAAAATAATTTATTTAGTTTTCACTATCTTAATACAGTGGACCCATGTATAACAAACAGTTTGTATAACATAAAATCCGTACAACATAAAAAAATCCGGAGATAGGGGAAATTTGCTTAACATAATCGCCTATGGGGAGAATCCGTACAACATAAAAATGGGATTGCTCTGTTTTCAATGCATTCCTATGGGAATTTGTATAAAGGAAAATTTGCTTAACATAATTTCATTTGGAACAAATTAATTCCGTTATACAAGGTACCACTGTAAAAATAGGATTTTCACATATTCAGGTATTTGTTTTGGGGGGAAATGCACATTGGCTTGGAAATTTGCCCATTTGTGAAGTTACTTAGTGTTCTGAAGAAATAAAATGTGTAAAATGAAGTAAACATTTTCAAATGTGAAGAGTTAAATATGCGTAACTGAAAACACTTAAAACATTTTCTCCCTCTTTTTCTCATTCCTTCCTTTATTTTAACAATCCTTCACATTACAAACAATAGGGAAAAGACAAAAGACAAAAGAAACCGTAGCATAACACAGTAACATACACTACAATCCTTCTTATTAATTAGTTTACCATTGTAGGCACCAGCTATTTATACAGTTTAACAGGGTTACAATTAGTCTCCCAATTCACTTTGCCTTCCTAAAAATATGAGACCAACTTTCTATTATTCCCCAAACCATGTCCCTTCTTTGTTAAATCATTCATATATTTTAGTAATGGTTTCCAGGTTTCCACGAATTGACCATGATTTCTTTTTTCCTTTATATTTTATAATCTTATTGGTCAATTTCTCAATCAACACCATTTGCCATGTCCTGTTCATAAATGTCTGTAGTGAAAGATCCCAAGTGTTTTTCCAACTTTTTGCAATCTCAGACCTTGCTGTCCCTTTAAGGTGGAACACATACAAACATAACATTGGATGCACATATGTACATAAAAGACATAAAACAGGATCATTTGGATTCTTTATCATGTGTAAAAACATGCAAACATTCATTAGTCAACAGAAAGAAAAGCTAAGAAAATGTAAATAAATATGCACATTAGAAAAACGAATTAGTGTAAACGCAAATAATTTCAGTGTGGGAAGTAACTGAAGGAAACAGCTGAGACTTAGAGAAATACAACAACGTAAAAATGGAGAGATTTTCACATATCAACACGTGGAACAAGAATTTTCATGATTATATACTTATATATATTGCCTTAAAAATTGAGAAATAGCTTATACAGTAACGTTATCATTTTGGATTTTGACCCTTGTTTCCAAATGTGTCCAAAGAGCGTATAAACAAGGCATACCCATAAGAGAAATGAGAAATGACCTTGAAAATGATTTTGGGTTTTGTATATAGTCTCTTTTGTATGCCAGGCCGATTGGTTAGGATTTAATCCCCAAGTGTGTCATGTACAGGAATGGTTTGCTGCTTAGTCATGATAGGCTGAACTATGACAAGCTGATATTTCCCTGCCATATGAAACTGGAAAGGCACAACAGTGAGTCATTGTTTTGTTACTGCCAATGTATTTATAACCACACTAGTTCCCCCTTTTTATTATTATTATTATCATGCTAGTTTCGTCACAGATAAGATAAGCATGGATACTTGGATTTAGGCAAATTATGAGTCACATCAGGCATTACTACACCATCTAGATGTCTGCAGAACTATAGGAAGTCAGATGTTAGCAGGGCCGGTGCTTTCATTAAGGTGAACTAGGCAGTTGCCGAGGGAGACAAAATGGAGAGAGGGCGCTGGACAGCCTGCTGCCCCCCCCACTGCTGGCCACCGCCGTCCATCCACACACTGCCCGCCAGCCACCCGTCGCCATCCGCTCATCGCTGCCTGCCACTGCCCGCCTGAAGGTATGACAATAGTTTACATTGAGATATGATGCAAACATTTGTATGAGGGTGTGATGAAAAGTCTTTGCACCTATTATTTCTTACAATTGATTCTCCAAAATACAAACAGTACAGTTTTCTTATCTATGCTGTTAGAAATTGCAAAAATGTTATCACCCTGAGATATATTTGTAACTATTTGGATATAATACAAATAATACAAATGCAGATGCACTAAATACCTTTATTGGACCATTGAAAGAAATTAAGTAGATTGAGAGATTTTGATGGTAACTCATCTTTCTCGGGCTCTGTTCCATTGTCCCATGGCACCATTGTTTAAGCTAGGCAAAAGATACTTGAACAATATACAGTGGTACCTCATATAACGTAGGGTTTGTATAACATAAAATCTGTACAACGTAAAAAGTTTATCCGCCAGCGCCCGCCCCTTTAAAAGGAGCCCACATCCTCCGAACAAAGCCCACCCCCAAGGAAACACCCCCGCACAGATCACCAGTGGATTGCAGAGTCCACCACCCCCCAGCCACACTCCCCCCACAGATCAATCAGAACGCTTTGCTACTCCCCTGCTGAGTGGGAGCCTCCTGCTCATCAGCTGGCCAGCGCTGGCTCTGCACCAGCACCGTGATCGCTGGAAAGGGCTGGGGGGAAAGGCAGGGAGCTGTCCGCTGCCACTGCTCCCTCACTCTCCGCTGCTGAGAAAGCTGTTGCTGCTGGCTCTGTTTGGGTTCCGCCGCCGCAGATGCAGCCTCCTTCAAGCGGCGGCGCGCACGTGTGTATATGTGCACAAGCGCCCTCTTCCCACCTCCTTTTTGCCTCTCATCCCTCAATCAGTGCAGCTGTTGCTGTGCTGGCAGGCATTGGAAGGGGCCGGCCTGCCGGCCGGCTGCTTACTTGACTTTGCTCTGCTCTGCTCTGCTCTGCTCGCTTGCTCGCTTGCCTCCCCAGCTGCGGATTCCAGGTGTCCACTCCCTTCCTTCCTCCCTTGCCTCCAACGTCCCACCACCACCACCCGCCCGCCACCAGCTCACATCCATTGCTAACTTCCGACGCGGAGCTGCTCTTATGGGTCAGTGGGTGGGGCTTGCAGTGGGGTGGCAGGGTCGGGGAGCAACCGCCCCCTGACACATTCTCAGCCACCAAATCTGGCCCTCCTTACAAAAAGCTTGGGCACCCCTGCTCTAAGATGATCGAGAACATATCCTTCTCTCCTCTGTATGACAGCCTGGACCTTTTGATAAAACTTCAAACAATTGCTAGTTTGCTATGGCTTGCTCTCATGGGCATGAGGATTGTGAAAAAGGAAGCTCCTTACCCAGAGAAGGTGAGCCCATTTCTAAACACACCAGTGACTTCCTTCACAAACCATTTTGCTCTTCTGTTTCCTTGTTGTGAGGCACATGGGAATTCTGTCATGATATATCAGTGTTTCTGATCATCTGAAAATGTACTTTCTTCAAATTGAGATTAGGGTTAGGGTTAGGGTTAGGGTTAGGGTTAGGGCACGAAGTGGAAAAATTATGTTTTGTTTCATTTCCCCCTACATTTTGTTTCATTTTGTTTTAAAATGAATTTTTGTAAAAAAAAAAGTAACAAAATGAAACAATAACAAAATGATTAGTTACTCTTTAAAACAGCTCCCATGGATCCTAGAGGCATCAAATTTCATGGGTACCTTCCTTGGACTCTTCTCTTTAATCCCTCCAAATGTGGAGAGGCTTGGGGTTAAGGAGGCTAAGTTATTCAACTCCAAACGGGGGTGCCCCCAGAAAAAAAATTCTAATTGCAATGTTATGTACTTGAAAATAATGATCCCAGGCATCAAGCATCATGGAAATTACAGTGGAGCTTCCTCAAGCTCTTCACATTAAGCACCCCCAATTTGGAGAGCTTTGGGATTCAGGAGGTCTGTCTCAATATGTCAATGGCCCAACACACTAGAATGGCCATACTCAAGACCTGGTCTTCTCAACGGGATTGGAGGATGGTGGTTTGGATGTGAAGGGGTGGGTTCTGACCACGTTGTCATGGTCAGACCACTTTCTGGTCAGGTTTATGCTACTAGCTTCTTCTACCTTCTGCAAGGGTGGGGCAGGATCTGGAGACTAATGGATCCAGATGGTTTCCTGAAAGCTCTGGAGAAGTGGTTCTCAACCTGTGGTTCCCCAGATGTTCCTGGACTGCAACTCCCAGAAGTCTTCATCACTAGCTGAGCTAGCCAAGATTTCTGGGAGCTGCAGTCCAGGAGCATCTGGGGACCCACAGGTTGAGAACCACTGCTCTGGAGGATTATCTGTCTCATATGGTCGGTGCTCCAGTGGAAGTTCAGGTTGCCCTATGAAATAGGGAAATGTCCCAGGCAGTTGACATGATCGCACCTGAGCACCCTTTCCCCTCATGCAGAGCCCGGACATCACCTTGGTATACATCTGAGCTGTGGGTGATGAAGCAGGAGGGGAAACGGCTGGAGCACAAGTGAAGAAAATGCCACTGTGAGTCTGATCGAACATGGGTTAGAGGCCATTATCAGGCCTATTTCATGGCAATACGGTTGGCAAAAAGGCAATATTTCACAAACCGTATTGCTTCCTCAGAATGCTATCGGCGGAACTGTTTCAGGTGGCCCGGGACATTCTTCTACCAGGAAATATGGTGGAGGTTCTGGACCATGCATTGGCTCGCTGTGATGAGTTCTCAGTGAAGTGGGCTCCACTATTGGTACGGAGACTGCCTTGTGTGACAACTCCTTCCTTTTAAACATGTAATTGTGATGAAAATGTGACGTGTAAGGAACCAAGCTATTAACCTCCACAGGATCCTCTTGATAATGCTGCCACCTTTTAAATCGACACCTTAGGAACTGGGACAGACTCAGACATTTAATATAAAAATACATATGTATCTCTCCTGCTTCCAGAGTGTTGTCACACCTTGGTCACCCTGTATGATGACCTTTGCCAGGAGAGAGACAGGAGGAGTGCAACCTTTTGGCGGCTTTTGACACCACCGACCATGGTGTCCTTCTGGATAGGCTAGCCAGGTTGAGAGTTGAAACAGCCTTTTTCCTTTTGAAAGAGCTATCCCTCAAGGACGTCCGAAGGATGGCTTGTAGACATAGGGTCTTCTCAGCAGCTACCCCCAGGTTATGGAATGCCCTCCCAAGAGAGATCTGCCTGGCGCAAACATTGATGACATTTTGGCGCCAGGTAAAAAACTTCCGCTTCCAGAATTTTTTTAGTTGACATAATATAGATTGTGGCTCCTGATGGCAATTTTAGAGTAATGTTTTTATTATTGTTTTAATTATTTATTGCCATTTTAATGTTTTAACTGTTTTAATTCTTTTGATTGCAAGCCGCCCAGAGACCTTTGGGTAGTGGGCAGCATATAAGCTGTAAAAATAAAATAAAATAAAATAAAATAAAATAAAATAAAATAAAATAATTGTGAGTTGAAAAGTGTTATGGAATAAAGACCTTTCATACAGTGGCATGGAAAGAATCTCTTTCTAAGTAAGATTACTCCATGGCATGGTGTGGCGGTGGTCTACATAATAAGAAATACCTTTTAAATGTAGGCCCTTGATATTGTCCACATGAACACTTATAACCACACAAAAGAATCAAGGGATTTAGTAGGAAATTGTCTTTTCTGCTCTGTGGCACAGATGCTGATGTTTTCCTAGAGTCATCCAATGGAGTTATTTTGAGTGACTAAGAGTTCATAATGTGCTGGGCACCAAGAAGAGAATGGAAACCACTCAAGAGCCTTGTGCAAAGAATTTACATGACACTTTGTAGCAAAATTCTTTTAGGAGAGAGGCATGGTAAACATATTTTAAATAAACAAATGAATGAAAGAGTCTGCAGCAAAATGCCAAGGCAACTAATGAGATGGAAGTTACACAGATTAATTCTGTTTGCAAAGTGGCTAGACGTATCATTTTGTATTTCTTCTGCTAACTTCAACTACAATTTAGAAAAGCAACCCAATACCAACAAAATGTCTTTTATTTATACCACTACCAAAATGGGCAATAGTTAAATCAAATGAACTTGGCTAAACTTGCACTAGCAACGTAACAGTCACAGCAGAATACATAATACCACTACAGTACTCTTATTTGTTCAGTAAAATTTGACTGTTCTGGTCTTTTTTTAAAGGAAGCCATAGTTTGTTTATTTAAGAGATTTAGATTTGGGTAGTCCAAGTCAGAGATCTCTGAAGTGAATAACATATAAATATGTGTTTTGTTTCTTTATACTGGCAACCGGGATGAAATAAATAAAATCAAAGTATCAAAAGACATTTGCTTAGATCCAATCTGCATCTATTCACCTTCATAGCTGTCAGTAAGTGGGAGAATATCTTCAATGTCCAAAGTTTTTAAAAAACAGATTTCCTTTTCCCTAGGCTTATCCAAGTAATGGGTGTTTTAGAAGGACTGTGATGGGACAAGTGAGATGTTGACCAGAAGAGATGCTCCCCATTTAATGAATGGCCACAAACAGAACTATGAATAAAAAATCCACATGTATTTGGTTGGTTCGTGGTTTGGTTTGTGGTCCATTTCAGTGGTCCCATTTTGCAGAAATGAAATGAAGTGCTGATTTTCTTTTCTGCTTGGTACTTTGTTTTGCTTTGGTACTGTTCCTGTTGCGTCTCTACCTGGCCCTGCCACCAGATCCTTTTCATCCTCCTCTGGTGCCATCTTTAGAGACAGCAGCCTGGCTTCCCTTCTGGGAGCTGGGCCAGCTCTTCTCTGTGCATAATGCATGTATATTAGGCATTAGCCCCCCCCCGGCATGAACAAACAACAACAGTAACAGCAGCAACAACAGCAAACCGCAAACAGGTTCATTTTTCAAGTCTTCAAGGGTGGTTCATACTTTGTGGGTAGTCATGAACCACTTGTGAAGACTTCAATTCACGATTTTCTTGGTTTGTGCCTGTCTCTAATGTTAAGATATAGACACCCTATCATGTATCCCCTTTGTGCCTCCTAAATGCTCATGCTAAACTAAGTTTCAGCTGACATTTTACTTTCATAGTGCTTTATCTGGCTGCTATTTTCCTGTGGATTTATTTGATTTCTAGATGCCTTTCTGAGGCTTGTCAAGTTGCTTTCTAATTATGGATTTTAGTGTTATTAGCTGCCTTGTCTTGGGCGGCAAGAGGTTGGATAAAACCATATTACAAATAAGTATATTGAAGAAATAAGTTAAGTCAAGTCCAGACTGGTTTATTAGTCTTCCATGCTTGACATGCATGCAAAGACCCATGACAGGATAAAATTATAAATATACTCAAGGGATTCCTCAACTTGGATTGTAGCTGTGCACTGGAAAAAAAGGGTTCCAATCTTTTCTGCTTGAACTGCTTTCCTGCTTTCTGTTGCCTCTCCTCTCGCTGCTATTTGGCCCTTGGGAGGAAATATACATATAGCTGTACATACCTATCCACTTTCTCCTGCCGAGGAAATGGTAGTCTGTGAGGGTGGCGCTCATTCATACAGGGAATGTGGCAAAGAGAGAAAGGCTTTGTCCCAACTAGTCAATCTCAACTCGGACTGAAAGGCTACAATGACTGCCTTTACAATTCAAAGCTTGTAGATGATGGGATTACAGACCTTGCAGCTTCACCTTGAGTAAAGCTTTGAATGGTTTTTCATCTGTTTCCCTTTCTTTAGAGGAGACTCAGAAATCACAGTTTCTTCTGTTGGAAATATGTATTCACCGGTGTCCTCTGTCCTCCCCGTACATTTTACTTAATTAGGATGTTTTCTGTTGCAGCTATTTGCTGTGTCTTGGCTTTCTTTTATTTTTGTTGCCTTTATTTACATTTCACTTGCAGATCACTTTACTCTGAAATACTGTATATCTATTAAAATCCTGGTTCAGGAGAACACATTTTCATCTGCAAATAACTCTACAACCACAGTTTACAGCATTTCTGCGCATTCTGGGAATTAAACAATTAAAAGAAATCTTATGTATCTTTACACAAAACTAAGCTTCACAGAGTTTAGTGAGACTTAATTGTAGGTATGGAATTGCATCCATAGGACTCTTATTTTGACTATGATCCCTGTCCTGAATGTTATGGATACCAGTTACTCGGATACAATTACATGACACATGTTAACTGTTGCTAAAAGCCAGAACTGAACATAGTGCAGTACAAAGAATATAAGGCATATACTGTTGAGCACAATGGGTAACTGTTATTGTAATAACACTAGATTTATTTTCTGCTCCTTCTCATTAAATTTTTACAGTTTCCCAGCGCGTAAAGGAAAAGCTTTCACGTTTCACTATTACATTGTGAAAATATATTGCAAGCACTAGCCACTTTATCTCCAACAGTAACTCTGTGGGAATAGCCTATTTTCAGATAAGCGATTTAAATTTATATTTCAGATGTTTGCATCCATTTTAGTTTACATCTTTCTTCTATCTAATGAACAGAGAATAAACCCACAGAAAATCAATATGGTTTCAAAGAAGAGATTGTAACGTAAGGGTGTTAGAGTAACACTTTCAGCTTTATGTAGGTTAGTATGTCAAAAATAAAATTCAGTATAATAATTTGGAAACATGACTTGTGGACCATGCAGGTTCCTACACCCAGTGTTCATCGTAGCCAGAATAATATAGCAGCTGGACGGTTGGGCCTCGATATTACCTAATCTGATGCCCTCCAGATGTGTTGATCTGTAACTTCCAAAAGCCTCGAGGTCGGCATGGGAAAATCCATGATCAAATATCGACTTAAGGCCAAATTATGTTATGATCCATGTGTTATAGATTTCAGTGTTATTTAATCTGCCCATATTCTGAAGAAAAAATGAAGTTGCAGGGTCCTAGTCCAGAACATGTTTCAGATTTGAAGTTTTTCTTGTCACAAATGTGTGAACAGCACATTTTGGAGAAAAGAGTGACTGGGAGGGGAACTTAGGCAGGAAACTGATTTTGATGATCAGAACCTGAGTAGAAATATATTACTCATCAGGGACTCTCAGGTTGTTTTCACATCAAAATAAAATTGTCTAGTTTAAACTTAAAGGTGTTTGTAGTTTATCCTTTCATAATGAAGCACATATTATTTATTGAAAATATTTCTATCCCACATTTCTCCCTGAGAATGTGTACTTCCTGGTACTTAGTAAATTGCCCTGCTTAATCTTTTAAAAATGGTTTTTAAATTGCTATTAATTTTAATTTACTTGCACGGCTATGGCATAAGTACACATTCAGAATTTCATCAAATTCTAATGACATGTCAAGAAAGGTACGTACATGTTAGTTTCATCATCTCAGAAGGGTCCTGATGACATCCAGTTGTTGTTGTTTTTCTCTGCCCTACCTTCTCGTTTCCTGAGTAGATGCAACACTTTTAGTAATGCCCTCTTCCCCTTCTAGATCCTATGTCTAGACCAAAATTGTCCATAAAGCAATATTAATATTGCATATTGTTCTTATTAAGAGCTTGTTGGCATCCAAGAACTCTGAACATTTTAATGGCTCTATCTGTGAGGTTGTTTTGTTGTATGATCTTACAAAAACAACTCAGTTGAAAAATTGTGTGCTGCTTTTCTGCAAGATTAATAAAGTAATTAGACAGTAGAGCCTTTTGACTGTAATATCGAGATAAAGACTCTGTGGATCTCAAATGCATGCTTGGACAATTAACAAAATTCTGTTACTTGAGAAAAATCAGCAAGATGTGAGACAATTTCCTCTGCTGAATGAAATCAATATAGTTTAATGTGTTAGTTTCTAAGGTTTGATCAACACAAAGTATTATAGAGATCTCTATCACTACAATATGGTGAACACAAAACTAGGCTTCATTTAGTGGATATCTTTCTATTTCTAAGAATGCTTATAAAATCATAATTCAAATAACATGAAACTATTCTACAGGGGCGGCAGGGGGGCGGTGGATGGCAGGGGACGGCGACGGGCATGGGGGGTGGGCGGCAATGGGCGCGGGGCGCAGCGGGCGGATGGGGACGGGTGGCGGGGGGATGGGCGGGGGTGGCCAGCGGCGGGGGCAGCGGTGGGGGGGTCAGCAGGCTGGCCAGTGCCCTCAGTCCATTTTGGTGCCCTAGGCAACTGCCTAGTTCGCCTTAATGGACGTGTCGGCCCTGGCTATAACTATGTGGTGTAGATACACTCTGAGTGCTAGTACTTTAGAACTGAGTTCTTGCATTGAAAACATGTTGGGGTTTGCTGTTGAAAACTCAGATTCTATGCATATAACTATAGAAGTAATTCTTCCTGCATTCACTGTGACTTCAACAATGTTTTTAGGACTGGAACCTAAATATTAGCTAAGCGAAGGCATGCCTTCAGTCTCTTATTCCAGAACCAGACCCTTTCCTCGTGCAGGGTGTTTCTTTAGTCTGCTGACAGTTCCTTTACATCCATTTGAAAATTGCTACCAAAGCAGCTTTGAAGATTTTTACCCAAGTTACCGTTATACTGAAGATAATGGGTCTATTTCTATTGCAGTCTCTATTGATTTACTTTCATGTGCTGCATTCATCACTATATTATCAGAGTTCTTTGCTGGGTTTACTCTTAGCTCCTAATTTTGCCAATGATTATGTCTCTCTTTTTAGTGCTGAGTAAACTGTTTGTTAAGCCCCTAAGTACAGTACTCCAAATCTGATCTCAGGTATCAGGGCTACTACTGCCTGATATGTTTCCATGTGGGATATTCCAGAGGTGTAATGGAAATGCATGGAAGATATTGCACCAAATTGGATAATGCAGGATATCCCACTATGGATCTTTCAAGGAAGATTTTATGAGGTCCTACTGAAAGAAATTTGCAGCCACAATATCACCTTGGTTGTTTCCATGCAAATGTAATATTTTAAATATCTTTGATAGGCTGGGATGGGAAACATGTGATTTTCCAGTTGTTATTGGATAGTGGGTCCTACTATGACTCATGTGGCCTAGGATAACTTGAGGAGCTGTATATCAAAAATACCTGAGTACTACTTTGGACAACAATTAATATTAATTACAGGCCATCAAGAAAATTCTAATTTATGGTAACTCCTTCCATGGTTTTTGAGGTATATGTTGTATACAATACTTAGAAATATTTTACCAGCCCCTTTTTCTGAGTGTAATCTAAGACTGTGCAACTTGCATAAGACTACACAGATTTGTTCTTCTCCAGGGAAACATAGTGGGGAATCATACTCCACATGCAGTTTACCGAGCTCTCTAGACAGTTGTAATAAAAGTGGAATCAATTCAGTTTGCTTTTAATTTATCAGTTCCTTATTTAACTAAGAGTGTGACTAAATAGGTGAATATGCTGTAGCAGATCACAAAGGTGTCAAGAGAGCGAGAGGAGGAGGAAATTGGCAATCAACCCTTTCTGTTGCTTGTTAAGGCAGTTTTGGCTGTAGTCATAGCACGTGAACTAGCTTAATAAGCTGCATGCAAAGAAGTGCTGACCAGCATTTCCCCTTCTCATCTTCTAGGTGCCTTTGTGCGCTATACACGAAGAAAATAAGAAAAGAAATGGCATTAGCAAAGATCTGAAGTCCTGCAGTTGGAGCTGAGCCAGGCATCCCCCCCCCCCCGTCGGAATACAGTGTCTTGGGTTGAAATCATCGGGCCACACTTTATTCAAGCTTCACATTGTTATTTTAACTTAAGAGAGGGGGCTGCTGTCATGTGGGGGACCATTGGCCCTGGGGTCACCAGTGGACCCCACCCAAGGTGTCAGGTGAGGCGAGTCCTGTGGCTCCCTGGAGATTCTATTCAAGTTCAGCTCCCCCTAGGCTGGCCACACCAAACCTTTTTACCTTGCGGGACAGGGGTGCCATCACCTGGCCAGTCCCTGCCCCATTTGGTTTTAAATTGTCTGCGCCACCTCATTCTCTGTGATCTCAGGATCCGCAGGGTCTGGAGGTTGGTGTGGCCTCACAGTGATCATGCATACTGGAAACAGAAGAAAATGAAGTGATCTTTCCTGCAGCAAAAAACCCACCAGCTCTGGACAGAAATTCAGAAATGGGTGGATAGGAATGCTCTGGGGATGGGCTCATTAGCACTAGAAGTTACATCATCTGATTGCTGGCAAAAGGAGAAACCCATCTCATCCCTGTGGTATAACAAATAGTGGGTCAAATGCCGATCTGATCACACCCTAAGTTACACAAAACTTACACGAAAATCCAATAAGAGTTTGGCATGCACAACCAAAGCATTGCGAGTTTATATTTTTACTGAATACTGACTTCAAGTTCAAACACAGGTTGAAACTACACAGATTTGTAAAGCTATTGCTTCCAAAGAAGCCAAATATATTTGGAATATCTTATGGAATTCAGCTGGTGTGTGTGAAAATCATGCATTAGACATTTGCTAAGATCTCGGCAATCATCATTACTGAGATCTATAAAGTAATCAACTGAAAATACATTTGCATGGGAGTTTTGATCTGTCAAAACAAATCTTCTCCTAATAGGATGCATATCTTTGGAGAAAGATCATAGCACCAACTTGTTCGAGAAGTCATTATTCAGGCTTTGTGGTGGGAAAAAAATTCAAGAAATGAAGTCCATTCTAGTCTCTTTTTGTGTAGTATTTGTGAGTAATATGCTGCTGATTTTTGCAGCTAGATATGTGTTGGTTGATCAACAAAGGTGAATGTATGCCAAGGCTTTAAAAAGCTTGGGACGCTAAAATTCTCAAAATCCCAGAGAATCATGTCTGAGGACTGTGCTGAGTGGTAAATTGTGAGAGTTGAACTCCCCCCAAAAATTAACTTCCAAGGATAACACAATAGTTCTTGCAATCATGATTATGTGATACAGTGTAGATAAATACACAGAGATAGCCCCATAAACAAGAAAAAATAGCTTAAAATAATTTGGTTCTTCTCTTTGAGTTTTTACTGCATGGAACATGTCACCAGTATAATGCTCAGGAATGCGTCACCTGTGTGACAATTGCTATTTCACAAACAGAGGATGTGTTTTTCCTCCTGGGGATCAGCATTTACACAACACGAGGACTTGTGCAAGCAGTGAGGTGCTGCATTACTGTGTTGTCAGGACGTTCTGCTAAGTGGAAACTCAATAGAATACTGGACTTCATTTTCCATCAGTAAGACCAATTACATATACAGTGGACCCTTGTATAACAAACAGCTTGTATAACATAAAATCTGTACAACATAAAAAATTCCGGAGATACGGGAAATTTGCTTAACATAATCGCCTATGGGGCAAATTTGTACAACATAAAAATGGGATGACTCCATTTTCAATGCATTCCTATGGGAAATTTGTATAAAGGAAAATTTGCTTAACATAATTTCATTTGGAACGAATTAATTCCTTTATACAAGGTACCACTGTATACATATTGTACAAGTATCTAATAGAACAGAGATTCATTGTAGCATAGAAACTTACATAGCTGTTTACTGAAATTGATTTAATACCCTGTATCTAGCATGCCCTGGGGCACATGAGTAATTTCAAATAGCCGAGGCTGAAGAATTATGGTAATATGTTAATATTATTCTAGCTAAGCTGAAAAGAATTTGAGGGGGTGGGGACATTACTCTTGGCACTCAGAAATGAATGGTGTGTAGATGACAATCTTTTACTATGGTTTCATGAGATTAAAAAAAACATATTGAATCCTGTTTGCATTCTATTATGCAGATCAAAGGGCCATCTTGGTTATATCAAGTGGAACTTTTTCAGGAACATTCTAAGGACTGTGGCTTCTATTCTATACATCCTTAATTGGGAATGCATCCCATTCAACTCAGTGGAGTGTTTATCTGAGTAAGTGGGCTAGGGTACAGTCCTTTTCTGGGCAGTGCCTGTGTGTGTTGCATCGTTACACTTGCAACTGACTCTTTGTTTCCCCAGGTCCATAGAGTTTTCTTGGCAGGAATACTGGAGTGGTTTGCCAGTTCCTACTCCAGGAGCCTAAAGTACCTGGTATTCCATGGTGGTCTCCCATCCAAGTGCTAACCAGGGCTGACCCTGCTTAGCTTCTGAAATCAGCTGAGATCGGATGTGCTTAGGGCATCTACGCAGCTTTTTCTGGCCAGTAAATGTCTTTAAATAGAATGAAGCTTTTTCACTGTGGACTGCTGGCTAGAGTGATAGCATTTACATTCCAACAGCCTTTGAGAGGCTGCACTTTGCCTGCACTTTTTTTCTTGTCCAGTTCCTCTTGAGACCTTTTCCTTCAGTTCTGTGTGATAAATAATTGTGTGTTGTCAGGTCACTGTTGTCCTATGGTGATCCTTTCCATGTATTTCTGGGTAGTGATAGCTCAGATGTGGTTTGCCATTTCCTCCACAGGCAGTGCTCTGGGACTGTGCACTTGCCCAAGGATACACAGGCTGGCCGTTCATCTGGGAGGCACAGTGTGGAATTATTTCCCAAACTGTGGCTCTACAGCATGGTCCATATCTCACTGTAAAGAACAGCCATCCCAGTTTAGAATTCCACAGTTGTTTAGATAGGGAGAAATTGGGGGCATGTCATTGTACATAATGGGAAACAGAAATAAAGTGTCCTTTCCTTTCCTTCCTCCATAAATACTTGAATAGTGCAATGGAGGAGTTTTGAACCTCATAGCACCTATATACAGTGATCTTACCTCTAGGACATGTGAGCTCTCAAAGGGACTAGGGAAGGCATTTCCCTCTTTTGCTCCCAATCATAGATTTACCAGGGTCCATCTACACTAGTTACAGCAGTCTGGTAGCATTTTAATGGTCACAGTCCCATAATGGTCAGAATCTTGTGAACTATATTTTGATGAGATACTCTGAATTATTTGTAAGAGAGCTCAAATGAAGTTATTAGTCATGGGAGTGCACTAATGTGTTCTAGTAGAGTTTTCTGCAAACCTCACCAAACCACAGAACCTGTGAGTCACAGGCTGGGGGTGGGGGTGGGGAAAAGGGAAGGGGAACTGTGTGTCTCCTGTGGCACCACACATATGAACTGACACAATCACCTGAACAGAGAGTGCCCATCTCTAGCCAGTATCATTGGGTGGTAGAATGCTGAATGAAGAGCTGAGTGCTGATTGGTTGGTTGGTTTGGGATGCTATGAGAAGAATCTGTTAGGCAGAAGGTAGGTTAGTGAAAATTAGGTTACTCAGGCAATTAGAACCACTGTTGACTCACTGTTGCTCTGGATGTTACTGTTATTGTTACTGTTTTTAACTTTTTTAAACTTTTTTTTCCTGTAAACCTCCCTGAGTTCTTGTTCGGGAAATAGGTGCGGTATACAAATTTGAAAATAAATAAATAAATAAATAAATAAATAAATAAATATGCAATGGTACCTTGTATAAAGGAATTAATTCATTCCAAATGAAATCGTGTTAAACAATTTTTCCTTTATACACATTTCCCATAGGAAATTGCTAATTGCGACCATTTTTATGTTTTATGGATTTGCCCCATAGGCAATTCTGTTAAGCAAGTAACTGCTCATTACCTGGGTTCAGTTCCAGGTAGCAGGCTGAAGGTTCACTGAGCCTTCCATCCTTCAGAGTTCAGGAGAATGTGTACCCAGCTCACAGGAGTGGGAGCGTTGGGGGAGAATGTGTAGCCTGCTCATAGTCTTGCCCCAGAATCTCATGTTTAAAATGCAGCTACTGTTTTTAAATGAATGACATACAGTATATATCTTTAAAACCTGAATACTGGATTAACAATAAAATAATAGAATAGATTTTTAAAAAGAAACATTGCAAACAGGCAAAAATTAATAGCAAGAAATGGCTATGTGCAAGGACAAATTAAAGTAAACTGCATGTTAAACTAGCAGGTTCAGATATCCAAGTGACAGAGTTCCTAGGATGAAAATTAGATTAGACTTCAAGATGAACAGGATTTTATAATAACAAGAAATACCTGGTGACATAAGATAGAGTTTTTTTGAGGAAGGAAACTGCATACAGTATGTGGTGTTTGGGATACTGAATATTATTAGTTCATATGATATGAATTGCTAGTTTCAAAATTTGCAGAAAATAGTTTTTTTTTAATCATCAAGCCAAGCACCTTTTATCTATTTGCCAATTTTTATTTGACAGCAGAGATCAGTTATTGAACACTATTTTAACTTTCTATAGAAACTTTCTATAGTATTCAACTATTCATATCTTCCACACATGACTTTTTTGGGGGAAACAGGTGGCTCAAAACCAAAACTGTAATTCGCCCTTACCTTGAATTCCAAAACTATTTTATTTTCGGTATGCTGACCAGAAATGGATCGTCTTTTGAATGGGCTAACCAGAGACATCTAATTAAGTAACTCTGCCCACTCACCATAAGAACATAAGAACATAAGAAGAGCCATGCTGGATCAGGCCAAAGGCCCATCTAGTCCAGCTTCCTGTATCTCACAGCGGCCCCACCAGATGTGTTTGGGAGCGCATGAGACTAGATATCTAGCATTTCAAATGCTAATAAGGAAGGCAAACATGTCTGCTGTGGTTTGACACATAAACTGAGGTGGAGTGCTGAGTCATATGTGCCTCCTTGGAGCCAAATAGAGAGACTAACTTTTTTAGAATCATAGAACCATAGAGCTGGAATGGACTCCATGCTTGACCAGTGGTCATCCAATCTCTGATTGAAAGACTCCAATAAATAAGAAAAGATGCTTAGTGCTTGTGGCAATGGAAGTGTTTTGCAACATCTTTATCAACAATAAACAAATGAATGTGGCACAGAGCGCGCTGCCGTTGCGTGTAGATAAAGTGATAGTAATGATATAAAGTACAGCAGAACTTAGTAAACGGAGAGACAAAGCATGGATTAGAGTAAAAACTCATATATTCCGTATATACATCAAATATACAAACAGCATGACACCAAGCAATATATACAATACAATCAACAGAGTGTGGGGTACTGTCTCTCACCATAAACAGTCCCATCTAACATAAGTCAAGCTAATGCTTATATACAGTTTAGCACCCATCAGATATGACTCATCACTTATCACAATCTGATGCAACCATGATGTTATAAACTATTCCACCTGTGCTTCATCACTTAATATGCTGGTGATTACTAATCCCTTGCACTTGTGGATAACATCATGAGACCGCAGAATCTAACTGCCTCCATTTTACAATTCACTTTCCCTATCTGTTAAATATACATTACATATATTTTGTCAACTTTTACATATTGTGACATTACAGATTTTGGCATTACAGATATGGTATCATATGATTACTTAGTGCCAAGTCAAGAATTTATTTTGAATATCTTACACTGGTAAAGAGAGATATTTCAGAAGTAATTTTGGTACTGTTTTACATTGATACCATTGGAATTATATAATACTGTTTATATACCAATAAAGTCAAAACAAATGTTTGGTATATATTAAAGCATATACTGTTGAATTGGTTTTGTTTCTGAAATATATATCTCATCACTCAGTCTGGCTCAAGGACTTTGCAAGATTCCTAATGAAAGTTAAAGTCCTAAGCACGGAAATGACTGTCTCCCATAACAGGTGAAAAGATTGGACGAGAACTAAAAGACAGCTTGCAAATCCCTGTCCAACGGCCATAATTTTTCACATGTGGATTCAATTGTAGATTAGTTCAAGATGATGGGGCATGGGGGCTCAGTGGACTAGAGCACTGAAACGGTCGACTGCAAAGCTGGCAGCTCAGTGGTTCAAATCCTGGGTGCCACGCAGCAGAGTGAGCTCGCACTGTTTTCCCCACTTGCTGCCATGTAAATGCAGATAGATAAATAGGTACCTCCATAAAAACAGGAAGGTAAACAGTGTTCCGTGCAGCCATGCTGGCCACATGGCCATGGACTTGCACAACACTGGCTCTTTGGCTTTAAAACGAAGGTGAACACCGCCCCTAGAGTCAGTCACATCTAGCACCCATGTGTGTGGGGGGAAAGGGGGGAACCTTTACCATTTTATGTTTTCCTAGCTCAAGATGAGTTGTGTGAATTTTAAATTGCAAAATGTAACAATTATTCCAGATTGAGAATTGTTCTAGATAAACTGCTGCACAATTTGTTGTTTTGATTATTTAGTGAAACTATACACCACTAAAATTATTCACAAAACTGCTTTCAAAAGGTAACCCTTTCAGCTTTTAAGCATTTGTTTTGTCTTCTGAAAGAGAACAGCCAGAAGCCAGGCAGGTCATTCTTGAAAGCAGCCCTGTTTAAATAGCTTGAGATTGCAATTTTAAGTGAGTGTGGAAGCAATGCTGCCCTTTACATTTATATCCAAACACAATTAAATTAAAGCATGAGTGTTCTTGCATGCTATGGAATGATCATCCTCAGGACACCATACCCTTAATTTAGGTTTCCAAACAGTTTGAAATGATACAATTGTTTAATTTTACAATATTTAATTCCCATTTCAGTCTTTTCAAATGGCTTTCCATTTTCAGTCAACATGGACTTAAGGGCTTATCTTCATATTAGTAGCTATAACTTCAGGTGATGGCCTGGCCTATGTTTGATTTATAGGTGTAAAATTTCCTATTGAAGCTAAGTTACATAATACAATGTACTGTATGAGGCAAAATCCTCCATTGGCCATCATGGTGTTCAGCAGTGTCTGTCATATTGTGTTCAGGAGTGTCTGTCATATTGTGATTGACTTCACCCTACCATTCACGAGCCAAAATCCTGTGCTTAGCATAGAACATCACACTAACACACACACACACACACAGAGAGAGAGAGAGAGAGAGAGAGAGAGAGAGGAGTTTTCATATGAAAGAAACTGTTTGGGGGTCTTTCACCCAAAAGATGAACAGAAGATCAGATGACATTCTATATTTTGGCAAAATTAGCCAGGGTGGTTGGGGGTCGTGGTGGAGAGCTATCCTAGGAGCAATAGGAATGTAGCCTTAAATGTGGAAAAAATGTCATCAAGAACTTTAATTAAAACAACATTTGAGTAGGCATCAGACTTCTTAAATCACTGGTTTTATTCGTAATACAGTATAAGGAACAAGGCACAGCAAACCACATGACTAGTGTCTATTATTCATATAATTAAATGTAAGCATAGGATTTTAAGCAAATCTCTCAGTTGTTTCCAGTAGGGAATTTTGGACTAAATATCTAAAAACAGGCTAGATGTTGATCTCAACATTTTAAAATTAAGGATTTCCACTTATCATAGAATCCAGCCAAGATAGAATTGGTAAAAAAAAAAGTGGATATACACATATGCAGGATGCGCACACTGATCTTTAAAAACCATGTTGGCAATATTTTTTTCTGAAATGTATAATTGAGGTATGAATTCCAGGGCGCTAGGCTCACCCCTTGTTGCTATGTCCAAAACACCATCAGCCCAAAACATTTTCTTTAAATAATAATTGTGTGCTGTTAAGTTGATTTTGACTGGTTGCAGCCATTGCTAGGGTTTTTTTTTTTTTTTTTAAAATGCAGTGGCTCCACAGAAGTAAATGGTAAATGTTTTTTCCACTCCCTTTTTCTGGGTTGTCCTGGAACTGGGCAACTTGCCCATAGCTTCATAGGCTGGATTTTCTCTCAGGAAGGACCTGGCCCACAACTAGAGTCTGCGGCCACTGGGGCAAACATGGATTCCACACACATCCTTTGCAGGGGCTGGATGGGTCGCAGAAGAGTGCAAAGTACACTTTGTGGCCTGTAAACTTACGTACTGAAAATTAATTTCTATCATTCATCATTAAAAGACCTGTAAGTTCATTTTGTGACCTACGGCAATAAGACTGAGAAATGTGTGTTATTAAGCTGCAGGGGCCTCTGTTGCCCAAGTTCCTTCTGCCGGCCACCAACGGTCAGTCTCAGATATTGTGAAGGTTGTGTTCCCACAGTTTGCTATAGTGTTTTAGCTTTCTGTCTCTGCTGTTCGTTCTTAAGACTTAGAATGTGTGCAAGAGCAATATTTCAGGTAATGAGGAAGTTTGTTAACTGAGAAACATCTGATTTTCACATGGACAGTCTGGGAATGATAAAGTGTCCTAGTTCTAACAGGGTATAAGAAGGCTGGGGTCTGTCATGAAAATCGTTCTTCTAACAAGAAGCACCCGAATGTACATTCGAAAATAAAATCTTTCTCAGAATCTGACAATCCAGTGTCAGCCTATCTGTCAATCTGTCTTAGAAACCTGCAAAGGCTAACCCATTGCAATCCAGAGTTGTTTGTGGGTGACAGGCCCTAGGAAGCACAGTGGGGAAATCCCAATTTCTGAATCCACAGCCTGATACCTAAACTACTGACTATCTAGCCAGCTTTTTATATACAGTAAATAAGCCTTTGATCAAGACTGTTTATTTGTTAACACATCTGATAATTTATCAAACTAATACCGAACCTGTTTTTAAATGTCTGTTGTAGGCTGCTTAAAGTCCCAAGAAGGATAATTCAAATGTGGATTCTGAAGAAACAGGCAAGCAAAATAAATAGCGTAGTTTAGGAAACTTGTATATAGTTCCCATATTTGCCCATTACTGCAACATATTTACTGCATGCTTTGGCTAGTTCCATTGGCAGCTGGATAGGAACAGACTATGATGTGGGTGGGAAAGAGATGAATGGTGAGATTTCTGATTGTTTTGTTCCTGTTTGCAAGAACAATAAAACAACTCTAGTGAATCAGAACAAAAGCAGTGGCCTGTATCTGATAACAGCAAGATCAAACTGTGGGCAGATGTACCACAATAAAGATTTCTGTGTGGTTCTTCTGATTGTTTCAAAAGACAAGGATTTTTGTGTATTATTATTTGTTCATAACAAAACATAGTCCTGGAGACTTGTCTCTGGCAAAAACCAAAACAAACCAAAACAAAACAAAATACACACACACACTCCTCCTCCTCAGCAAGGGAATATCTCATCTTTGCTATGTTATATAATAATCATAAATCGCCAAAGCTTGAAGGGAGCTTATGGATCACCAAGTCCAGCCACGTTAATTAATATTAGTGAAATTGATATTAGTGAAATTGAATGGAATGTAATAAGTAGAAAGGCAGGTTGCCAGTTTTTGTATTTTATGTCTGTACCTAGGAACAGAATGTATAATATTTACCAAAAGAGAGTCCAAGGTAAAGCTTTTGTGTTTTCTCAAAGTATCACATAATAATTCTCCCTGTCATTCCAATCCACCTCACTTGGTTTTCCTCAAAACTTCTGTCCTCCCAACACTCACTGACCATCCTAGAACTATGGAAAGTGAACAAGGAGCTACCAGATAACTGGGCAGAACCACCTGACTTTCTACCACCTGGAGAAGAACAACCCTGGCCAGTATGGAAAGCATTAAAAAGACTGTACGCCAGAGTTGGAAGATCAAAGGGTAATCTGAGAAAACAGGGCTTCCCTATTGAAGACATCTTCTGAAAATATGGATAACAAACCATCTCTCACATGTGAAAAGGCATATGATGCCCTTCAAAATGCACGAGGATCTTAGGTTGGCAAGAGGGAACCCTGTTGACTGGCCCAACACTGGGCAAATGTCATCTAGTTTTTTGTTTCTATTTAATTTTTTCATTTTATATACCTTTTTGCACATATTTTATTAACTCATTTATATTCTGCATAGCAGTATATGTTTATCTGTCAATATAATTTGTTGATGCTTTTGACATGAGTAAAGAAAGAAAAAGAAAAAGAAAGAAACCTTATTTGGTTTTCTTATCTGAATTGTCAAAGTCAATGTACACTTTCTCACGAATTCTCCTTTTATCAGTATGTGTGGGATGCCACTTGGAATGGGAACATACACTGAACTAGGTGAAATGTTGTGAAGATCCTCAGTCATTCAGCTGCAGAAAGGTTCATAAAAGGATGTTGTGACCAAAAGATGGCACTACAACAACACACATGCATCCCTAGGTGTGCCTGAACTCAAGTCACAGCTTGATGTCCAGTTCTTTTTTCAATTTACATTTCTAAGTATGGGCAATATGTACTGCATGTACACTAGCATGCCTGGTGCACCTCTATATGTAGGATCCCAGAGTGATGAAATGTATTTGGCTACAGCAATTCAAATACATGCTCATGGCGAAAATTATATGCATGCCATTGAATATGGAGATGTCAGGACTGGCCCTAAGGCATTTCAAATGACACCCCCCTGCCCTCCAACATAACTCAATGCAAATTATTTCCATGTGTGAGTCAATAATTTTAAAATGTAACATGCAACATGGAAAGGCTTGGTTTTTTAAAATTCCCCATGTACTTCTCTAGGAATGAAAGTGAGTTGGTTCCAAATGTACTGAGACCGTTTTAAATCAGTGGCTGACATGCTCCTGTGCAGCTCCACAGTGGTGATGGTGTCATTATCATCAGCCAAGTATTGCTGAATAAAGGGAACCATTGCAGATTTGTGTATGTGTTTCATGTACCATGAAATTGCTTCCACTCAATACTGGTTTGCTTTTAATTACCATTGATGCGCCACTGGTGATGATGCCATCTGCATTGCTCACATAGGGCTGTGCAACAGGATTCTATCCGGTCAGTGTTGTCATAGAGAAGATCCACTAAGGTCAATTCTACATCCTTCTAAGTCTGGGTATATAACAAAAAGTTCAAAACTAAAAGGAATAGTCTGTTCATAATAAGGGAAATCTGCTGCCGGAAGTGAATATTTCACTCGAAAGTTATGACCAGTCCTGGATGATTGATACTACTCAATACATAGCTTACACTCCCAGTTGTTAGGGTTTGATAAGTTCAGCAGAGTTTGAAGGTGGAATCCCTCCCTTCCTCGTAAGCCACACAAAGACAGTAAGGTAAGTAAGTAAGGTAAGTAAGGTAAGGTAAGTAAGTAAGGTAAAGTAAGTACAGCAGCAACGAAAACAGATACAAAGCTCTCAGGAGCAGCATATACGGTTAAAAACTGGACAGAACTTCATCAGGCAAGTAGACAATGAACTGCAAGGCACACAGTGATTTCTCCCTTAATTTAGGTTTCCCGTGTGTGTGTGTGTGTGTGTGTGTGTGTGAGTGTGTGTGTGTGTGTGTGAGAGTGAGTGAGTGTTGCCTCATTACAATCATTACTGACTCTTCGTGACCCTGTGTCCATGGAGTTTTCTTGGCAGGAATACTGGAGTGCCTTGCCATTTCCTATGCCAGGCGCCTACAGCACCTGGTATTCCCAAAACTCAGGGAAACATTATTACTTACAGCTGAGCTCTGGTGATTACTCAGAGCTCACCTGTGTCAGGAATTTTCCACATAGTTGATAGTTACAATACATGGATGTAACTCAGAACCTAAAACCAGTCTATAGCGTGTGAAGTCACTGTAATTTTGCAATTGAAGATCAAAGGAATTATGATATCAATAATAATTGGTTGGTGGATAAATATTTCAAAAATCTTTTCAAAAACTAAGAAAGATTGGCAGTCTTTCAAAATGTTCACCTAGTAATAGGAGAGAATGGATATTGGAGTTTTTTTGTTCATTATATACTGTATATTTAAAATAACATCCAAAGTAAGTTTGCCTGAATTTTTGTATTGGTCTTGAAGCACTGAAATAGTAAGTTATGTGACTTCCAAAAGCATAAGCAACTACTAGAGAAATTAATGGAGGTCTCATGATGTTGAAAACATCTGAAAATCTCAAGGCATAGCAATTTTTATATTGATTTCACTGAGGCTTGGCTTCTTCAATAACCTTGTGTAATGCTATTGCTTTGAAACCATTAAGGAAGAGGTTTGATAATTTCCTTCTTTATCCCTGCCCAAGACCAGATCTCCCAAACCCAAAATGCCATGCTTGATCCATTTTGAGTAAAATACTCTTCCATACAGAGAACCAGTCATTCACTTCTAACTATAAACTTTGTAATTGTATTCTAGAGCAGTCTTTCTCAATGCGAGGGTGGGGGCAATTTGGCTCCCTGGGGGTGCCTGGCACATTTGAAGGGAGACTCAGACTGGAAACAGTCTTCACACACCACTTTCTAAGGTTAATTATGTAACTTACACAATTCTGGTTCAGCCTATATTTCTTTCATACTATGTTTACTGCCATGCCCAAAATAAAGTTGAGACTGGTTGTTCTAGAGTAGAGCAAAATATTTATTGGAAGCCATTCTGAGATCTGCCAGAAGAACTCAATTTTCCTTTGTGATCATTATGCAGGAGAGAAGAGATTGTGGGTATCATAATGTGACCATGTTTGAAACATGTAATTTCTGTAACTATTATCTACCTTCACTTCAGCCACACCAGCATGAAAAAAAAATCTGTTCCACAGCAGCACCTGCGGGAGTGTAATCTACTCTTTACAGTGTGTGTGTGTGTGTGTGAGAGAGAGAGAGAGAGAGAGAGAGAGATTTTATATTTCGGGATTTTTAGTAACACTTCTTGCAACTTGGCATTGAAAGGCTTAACAAAAATCAACATATCATTTATCTTAGCTTTATCAAATAGCTTTTGTTTTAAACATCTGCGGAATTCTAATATATGAGATTAAAAAGAAACAACCACAGGCTTTTATTAAAATGTGGGTAATAAACACTGGAGTTAAAAAATACATCACACTACCAAAATTGCAAATGCCAGCTGTGTGATACATATTTTCTTTTGCCCTAATTCAGCTAGAGATATGTGATGGATTATCTAGATGTCTATAATATGGCATTATAGTGTAGCACTTCAGACAATATTGAAGCACATGCATTCATCTGTATCACAAACAAAATTACAAAGATAAGTCCTCTCTGCCCTGTGTTAATTCGCATAGGATGTCCTTTCAGATAAGCATCTGAAGACACACACCTAACCACATTCCTTTGCCACTACTTACAGTACGTGTCACCAACTTGTTTACATTAACTAGAACTGGAATGGGGCCTTTATGGTTGGCTTTCAAATTAGCTCTCTGCCAACAAGCTTTCTTTAAAAGCCAATTAAAAACATGTGCTGTATTAAACCACATGTAATAAAAGTATCTAAAACCATGTGTCTGCAAACCAGGCCCATGTCTGAACTGAAAGTGCGGAGGTCCATATTCAACACAGCCAAACTCCAGTACTGTTACTATCATTCAGTCCACAGACATCAACAGATGTCTGGTTGTCCAAATTTCTCTCAAATGCCGCCAGTGTTGGAGCACTCTCTCTCTCTTGAGGTGATTGGTTCCACTGCTGAACTACTCTAACAGTTAGGACGTTTTTCCTGATATTCAGCCGAAAGCTGGATTCTCTTAACTTGAGCCCATTTTCGCGCATCCTGCACTTGGGGATGTCGGAGAAGTTGAGAACAGATCCTGTCCCTGCTCTGTTTGACAGGCCTTTAAATATTTGAATACTATCATATCACCGCCTCAGTCTTCTTTTCTCTAGGATAAACATGCCCAATTATTTCAGTCTTTTGCCCAAATTCTTTTCTCCTCACAGAAAGATTACTCCGGATACAATCTCACCCCCAACCCTCATCCCAGGAAATCTTGTGGGGAGTCTTTTGAGATTTCTTGGAATTTTTCTGGGCAGGGGGTGTTCCTGGGAAAACAACACCAAGCTATACAGGATTAATATAATTCCTGCACATGATGATATCTTTCCTGTTCACACAGAATGTCCAGATGAAGCATGACACTGTACAAAACTATTACAGTTCTTGCAGAGAATGACATTTTTCCGGTGTGGAATTTACCTTAAAATCTTAAGGCATGCAGGTTTTAGCAGTTTTCTGTGAGGGTTAAAAAAAACAACAACAAGGAGAGAAGATATCAGGATCTTTGTGGGAAGCCAGGGATGGTGCAGAGGAAGTCTAAGCAGACAGTATTCCATGGCAAGACTTGGAGAACTGACAAGAATGAACAATCATCCTATATCTAGACAGAACTTCTTATTCAAAAGGAAGTACATTACAGTTATATTAAATAAAACATTTTTCACTCTTGGGCAATATATACCCAAATGATTCACTTTCCTGTGATTTTAGGATAATGAATCTACAATAGCCCACCCAAGGTGCAGACTAAGAGAAATTTAAGTTTGCAATGAAGTTCAAACCTCGTTGCTGTTTACTAAAACCGTATTTTCCACCAGAAAGAAAAACTTATGTAAAAATAAATTTTATGTGAATTGATTTATTCATACCTTTCTTCTCTATCCACCAAACCCCACAGAAGCAGGTTGTGTTTTAATACTTGTACACCACTAAAAAGCTCACTAGATTCTCTTATTATGTAACTTGGTTTAAAATGCTATACAGTCCGTTTCCATTATAGACACCATAGGAATTCAAAATAACATCTTGTTGGCATGAAATACTCTGAGAGGTTTCAGGTACTGCAACAACAAGGCATTGATGGTATTTGTTGCCTCTGTGTGACATTTTGTATGCATATTTGTTGATAAGCAAGGTGTTCTGCTTAAGTCCTGTATATGGTGACCCTAACAGGCTTTATATGGTATGCTAAATGTTGAATGAATGGTTTATAATTGTCAGCCACTGGAGAGCTTCCATGGCTGAACTGGGATTTGAAGACACCTCTCCTGAGTTCTAGTCCAACATTGCATCCATTAAACAACACCAACACAGATATGTATTTCTTATATTGACCCCTCTCCTTCTCACTTATACATGTTTTTTCTTTGCAGCACATGCTGTGAGTGATGAATTGACTTGGTACCCACTGCTGTTCCATTCGGAAAAGACATGCAGGCAAATGAGATACATCATTGACACTCTCTTGCCTATTTACCCTCTGTCTCTGGGTTCCATGTTAAGGAAGTTTGGGCAAGGGTTGTAAGGAGCAACCACTGCAGGTCTGATCACTAGGCTTCCTTTCTTTGAGTCGCTATCTTTTCATGTCCTCTGACCAAAAAGGAATGGATCCAGGACCACCATCCAGAGTGAGTGAACAGAAGCCACCAATGTCTCTACTTCAGAATGCAGGAAGCTATTTAAACTGAGTAAGTGTCCTGTTCAGCTAAATACCATAAACTCTGACTGGAGATAGCAGCTCAGGATTACAGGAATCCCCCCAGCCTACCTGGAGATGGGGGATGAACTGGAAAATGAATCAAATTTTCTGATGAACATGGCCAATTGCTCAAAATATGTTGCTTTGTATTCATTGTAAATTGAGTTTGATTACAAATATGAACTACTTTTTTTTTTAGCAATTTTTGATTTGTCAATTTGTCAGGCAATAAAATGTCCACCAGTGTGCCCAGAGGCACCAACATGGGAGGAAAGCATCCCCTGACTCTGCCAATCTTCCAAGTTTGGCTAAGATTGGAAATTTGATGTCTGAGTTATGCACCACCAAAGAGCCCCCCCCCAATGAAAGTTCACAACCACTTACAGAGTCCAAACTTGTAGGGAAGCTTCATCTGCCTGTCCTCTACAAACTGTCTAAGTTCGGTGAAGACTGGGTTTCCCCAACCCAGTTGCAAAAAGGCACTTTCCTAACTCAGATGTTTGAAACCCAACCTTCACCAAACGAAGAGGAATTGTAGAAGAGAGCTGGCAGAAGCCTCTCGGTAATTTTGGGGTCTCTAGATGCATGGGGAAGGATTTTATACCATTTTAAAGGGGAGATGAATCAATTTGATTCCTCATTGGAAACTCAACAATTCGTTGATTCATCAATTCGTCATTCGTCATGAATAATGACAAATCACCCTTTTTAAAAAATTCATCCCTATCTGTACATGTATTTCTTTGAGTGTGTACTGTGGGATTTACTACCCTTATAAAATATGTGAATTCAAAGTAAAGCAAAGTGCTCTGTTTATATACTACTTTATAGTGCTTAAAGGTATCTCTGGGCAGTGTACAATTATGCAGGCTAATTTCCACATGCATTACATAAAAGAAAGATACAACAGTAATGGATGAGAAGGTAGTGATCCCTGTCATGGAATCATTCTGACATGAATTATCATGTGTTTTGTAAAGTTACTATTCAAATTTTTGATCTCCTGTATTCTTAGAAGTTTTGGAGAAGGTAGCCGTGTTAGACTGTGCAACAATTCCAGGCAAAAATCAAAGAAAAACAAATGAAAAGAAAAGATAAAACTAAAAACAAACAAAAACTAAAAACAAAACAAAAAATGAAGCAAAAAGTAATGTTACATTAAAATATGAAAGTATGTCTTTAAGGTGCCACATGTTTTTGTCTTTTCTTTTTCTTTGATATTTGCCTGTATTCTTAGAGTGTACCATTCTATGTTATTTTTCTATATATATGTATAAGCCTGAAGCTTTAAATGACAAAATGGCTTCACAGCAAACCATAAAAAGATCAGCAGGGATTGGACCAGAGGAAGAATAGTCAGAGGCAGGATCAGAGGAAGGGAGGAAAGAAAATGGCCTGTAGGCTGGAATGTGACTCGCATCACATCCAGTCAGAATGGCGACTTCCCGAATCACTCTGCAGCCTCTGTGTGGACACTGATTGTGAATTCAAATGTAATACAGGCTGCAAATCAAATTACAGCAAAGCCAAATGATTCTGATTTGGATTTTCAGTGTAGTCACATCCTTTTTCTTCCTTTCATGATCAGTCATGCCCAACCCTGCTTGACTTCCAAAGTCAAATGAGATCAAGTATATATAGCAAAGATGTCTAGTATGGTTGTGCCCAATCTAGAGCATTACAACATAAAATGAGTGAGTAGAGGTGGTGAGTGACAGGATGAAGCAGTGTCTCCTTGCATAAGGTACTTCACTCCTCTTCCACACCCGCACTCCCTCTAATCAGTGAGTGGCTCTGAACATCAACAGTGGCTTCCTCTCTTAAACCCATGGGGCCCAGACCACCCCACAGACAGAGGAAACCACAAGATGGACACCTCCAAGCGTCAAAACACAATTTTATATACACATTCCTCTTGTTTTTATTTTGCAACCTTCCTTCTTACTCCAGTTACCTAATGTCACAGGGATCCAATGTTTTTATCGCTATGCAATGAATCATGAAAATCGTAGAATCATCAAGTTGGAAGGGGCCTACAAAAGCAAAAGCCAAGTGTTCTCCTTATATACTGCCCCATGCCACTTCAAGTAGTCTCTGGGCAGTTTACAGTTTAATTACAGTATGCAGGCCACTGAGTCCAACTTCCTGCACAAGGCAAGAATACAACTTTTACAGAGGCTTCAGGTTCTATTCTCCAATAAGTATATTTCTTCCTCACCATGGAAGTTAAGATGAAAAGGGCGGAATAGCAGCACAGTGCCTCCTAGTAAC
This sequence comes from Phrynocephalus versicolor, assembly GCA_023846285.1. Classification (NCBI taxonomy): domain Eukaryota; kingdom Metazoa; phylum Chordata; class Lepidosauria; order Squamata; family Agamidae; genus Phrynocephalus; species Phrynocephalus versicolor. Next base: position 55,100,334 of record JAHTLZ010000204.1, on the reverse strand, counting down.
TACAGTACTACCAGGAGACCTTCAGGTAGAAACAATTACTGGAAGAAACCCATTGTGGCATGTACACAAGAGAGCAGGAGTGCAAATTAGAAGGCTTGGCTTCTCATTTCTGATAAACTGTAAAACTGACTGGGTGACTGTTGGTCACTGCTTTCCCCTTGACCTTCTTCACAGCATCCTGAAAACAGAAGAGCCAGGAGAGTCATGTATGGCCTGTTGAAGAAAAAGATTGGGAAACAAATGTTTATTAGCAACCAAATGAAGTGTTCCACCCCATCTTCACTTTTTACCATCTTGTATTATTCTGCCATTTATATCTTATTAGAAGGAAATAAACGGAAATAAGGGCCAGGTACTCCCAGGGCTCTTTATTTCTCAGTTTTAACCCATAGGGTAGCCATTTGGCCCTCCTTTCCTTCTATTTATCTCCGGAGAGAAGGCAGAGGAATCGAAAGGAAAGTCTTGGAAGCCGCCAAACAGAAGATCAGGTGGACAGCAAACTTCAGTGAAGGGCACGGCACCTTCATTGACAGCGATAAAAGGCCACCCCAGAACCGCGCCGTGCCTTTGGACTCGCGCTGACCGTCTCATCCCTCCGGGGGCATCGCTCACCGTCTGGCCTAAATTTAAAAAGGGAAGGAGAGAAATTAGGAGAACGCTCGCAAGTTACATTACAGACGAAGGCGGACGTTAACAGTCTGCGCCCGTAGTTCAAACCCGTCGATTTCGGCCCGGCGACCGGGCGAAAAGAGCCTCGTCCGGACCTCGCGAAGACCGGGCAGCGCTCGCCCCCTCCGCCCACTCGCTCGCCGTTGCTTTCTCGATGGCAAGCGGACGAGGGACCCGGAGGCTCCCGAAGCCACGTCGCTCCGGGGCGCTCCGCTGGTCCTCGGGTGACACCTGGACGGCGGCGGATTCCGGCGCGGCGCGCGCGCTTCTCTCCTGGGCGAAGGCGGAGCCCGAGGAGGAGAAGGAGGAGGAGAAGGAGGAGGAGGAGCTGGAGACAGCTCCGCTCGGGTTCCTTACTCCCGGCGCAAAAGGCTGCCGCCGAGCTCCTCGTCCTCCTGTTCCTATTGGCGAAAAGACACGCCCGCCCGCCCGCCGTCCCGTCTGGCCTGCCCACTCGAGGGGGGGTGTCACTCCAAGTTTCATTGAGGTGGAAGGAGCGGAGGGAGCGCGCGCGCGGCTGCGCCTGGACGGGAGTTTGGCGGCGCTCTGTTCACGGGCGGCCGAGGAGAGCGCGCTGGGACCCGGGCTGCTGCTGCTGCTGCTGCTGCTGCTGCTGCTGGGGCGCTCCTGCTTTGCCTCCGCTGCCCGTCGAGTTGCTCGGGCACGTTGGCCGACTCGGGCGGCTCTGCTTGGCGTTCGAGGCGCGCCGGGACCCCTGGGCGCCGCACGAGTGTGACTCTTGGGACGGGGACAGGAGCGGGACGAGCGCCGGCCGTCATGCGCCCCCGCGGGCAGCTCCTCGGCGAGGCTTGGCGGCTGTGAGGCGGTGGTCGCCGCGCGCCGCCACCCCCCCCCGCTCAACCCCGACCCCCTCAATCCACCCCCACCCCCACCCCCGACGCGGGGCAGTGCAGAATGGTCCTTGAGGGACCCAGAGCGTCTTTTTCGTGAGGAGGACCTCGGCCGCGGGAGGGGTGAGGGTGGGGAGTCTCCTGCTGGTGCCCGCCCGCCCGCCCGCCCGCCCACCCGCCTCGGTTTGGACCGCCTGCGCTTCGGAAGATGTCGGGGGGCTTCTGAAAGAGAAGCGGCCGGAGAAGGCGAAGGACTGTTGGCGTCCGCCTCGGGCGCGAAAGGAGGGACCTCAAAAGTCCGAGGGGCGCTGCCGTCTGGGGACATCCCTGCCGGGACGGCTGCTCCCCTTCCTCCTTTGTCTCTCCTCACCCCGAGGCGCCTCGCTCCCATCTCCTAGCTATGGCCACCGAAGTGGTGTGCGGACTGATCTTCAGGCTGCTCCTTCCCATCTGTCTAGTCACTGGTATGTGAAGGTTGTCTCGCTGGGACGAAGGGGGTGGTGGTGGTGGTGGTGGTGGTGGTCGTGGGAGCTGGGGCTTGAAATAGCCTAGGAATGTTCCTTTTCTGAGTAGGTGGCCTGCTTTCCGAAGGGTAGCTCATTTATAGTTTGACAAGTTTTGCCGTGGAAACGAAGGCAACTTTTGTGATTCATAAAAGCTGCACTCCACCCCACCCCCTCGCAGACACATCTGCTTATATCTTCACCAAGAATAATCTCAGGTTAATGCACCACGGCCTTGACTTTTGTATTCCTTCATACTTTTCATATTAATTTATCTAACCCAAAAGAGAAGCATTGAATATTCTTTAAGTGGAATTCAAGTGAAGTTCTTAGCAGTGGATTCCTAAACCCCATTGAGTTATGTAGTTTTAACTTCCACATATTTGTGTTGGGGATTACAGTATTGGCATCATTTTGTTGACATTGTAGAAATAATAAATTTTAGAGCATAATCCTATACTTGTGTACCGAGGTGTAAGTCAGTTATGTTTGTGGGGTCTTCCTCCCAAGGAAGTGGATGATGCAATGGCATCTTCAGTTTGTATATGGTTAATATGATTTGTTGAATATTTGTGCATAGTCAAAAGTAAACCCATGAAGCTACTTGTGATAGAAGCATACAAAAAGCATATACAGTATTTGGAAACATGTCCCATAGATTCAGAAAGTACACAATGAATTAGCTTTTAGGGCTGCATCTGGAAAGTGTTCTGTTCTGTATATTGGAATAGGAATAGGAATCTTTATTGTCATTGCCCCCTTGCAGGAACAACGAAATATTGAATGCATATTTTAAATATGTTCTTAATTTTCTTTTAACTGAAAACAAAATTTAGCTCTGAGTGCTTAAATGAAAACCCCTAGAAGTCTGTTTCACAGAATAAATTGGCTCCTCTAGTTCTAATATTAGGTATACAAAGAAGAGTATACTCAGTTATTCTTTACTGCCAAGCCATAGTTCTAAAATAATATCTCTTTGCTTTACTGCAAGGAAGAAAACACAAGAATCTGAGTAGAGATTGCATTGCCTATACAGTATTACAGAATACTATGTGCAAGAGATTGAGGAGAATTAATTAAATAACAGCTGGTGAATCCATTTACAAAAGTTTAAGAGTGAGTGCTTATTCCATTTAGCTGATTCATAGTAAATGTTTAAATGACATTGAAATACTACCAGGTTTATTGTGGCCTGTTGGTATGATGAAGACAAAGTAATAGGAATAGTATCCAACATTGGAAGTCTTGTGAAATGTTTAGCTACAGTTTGACACATGGAGTGCTGATGGTTGTTACTGATGAGGCTGAACCTGCTTATACTGTACCTGGTTCTTGTTTTCTTATATCCCATTTGTGGGTTTACAAGTGGCAGTCACTTAAAAGGCTGTGTGGGCACATTCCTGAGACTATGTCATTATAAATCCTGTTTAGATGTTCTCTATTGTTTCAAAATACTGATGTCAGGAATATGTGGCGGGCATAATGAGGAAGCAGAACTGGATTCCTTGTTGACTGGCAGTCTTCCTTGTGTTGCATCCTTCTGAAGAGCTTTTTTCTGAGAGATGAAGAAATGAATATCCTTTGAGATGTATGCAAGGGCTTTTCAAACTAAGTGGGATATTTGATGAGTGGTTTTATTAGTTCCCATTGCCCAACCCCAGTCCAGATGCTTTTCTTTACCTGTGTGATTTCACTTTGGACATAAATGCAGGAAGCTGGAACAGATCTTGAAAAACATTGTGCCACTATTGAATTTCATAGTCTGTATCACAAAATAATCATTTGGCGGAAAATATCAAAGCCATGTACATTTTAGAGGGAAATGAGACATCATTTTTTTCTTTCATAAAAAGGCTCATCTGTCTAACCTTCTCCCTAGCATCCCAACATCTTTTGTGGTCACTCAACACAGAATCTGAAACAGGATCATAAGTTAACCAAAGAGATAAGGAAGCCTCAACTTGTTCAGTGTACACTTTGAGCACTGAAACTTTTGGTTTCTACCAGCTTTTTAACATAGGACAATCCTGAACCATTGGCTGACTGATCTTGTGTGAGCTAATGAAATGGGAACTGCAGTGTCCTGTATTGGTGGTCTCTTGATCTTCTCTGTTTCAGAATAACAATGCTGCCTGCTTACAGTGAATATATATGTTGCAAAATGCTGGCAATTCAGTCATGTAGGCTCCACCACCACCACCACTGATCAAATGTCATCTGTAGCCAGTACAATGTTGAAAGCAACTTTTTTGACATCCCTTCATTATTGTAATCCAGACACATTTCCAGCTGAGTAGCTTGCAGATGATATTGTGGACACTCCACCATCTTGCAGAATGAGTGTCTCTGTGCCAAACCTTCTTATTGAGAAGGCAAACTATCGGAGATTTACAACATTACTTTTCTGGACTACATGTTCAAGAATGTGCAGCTGGGATTCTGCTGAGACATTCGGGGAGAGCTATTGTCCAAAAAAAAAAAAAAAAAGAGAGAGAGAGAGTAAATTTTCCAAGCTGTACAAACTAACATTTTGTTTAGGTCCTCAAGAGAGACAAGTACTGTACCTGGATATCATTTAATGCAGAACTAATGACTCAGTGCCAAACATTTATAATATGTGTCTGGATTGTATTTTGTACAGGGAGAAAGGATCTGAAAGTAGATAGGCAACATAACTGCTTCAAGGTGTAAGCAAGTGAGAGCCATTTTCTTGGAGCAAACTCGACCCTGGAGTGACTTGGCTAAATGTACCTCTGGGGTGGAGTACCTTCTCCAGCCGCTTTACTTGCAGCAGAAACTATAGCCTCGCCTCCTTCGGAGCTGTAAAGGACTGTAAAGTCTGGTGATCTGGATCTAATTAAAAGCTCTTTTCTAATTATCCGGCTCACTTGTGGGAACCTATCCCAAATATGAAGGGCTTTCAGCCTCTCAAGCGGCCGGATAAGGTTGTTGCCCAAGTTTCAGTGCTTTTATGCTTCCCGAGCACTTCAAAACCAAGTACGCAGGTTTCCTCCGTAACTCATGCACAAATATTGGAGGCTGCCCAAAATTGCTCGCTGTTAGGCATGGACTTAAGTGTAATTGCTGTTTTATTTATTTGTTACCTCAGAAAGGTTGCCTGCCATTCCTCATGAAGAAATATTTTATCTGAATAAGGCATTTTGCTTTATATATGCTTTCCCTTATAGGGAAAGTGTACACGAGGTAGAACAACAAAAGATTGGTTGCCGTTTCACAGACACAATCCTTCATTTGATTATTTTTTTTTGGTCCCCTCTTTTGTTTTGTGATGCACCTCTTTTGTTTTAACTTGGAAGGAAACTTATCTCTGATACCTGTCACTTCCAAATGACAGCAGATTTAGGATGTGTTGTGACTCATATAGCAGTTATAGGGCATCATTAGAAGCTAGAATCTGCACAGGAGGAACCCGAGCAATCATATACTTATCTCCTAGTGACAAATCCAGAAGTAGGCAAGCTAATTTGCAAACTACAGGAAGTGTGAAAAGCTTGTGCTGTAACAATCAGCTGCCTTTCAGTACTTAAGAGTATTCTGGCATTTTCTGTCAGGTATATTTCCGCTTTCAGTATGTTTGAAGCTCTGAAATGTGTCTTCTTCAGAATTCTGCATATACATACACCCTACCACCTGGGAAGCAAGTTAGCAGATATGGATCCTTGTTTTTCTGATAGCTTGCTCCCAAAATATGTCATTTCCTTTATGTAGATCATTGTGGCCTAGCTTCTTTATCAGTTATTCGGCCTTGCAGTCACCCCCTTGCCTGGAAGAAATAAGGCCTTCCAGTAAATAGTTTCCGGGATTCACTATTCTGATCTATTCTGTGGCATAACCGTGTAAATATACTTTCTCTTCAGGACTGATTTATTTCTGGTCTGTTGATCAAAATAAGCATTTAATGTAAATATGCTATCTTGAATCAATTTTGGGAGATAAAAACATAGGTTGTAGCAGAGGTCCTTGGTGAATTTTTAGAGTAATGCTAGGTAGAATGCAGACTCTAGAAGTATATTAGCCAAGCCATTATGCCTTAACAAACTCTTTGTGCATTGGTAAATAAGTTATCTTAAGAACTCTATTGGTTGTAGCTCCTTTTTCTTAGTATGTATAAACCCTTCTGATGTGATTCTGAACATTTGACTTTTACTGTATAGGCGTATTCTACTGAGATGGGGTTGCGCTTCACGTCTATAGAGCAATTGGTAATGAGAGGCAGCTGGCTATTTTTTATGTATTCAAAAGATTTAAACAGCAAATTTTGTTTATATATTGGAGTCTGTAAACAGTACTTAGTTTGTGGAGGCAAATGTGAAGTTTGTGATAGTCCAGTCCATGAAACAGTAAACACCAAAAATATTGGGTTCAGATCCACAGTCATTGTGGAGACTGATAACTCTTACGCTTTGATATAAAGACATAAAAGCATTGTGGGTGCTCCACATGATTTGGAATGGGATTTCTTGATTATAGTGCCTGCAGCTTATTGCTAGTCCCTTATAGACTAGCCATGGGACCAATTGTTGAGTGGAGAGTCAACATGTATGTAGATCCTACTGATTCAGTGCGAGTGCTTGTGGATTGAAGCCTTTAAGTCTCATCAAAAAGAAAAAAAAGCTGTGTAGTGGATATCGATAGTCTGAAACAAAGGGTGGGAAATGCCTTTAATACAAGGCTGATGGAGTACAGAAGTCAATATCCTCCGAATCATCGGGAGTTGTGGCAGCCAGCTGCTGACCAAGGCAGTGTCTATTATACAACAAAGACATTTACCATCGCATGAGAAGAACTGCATTGAACTGAGGATTGCAATTTTCTACAGCCAGTAAGTAGTAGAGCATGCTTAATTGGGCTGCAATTCACTCAAAATTCTATCTCATAGTTGTCCAACATAGGGTATACCATATATCTGTGTGACTTTGCTCCTAGCCAATATGGAGCAATGTGCTTTGCTGTGAGGGAATGGACTGGTGGTAGTACTGAGTGAGTGGAGAAGTTGACCAAACAGTTATGTTCTGATGTGGAAGGGAAATGCAAGAGACAGCAACAAATGAAAAGCAAGGAGTTGGGTGTAGAGGTCTGCAGACGCCTCACTGCATTGGACTGCATATACTCTATTGTTCCTCTTGTGTTTTGGTGTTGGAGAAAGTTTCCCTTTCACCAGTCCCCTGACAAATCTAAACAGCCATTAAACAGGAGGCTGGCCCAATATAAGAGGGGCAACAGCTCATGACCAGAATCAGCAGTGTATCTCCACTTGAAGGACAAAGGGCACTCATTCAAAGATAAGGATGTACACATATTACACAGAGAAGATAGGTGGTTTGAGAGAGGGGTCAGGGAAGCCATTCATGCATGTATTGAATCCCCTGCCCCCAACAGAGGTAAATTCAGGCACAAACTGTCTGGTACTTATCAAGCTGCCCTTTCATCAATACCCAGACAAATCAGAAGCACTTCACACCTCCACCAGCAAGGGCATAGCTAACAACCCAAACTTAATGGGTGTTGGGAAAGGTTGCATAGGTGGAACTTTCACACACTCTAGGCCAGTGATGGCGAACCTTTTAGAGACCGGGTGCCCAAACTCTAAATTCAAAACCCAGTAATTATTCGCGTAGTGCCAATGTAGCAATTTGATCTGAATAAAGGTGACTGTGAAGGGGTGATATTGAGTGCCCACAGAAAGGGCCCTGAGTGCCACCTTTGGCACCTGTGCCATAGGTTCGCCAACACTGCCCTAGGCCATTGTCCACCTACGAGCCTATTCAGTCCCTTGTCCAATTTATGAGCCTATTCAGACCAGGGTCATGTGAAATCAAGTTGAATTAGGCCTCACCACTAACTTTCCTCAGACTGATGAAGCTGCTTGGATGAGTAGTGAAACATTTTGATCTCTCAAGAAAAGAAATCTAGTTGCCATGACTCAACTTCCAGATGACCTGACCTGGATGACTGAGAATCTTCACAGACTTGTTTTTGGTATCTAATTGCTTCCAAGCTCTAATATTAATTAGTGGTATAACAGTGCAATTTTGTTCTAATGAATTCTAGGAGCATCATATATACTTCTTGGACATAGCCTCCATGCTTTTTCCTCCAGATCAGAGGTGGGCAAAGTGCAGCCTATGGACTGAATTCTTTGTGTCCAGCAGCCAAAGTACAGCATTGAGCATTCCCTCCAGCCCATTAAAAAAGAAGTGTAAACATTGTGTAGAAAGTCCTGTGGCCTCTTTAAGTTCAAAATAAAAACCACAGATGATTCACTGTCCCTGCAAAACTGGAGACACCAGCTCCCACTGGTTTCATAGTCTGTTGTGATATAGGCAGGTTACACTAAGAACATAAGAAGATCCATGCTGGATCAGGCCAAGGGCCCATCTAGTCTAGTTTTCCATATTTCACAGTGGCCCTGCCAAAGAGAGCACATAAGACTGGATATCTGTCTCCTGATAGCACTCCCCTGCACATGGCCTTTGAAGTACTCTGTCTTTTTTAAGCTTGGAAATTACACATCCCCATCATGGCTTGTAACCTGTGATGGACTTTTGTTCCAGGAATCTGTCCAGTCTCCTTTTGAAGCCATGCAGGCCAGATGCCATCATCACATACCAGGGCAGGGAGTTCCACAGACTAACAACACGCTGGGTAAAGAAGTATTTTTTCTCTCTGTTATCACTCTCCCAACCCTCAGTTTGAGTCGATGTACCCTAGTTCTGGTATTTTGTGAGAAGGAGAAGAACGTCGCTCTATCCACTTTACTCATACCCTGCATAATTTTGTACGTCTCAATCATATCCGTCCTCAGGCACCTTTTTCCATACTAAAGAGCCCCAAATGCTGTAGCCTTTCCTCAAAAGGGAGGTGCCCCAGCCCCGTAATCATTTTAGTTGCTCTCTTCTGCACCTTTTCCAGTTTCACTACGTCTTTTTTAAGATGCGGTGACCAGAATTGTATGCAATACTCCAGATGTGGCCTTACTATCATTTTGTACAATGGCATTATAATGTCGGCTGTTTTATTTTCAGTCTCCTTTTTGATGATCCCTAGCATGGAATTGGCCTTCTTCACCACTGCCACACATTGGGTAGACACCTTCATTGAGTTATCCACCACCACACCAAGATCTCTTTCCTGATCTGTCACGGATAGCTTATCCACTACTTGGATAAGATTCAAATCTGGGGAAAAAATGAACAGGAAGAGAGAAAAGAAGGTTAAATACTGACAGATGTTCAGCTAAGTCATTTTTTCATACATTCTCTAAATTTCACTCTTGGGTCTTGCCTGTAAGAGGTTGAAAATGAAATCATCTACTGAGATTCAGATTAATTAAATAAAAAGAAATGAAAACATTTGCTCTAGAAGGAAATACAATATAGGAAACTCATTAACTGCTTTTGTCAAAATTATTTTATTAAACTCCTTTCTTCATTTGCCTGCTATTTTAATGGCTGTATTTACTTTAATTAAATTGTCAGTGATATTGTTCCTTATCTCATTGATTAAGGGGCTGAAGACCAGTATTCTTGATGAAATATGATCTCTAGAAGCCAAATTAAAAATGTACCATGTTATGCCTTTGTATTAGTACCCAGTACTTTAAATATTAGTAGAATTTACAGCTGTACATGAACATAGGTGAAGATTTTTGTTCTAAGTATGCATGAAAGCTCTGCTATGGTTTTGGTTATATCTTCTGTCATGTCACAGTTGTACTGGGTAGATAAACCTGTATTGATGCCAAAGGAATAGTATGAACACAGACTTCCTTCCTCCTAGTTCACATTTATACAGGCCATAATCTAGTAGCAAATTGGGTGTGGTCATCCCAATAAACAGCTTTACAATTTGAAGCTGAATGAAGCATTCCAATCTGCTGTCATAATCTATGACCCCCTGAAGCAAAAAGAAAACTGTTAATTTAAATCGAAGTGGTTTGCACCCACATTCCTGAGTTCAGATGTTTGGTGTTTCATATCATTAATCTGGTTATGTGAAATACATTTTTAGATAGGTAGTCAGGTGCTGTTTGTTACTATATCATGCAATTACTATATTATTGTATTATCATTGTTATACTAACAATGGCAATACTAACATCATTCCTGTGAGTGAAGAGTCTGGTGTCATCTGCTGCTCCCACAGCCCGTGAGTGAGAGACAGGGTTTTCTGGGGGAGCTGGGCCTAAGGACTCTGTGACAATTCCAGGACCAGGCCCCTGGCTGCTCTGCTGCTGAGCTGCCCCGCCTCCCTCCCCAATCATCTACCACCTGCCTAAGGGAAGGAGGGCCTTGGGGTGTGGCTTAGGGGTGGGGCATAGTTTCTGCATTGTTTTTATTTTGTTTTTGTTTTTTATTTTGTTTATTTTTTGGTAAGGACCCACAATAAGGCTGAGGGAACAGGAAGGTGGGAGAGCAATGGAGGGGGCAACTATTGAGCTCGTGCTGGGTAGGGGAAGGTATTCGGGTGGGAGTAGAACATGCCTGCGTAGGAGAAGAGAGGTTAGATATCTTACATCTATCCCCTCTTCTGGTTCTACCCCCAGCCAGAAGGTATCAGGTGACCATATCAGTGAGCCCATGAGCCACACGGTGCTGTTGTTGAATGCCAGGTCGGTACAAAACAAGACTGCCCTCATCCGTGATGTCATTCTGGATAAGGGTGCCGACCTGGCATGTATTACTGAGACCTGGGTGGGAGAGGAAGGTGGGGTTCCTCTCTCCCAACTATGCCCTCCTGGGTTCTCAGTCCAGCACCAGTGTCACCCAGTGGGCCAGGGAGGTGGAGTTGCTATAGTCTATCAGAGTTCTATCTCCTTGACCAGGCTTCCTGTCTCTTTGGTAGGAGGTCTGCAGGGTCTGTATTGTGTGTTGGACTCACAAGACAGATTGGGGATTCTGTTGGTGTACCGCCCACCCTGCTGCATTCCAACAATCTCCCTGCCTGAGCTGACAGAGGTGGTCTCGGACCTGGTGTTGAGGACGCCCCAGACTGTTGGTACTGGGGGATCTCAACATCCATGCTGAGGCTACCTTTACGGGAGCAGCTCAGGACTTCATGGCCGCTATGACAACCATGGGGCTGTCTCAACATGTCATCGGCCCAACACATGAGAAGGGCCATACTCTGGACCTAGTCTTCTCAACGGGACTGGGGATGGTGGTCTGGATGTGGAAGGGTTGGCTTTGACCCCATTGTCATGGTCAGACCACTTCTTGGTCAAGTTTAGGCTATTAGCTACTCCAAACCTCTGCAAGGGTGGGGGGTCCATTAAGATGATCCACCCTCAGAGACTAATGGATCCAGATGGTTTCCTGATATGGTCGGTGCTCTTGTCGAAGCTCGTCGCCCTATGGAATAGGGAGATGACCCGGGCAGTTGACACGATCGCACCTAAGCGCCCTCTTCCCATACGCAGAGCCTGGACGGCTCCTTGGTATACACCTGAGTTGCGAGCAATGAAGCGGGAGGGGAGACGGCTTGAGCGCAAGTGGAGAAAATATTGCTGTGATTCAGATCAAACATGGCTTAGAGCCCACTTTCAAGCCTATCCCCTGGCGATACGGTTGGTGAAAAGGCAACATTTCACCAACCACATTGCTTCCTCAGAGTGCTGTCCAGCGGAGTTGTTTTGGGTGGTCCGGGAACTTCTTCAGCCAGGAGATACGGTGGAGGCCCTGGACCATTCGGCAGCACGCTGTGATGAGTTTGCTGTACATTTTCAGGGAAAAGTTGCTCAGATTCGCAATGAATTGGATTCCACCATTGGTAAAGAATCAAGGGATGTGTCCAGTGTGCCGTGCTTAAGTCCAATGTTATTGGATGAGTTTCAATTGTTGAGACCCGAGGATGTGGACACAGTGCTGGGATCTGTCTGCTCTACCACCACTCTGCTCGACCCTTGCCCTTCCTGGTTAATTGAAAGATCAGCCAAGGGGGTTTGCACCTGGGAAGCTGTAAATGCCTCTTTAAGAGAGGGAGTGGTCCCTGCTGCCTTGAAAGAGGCAGTAATTAGACCACTCCTTAAAAAACCCAACCTGGACCCAGGGCTGGTGGGTAACTACCGGCCAGTAGCGAACCTCCCTTATTTAGGCAAGGTGTTGGAGCGGGTGGTGGCCAGACAGCTCCAGGTGCTGCTGGATGAAACGGATTTTCTGGATCCATTTCAATCTGGTTTCAGGCCGGAACAGAGACTGCCTTGGTCGCCCTGTATGATGACCTTTTCTGGGAGAGAGACAGGGGGAGTGTGACCCTGTTGATACTCCTGGACCTCTTGGTGGCTTTTGACACCATCGGCCATGGTGTCCTTCTGGATAGGCTGGCCAGGTTGGGAGTTGGAGGCACTGTCTTGCAGTGGTTCTGCTCCTTCCTAGCTGACCGTGTTCAGAAGGTGGTGCTGGGGGATAGTAGCTCTGCCCCATGGCATTTACGTCACAGGGTTCCACAGGGCTCAATACTATTTCCCATGCTGTTTAACATCTACATGGAACTGCTGGGAGAGGTCATCAGGAGGTTTGGGTGAGGAGTCAGCAATATGCTGATGATACTCAGCTCTACCTCTTGTTCTCCACCAGTCCAGGTGAGGCGGTTTATGTTCTGAACTCGTGTCTGGACCAGATAATGGACTGGATGAGGGTTAATAAATTGAAACTCAATCCAGACAAGACGGAAATGCTGTTAGTGGGTGCTTTGCTGGACAGGTTAGTGGGCCACTTCCCTGTTCTGGACGGGGTTGCACTCCCCCTAAGGGACAGGATCCATAGCTTGGGTGTACTCCTGGACGCCGGTCTAACTCTGGAAGCCCAGGTGGACTCGGAGGCCAGGGGTGCCTTTCTCCAGCTGCCGAAAATATATCAGCTGCGCCCCTACCTGGATGAACGGAGTCTCATGACAGTTACACATGCACTGGTAACATCCCATATTGATTACTGCAATGTGCTTTATGTGGGGCTGCCATTGAAGACGGTCCGGCGATTGCAACTGGTTCAGAATCGCGCTGCACGGCTGGTGAATGGTGGGGCCGCCAGGGAACACATCACACCGATTCTGTATAACCTTCATTGGTTACCAGTTGCTGCCCGAGCCCAATTCAAAGTGCTTGTTTTGACATATAAAGTCCTAAACAGCTTAGGACCTAGATACCTGAAGGACCGTCTCCTTCCATATGAACCTACCCAGCAATTAAGATCTAGCCAGAGGGCCCTCCTGGAAGAGCCATCCCTTAAGGAGGTGGTAGGGATGGCTTGTAGGAACAGAGCCTGTTCAGCAGTTACCCCCAGATTATGGAATGCCCTCCCAAGCGAGATCTGCCTGGCGCCAACATTGATGTCATTCCGGCGCCAGGTAAAAACATTCCTCTTCAAGAAGTCTTTTAAACTGATTATTGTGGGTCCTGATGGTGATTTTAGTGCAGTGTTTTAATATATTGTATTCATTGTATTTAAATGTTTTATTGTTTTAATTTTATTGCAATTTGATGTTTTAATTGTCTAAATTGTTAACTTTGATTGTGAGCCGCCCAGAGATCTTTGGGTAGTGGGCGGCATACAAGCTAAATAAATAAATAAAATAAATAAATAAATGGCAAGCAAATTGGAGGGTTTTAAACCTGTTGAGTTTCTGCCTAGGCTCAATGCCAACATTGCTTTCATTTAAGTGGAAGCAACCTCTCCCATTGTTTTTGTTAAAATCAAGTAAACAGATATGGAGGTAGAATGAGTTTTCTCTTGGATTTCCATCCACTGATGTTATTACTCTTGGTAGATTTGATAACCCAGTAATTACCCAGTGGCCAGTTCTTAGTAAGAAGTAGGTGATTGTTGTTCAAATGGTAGACTGAGACATGTGAAGCAATGAAAGTACAAGGGAACCCTTGTTTGTCATCCTGGCCACTGGCCTGCAGAGACCTTCAGAGTTCTGTTTTGTCTCCTGTATTATTGAATATCTACATTAACCTCTTCTGGGAAAGGCTACCCAGAGTTTTGGGGTTCAGTTTCACCAGTATTTAGAGGACATCCAATTGTTTCTCCCTTTTCCATATAAATCCAAGTAACCTGTTTGGACTCTAGGTCAGTGTCTAGTGCAGGCGTGTCCAAACTTCTGCCCTCCTGATGTTTTGGACCACAATTCCCAGAATTCCAAGCCTGTATTTCCAATGGCAAAGGACTGTGGAAGTTGCAGTCCAAAACATCTGGAGGGCCGAAGTTTGGACATGCCTGGTCTAGTGTCTTTAACGGACTGGATGAGGGTGAACAAACTGAAACTTAATCCAGAAAAGACATAGGTGCTCCTCATCAGTTGAAAGACTGATCAAGGAACAGAGTTACAGCATGCCCTGGATGGCTCTGCACTCCCTCTGAAAACGCGAGTGTATAGTTTGGGAATGCTCCCGGATTTGGATGCCCAGGTTTTGGCAGTGTCCAGGTATACATTTGCACAATTAAAACTGTTGTGGCAGCTGTGCCTGTTCCTGGAGAAGTCTAATCTGTCTACAGTGACACATGCCTTAATTATATCCTAACTGGATTCTTGTGACATACTCTATGTGGAGTCACTGATGAAAAGTGTCAGGAAACTTCAGAAGATTCAAAGTGTGGCAGCTAGATTGGTAACTGGGACTGGTCACAAATATCATGTCACCCCCCTCCCCCAATTACAACAGCTCCACTGCTTGCTGATCCATTTCTGGGTACCATTTAAAGTCTGTTTCTAAACTACAAAGCTGTTTCAAGGACTGTCTCCCCCTTTATGAGCCTTCTCACCACTTAAGATCATCAGAGTTGATGGGGACATGAGTGAGGGCCTTCTCAGGTTATAAAACGCTCTCTCATGGGAGGCCTGGTTGGCCGAATCTCTGCTGTCCTTCCTCAAGTAGGTGAAACCTTTTTGTATTTTAAGAATGTAAACCACTTTAGGTTCCTTTAAAGAAGAAAAGTGGGATAAAAATATTTAAAATAAATAAATAAAAGTAAAAGTAAAGCTCCATGGTATATTGCTGTGGTGTGGATACTAATTTATATAAAGATTTGTGGGCTTTTAACATTTAACAATTTACTTCTTTGTATAATGTTGCTGATTGATTTTTAGATGTCTTTGCTGACATGCACAGTTTGGACATCCTATTTGACGTCTTGTATATCCTTCTCTTTGACATTTACAACTCTGGTTTCTTGCACCTCCCACGCTAATATGTAATTCAGTGTACCTTTTGTCCTGATGATAGCAGATGAATAAATTATGATTTAAAACCCATCCTGCCTGCTTTCTCAGCGACCACGTGTGAGAAACTGCCTCCTCTGTGCATTAAAGTGCACAAGCACTCCCATCTCCAGAGAGAAATACCCTTTCAACTATAGCAGAAAACTCCAGAGTTATTTGCAAATGAACTTTGAACATCAGTATTATACTTCTATGGCATGATTGCTTTGAAGAAATATTATGTCCGTTTCATAAACTACGGCATGAAAGTTTGCTATTGTGTTAAGATACAAAAATCAACTACCTGGTTTTCCACAGTAGTGTTTGAATAATCTTAAGGTACTCCTTGCTTCCCACCAATCTTTTTCTAAGCTTGTTTCTAATGGCTGCTTTTGGATGTTTCCATCATTGAAGTAACTCTGCTTAGCATGTTTTCTTTCTTAATAGCTGCTGCACAGTATTTTAAAGTTTCATTAATGCTGGTAACAGCTGGTAAAATGACAGCACTATGAATGTCATTTGCTAACAGTGGGTGAGGGAAATGGAGAGATGATATGAGCTTCTGTGCACATTGTGATCCCAATGTTTTTTGGATTCACCTTTGTATGAAAAGGCTACACCACGTTGGCATCATGGCAATTCATGCTTGGATAAAGAGTCAAAGACACATCTTGCCCGCAGTGGGTTTCATCTCCAAATGAGCAACTTGTTGGAAGCAATTCCTTATGGGCCATTTGTGTTTGTGCACATGGGATGTTCACTTTATTACATAAAATTCCTAGTTTGCTTCTCTGTGCTCTTTAATTTGTAAATAACAGTGCCAATGCCAGCTTCCAAACACAAATACAAATATGAGGGGAATGCGTTGTTCAGACTGTGGCATGAGAAGAGGTGGTTAACAAGCCTTCTGTTCATATCATGGCCCTGATTCTAATCTCTCCCTGGTGGCTTGGGGTGGGTGGGGGAGTAAATAAACATGTAAAACCAAGTGATTCATTCAAAATAATGTGTCGCTTGGCTCCTTAGATGCATACTAAGTGGGCTCAATGGAGATCTAGGAGGAAATGGAAATGGAATTGAGCATCCCAGAGAAAGGCCAACTAGCTGGCATACTGGCTGATATGGGTTCTCTGTGTTAGTTGCCTTGTGTATCAGGGCTAGCAGCTGAAATTCAGGGAAAGTCATTAAGCCTCTTCTCTCATTATAAACTTTGGCAAACCTCTTGACATGCTGAACATAGCATGGTACCAGCACAGCAAAGCCTGTTAAAAGTTATTTATTTATTTATTTATTTATTTATTTATACAACTTATATGCTGCCCACTACCCAAAGGTCTCTGGGTGGCTTACAATTATATACCACCCATCTTCCAAAGGAACACTGGGCGGTTTACAACAATTATTCTGTCTGCTAGTGACAGTCGACAAGATAAATGTCATGTTGAACTGATGGATTATAGGTGTACTTTACCTACAGTACCTTGGGAGGCACTGGGAGACTAGTCATGTCACAAATCATAGATGGATTTTTTAAACTGTTGGCAGGTATACTTTGGATGGTAGTTACCCTATTCCAATAATTTGCACCCTTGTTGGTGTTACTGTTGCAATCATATTTTGTCTTACTTTGACCATATTTTCAATGGCAGTCTGGCCTGTTCTTAATATTCATGCAGACAAGAAACTATAATATAATGATAATTCTGGAATGAAACTTATTTCAAGGCTGAATGCATACAAATCTGCCAACAATTCCTTTATATTTGGGTGACAGTGTTACTTTGGCTTATTAAGCTGCTTAAAAAATTAAGAGCATCATGTATAGACCCAGAAATTGCAAGGGCATATTCCATATTTAACAAATAAAAATTGCTGACTTCCACAATGATTTT
This sequence comes from Phrynocephalus versicolor, assembly GCA_023846285.1. Taxonomy (NCBI): domain Eukaryota; kingdom Metazoa; phylum Chordata; class Lepidosauria; order Squamata; family Agamidae; genus Phrynocephalus; species Phrynocephalus versicolor. The sequence goes on along the minus strand of JAHTLZ010000204.1, from coordinate 55,083,201 downwards.
CTTTTTCTCACTGTTGTTTCTATTTAGGATGAAAGAAAAATAATGACTGTCTTATTTTTGTGTGATATTTCTCAGGCAAATGAAGGTACTGTATGTTTCACATTCAAATGGATAGGAGGGTCTAGCAGTTTTCTGTAGAATCATGGGGTTAAGAGTAAGATTTCTCTGATTACTGTATATGATCTCCATGTAGAATGCCCCTCCAAATCATTTGTGGATAGTGTTAAGTGAATACAGTACTTTAGTTCTGTGTGTGATTTAGAGTATGGTAGATAGATGAGAGGGACAATTCTAACCCATAGTTTTTGTTATTTTTTTCTTAATGCTTAACATTAAATGTAAATATGTCTAACTTGTTTTCTGCAAACATAAGAGAAACATTCTAGCTTCCATCCTTTAAGGCAGTGGTTCCCAACCTTCCTAATGCCGCAACCCTTTAATACAGTTCCTCATGTTGTGGTGACCCCTTGCTCTGCTTGGAAGAGGCTACAAGCCCTCTTTGGCAGGCTACTACCACAGGTGCCATAGAGAACTTCCCTCTACACAGCACCCTCAGCCAATCGCAGCCTCCGGTGCCATTGACTGACATCCCCTTCAACCTATCAAGCTGTAACTCACTCTTCCATCCCTTCTTCCCCCTCATGATCCAAGCCGTTTGTGCCTTTTTTCCCACTGGCTCATGGCGACCCATGTGAAATAGTCATTTGACCCCCAAAGGGGTCCCGACCCCCAGGTTGGGAACCACTGGTTTTCCTCTCTAGAAGGCACAGGCTAAACAGAAAATAGAGGAAATTTATAAATATGCTTTGTCCACAAAACTTGTCCAGTGTTTTCCTATATCTGCTTTTGCTGATATTTGTTTTGAAGCCTACAAGCAAAGAACAAGAAAAATAGTTTTGAGAGTAGTGGCCACATTTTGTTTCTCCACAATGCAAGATAGTTTATTTTGCTCTGATACACTGCTAAAGAAACTGGATGGCTAAACATCATGAATCCTTGTCATCCAAAGCAATCTATCTCGAGATAGGAACTGGGGGGAAAAAACACCTCACCATCAGTTGTTAATTATCTATGACGTCTATGTATAATTTTTGTGTTATATCACTAAAACCGTTGTCATAAACTGGTTGCCGATGTTGGGAAATAAAACAATATATTCTCGTGTGTTTTTAGATTAAAGTGTGACACAAGGTTATCAGCAAAAAAAAGCATGCCTGAGCAATTATACTTCCAAGAAACGCTTGTATTGATTTGTTTCATTAGCAGTGTAATGTTTTTGTCTTTGCTTGAAATATTGATTTGAAGAGGAGCCTGGAAGAGAATGTCTGTAACGTAGGTATCACAGTAAATGTAACTTTGAAATAGTTCACGACAACATTCATGAAAGTCACACGTTGTATAGGCAACGTTCCACAAGATGCCTTCTGGTGTAAGTATGTGTTTAGAGTGCCGGGGGAGTATAAAAGTAAGCTCCTTTAGCTGAAGATATACAGTACTCTTTGGTTGGTCATTAAAAAGATGTGCTTACTTTGTTGTTTTACACTTTTGAGGATAAAATTTAGGCCCCTGTAGCCCAATGTTGTTTATTTTTACTCCATGTGTTTCAGGTATACTTTTCTCTTGAGTGAATGTCTGTAGGTGTCTGCTGTTGTAGGGTAATTATATGCATGCTTGCTCAATTATAAGTCCTGTTGAGTTCAGTAAAGCTAAGAAAACAGCAACATGGGATCCCAAAGCACTTGGTAAAGATTTACAGATTAAGTCTTGATAATAATATCGTCTGAGCTCATGGTAAATTTTACTTCAATGTCATATAATTACTGGGGTGGGTTTTTTGACAGGTTTCAGGCACATTCAATTATCAATTATTTCTTAAATCTGTAGAGGCTTCTTCTGTTGATCCCTGTACAAATTATAGACCAAAATCCTACCAGTTTCACCAGTTGGTTGGTATAATACGGTTGATGTGAATTTCATTAGCAAATTGCTACAAGTTAAGAAGTTAGCATAGTAATTTGTTGTTGCGCACCAAGTCAATGGCATAAGGACTAAATAGAATATTGACCATATCATGTGGATATTAACTAGTTTTGGGGTTACATTTTACCAGTGTGGATGCTGGAAGTAATACTGCCCAATCTTTGCTAAGAACAAAATCCAAAGAAAATACTTTGCAGTCATGTATATTAACTGTAAGGTCATGCATATTAACTGTATATTAAATGTATATTAACTGTAACTGCCCATCCTATTTATTACTTTGGATTGGCTTCAGAGTTGGTGAGATTTCAGGTTAATAAATTTTGAAAGTGTTTCTCTTTTCCCCACAAACCACAGGGCTAGTTTCAAAAGACACAGAAACCCTCGCAATTACTTAATACCCCCTGTCTTACCAAACTGCATACATTTCATTACCCTAGACCAGGGGTCTGCAACCTTTAAGACATAAAGAGCCACTTGGACCCGTTTCTGACGGAAAAAAAAAACTGGGAGCCGCAAAACCATTGCGACATTTAAAACAAATATAACACTGCAAATATATTTTCCCCTCCCCTCGCTCCTGGCTTTTTGGGCGCTCGCAAGCAACACACTCCCTCGCACGCTCCTTGGACACGCTGCGCCCCGGCGCCGGGCTCGGGTGGGGTGGGAAGGAGCGCCGGCGGCTGTGGCTCCTCCGGGCACCCCCGAAGGGCTTCTGAGAAGGAAGCCAATGAAAGTTGCTTCTTCGGCACTTCGGGCGCCGGGAGAGCGAGCGAGCGGGCGAGCCCGAGCCGCCGCCGCCTCCCCCCACCCCGCCACCCTGTCCCCGAGGGTTTCCATCGAGGCGCGCACCTGCCTCAAGTTCTCCCGCGCGCGCAACTGGGGTGGCTGCGTGTCCGCCAGCCTCGGGGAGGGCCGGGCTGGGGGGTGGGTGGGCGTGCAGGAGGCACATTCTCTGTGTTGGAATGGAGCGGAAGGCAGCTGCTGGTGGGCTTTTGGAGAGAGCGAGAGCGAGCGAGACAAGCAGGCAGGCGCACAGGCGCTCCGCTTGGCTCGGCTCAGCTTCTCGAGCCAGGTGGCGTGCCGTTGGCCTCCCCGGGCGGCCAGGGGCCCCTGAACAACTTGAGCCCGGCGCCCCCACCCCGCCGCCGAAACCAGCTGACTCCAGGAGGGAGCCGCTGGAAGTCTAATAAGAGAGACCCCTCCTCGGGCCGGGGGGGGCTCAAACTAGCTGTCACGCCGCGTCCCTCGACTGCCAAGTTGATCTCGCGCAGGAAAAAGAAAAGCCGACTTCCTCCGTTGCTTCTCGACTCTCTGCCGCCGCTGCCGCTCCCCCCCTCCCCGCTCCCGCCGCCACCAACCCCTTGCTTGTTGGCCCAGAACTGACAGCACCAGGCAAGGAAGCAGGGCGGTGGCGGCGGTGGCGGGTGGGTGGGTGGGGAGAGAGAAGACTAGCCGTGGCCCCCTCCCCACGCCGCCTTTCTTGAGGTTCCCATTCCGCTCTCACTGCCTTCTGCCCGGATCCTGCAGCCATGGTCTGACCCCCCCCCCGCACACACACTCCATCTCTCCCTCCCCCTCCTCCTCCTCCTCTCGCCCCCACCCTCCATGGAGGAGGGAAGCGCAGCCCGAGTGCGTCGTGCCCACACCGCTTCCACTTTTGGGGGGGGGGCAGTTTTTAAAAATCTTCCAAAAATAGTACAGGAGGGAGAGGAGGGGAATTTCTAATCTCTCTCTCTCTCTCTCTCTCTTTCGCGGAGACACGCCATGCTCACGCCCGCTCCCCCACGTTTTTGGAGCTTCATCCCGGCAAGTTAGTGCAAAGCCGTAGGTTTTTTTGGGGGGGCTATAGCGAAGCAAAGGGAGAGAGAGAGAGAGAGATGCCAACTGCACATGTGCAATGCTTGGAAGGGGAAGGGGGGGAAGGAAGGAGGGTTTTCTCTTCCTCTACGTTGAACGTCCCGTCTAAACGCTGCCCCACCACCACACACAACACACACACACACACACACACACACACACACATACACATCACTTCTTCCCCCTCCCACCAAACACCCAAGCAAGAAAGGAAGGGGAAGGGGGGAAGGAAGGAGGGTTTTCTCTTCCTCCACGTTGCACACACACACAACACACACACACACACACACACACACACACACACACACACACATCGCTTCTTCCCCCTCCCACCAAACACCCAAGCAAGAAAGGAAGGGGAAGGGGGGAAGGAAGGAAGGAGGGTTTTCTCCTCCCGTCTTTTTTTCTCGGGGGGGGGGGGAGGCAACAATCCAGATCTGGGAGGTTTTCTTGAAGTTAAAAAAAAAGAAAAAAGGGTGCCGTTCGGCGGGCACTTTCCACCACGCCTCCCTCTCTCTCTCTCTTGCTCTGAAGAAGAGGGAGCACGCTGAGAGTGTGGTCGCGCTTGGCTTTGCGCCACCTTGCAGGACGGGCTGTCCTCGCAAGATTCAGCGCCTTTGTATTGAAATTTCTGAGCCCTCCCGGAGCCACGGCAAATGTTCCAAAGAGCGGCTCCGGAGCCGCGGGTTGCAGACCCCCGCCCTAGACCCATGAATTCTCTGGCCTTATCACTCTTCAGGCATCATCATGACCTCTAACATCAGCCACAACAAGTTACCCTGTGTTCACATGCATGTCAGCATACATGTACTCATGTGCATGTTCATAGAATTCTTTTATTAGAACTCTGTTCAGTCAACAATAGGTCCTTCATACAAAGTGTGAATAAAGTCATTTTCTTTATAATGGCACAGAGATGAGCAAAACAAAATGTGTACCTCAGACTGGTTTTGCTATGGGCAACAATCTGGCAGTACTATGTAGTTTAGGGCATTTATGGGCCAATCCTATACATATCTTTTCAAACCCATTGAATAGGGTTGTAGTAGAATAAGTGACCATAATCTTGTAGCAGTCACACAGCATAACTGAATATATACACAAACAACTCTGTATTTGCAACTCACTGTCCATTCCTCTTCCTGCTCCAGCCAGGAGGATGGCCATATTCCTACAAATGTAACTGGCTTCATGATGAACAAGAAGAGAAGGACAAGCTTCGTATATACATGGTTGACTTTAACAGGAGTTTGGCTAGTGTATCTGTTTGTGTGTCTATCTGTTTGCCTGATGTAGTATTGATGAAGTAAGCCTAGTGTCAAGAAAAACAAATAGAGTTCTGAACCCCAAGCCCTTCAGCTGACCAACTATATGTAGAAATGGAACATGCACTATTAAGAGAGTTTCTCTTCATGTTTGCCCCTTTCCATGTAAAATGCATGTGCTGTACATATGTTTGTTTATGAATATAAACTAATTTTCAATATATCTTCTGCCCACCCACCCCCAAAGTGGTTGTAGAACAAAGTCATAATATACAAATAGGGAAAAACGAAGAAAAGCAAAAACATTGCAACAAATGGCTTTCATATGGAATGTGCAGTGGGAAAGTTCACTATATAGAAACCAAGTCCTGAAATGTAGTTGTGCCTTTTCCCCTCACCTTTTCCCATGGTTTCTTCAATGTTAGTGTTGTTAAAATTTCTTTAAACCACATAAAATAATGGGGGGGGGGGTTTGAGACATAATAGCTGTACACCAGAAAACCTACACTTGGAAGCACTCCAACTACCCAGGCACCTGACTCTATTAGTACAGTGGTACCTTGTATAAAGGAATTAATTCGTTCCATATGAAATTATGTTAAGCAAATTTTCCTTTATACAAATTTTACATAGGAATTCATTGAAAACAGAGTAATCCTTAATCGTGACTATGTTTATGTTGTACGGATTCGCCCCATAGGCGATTCTGTTAAGCAAATTTCCCCTATCTCTGGAATTTTTTATGTTGTACAAATTTTATGTTATACAAACCGTTTGTTATACAAGGGTCCACTGTACTTAAATAAATACAATATGAAACGTAGAATGTCAAATATTTATCTGCAAGCTATCTGTTCAGTCTGTTACTATGTGTGGTACTTTCTACGTGGCTCAGAGGATACCAAATTTTAGGTGCACATTTAGGTCTGTCATACACAGAAGCATTTGAATCATATGGACAATTTCCCTTTGGATCCTTATCTTGGTTAACAAAGACTTTGAACTTTTTATATTTAATTTCTTGTGAAGTGTAGCAGCTATTTAGTGCCACAAATTAAACAGAACCCTACTTATATAGTTATCACTTCTGTGTTTTTCAAGAAATTTGGTTTATTTTAAAATAGAACTTGACTTAATCAGTTTAGTTTTTCTCAGGTACCTTTTAATGCTAATGTAGACATTAGGGATGGGCTGTTCATTTCGGAAGCAGCACGTTCCAAAATGACCCACGCAAGCCCAGGTGCTGTTTGGAAGCCTCCAAAACACAAGCAGCCAATCACTTACCTTCCTGCATGGTCATAGTCGGCTAAATTCCAACCAGGAAGAAGTCTCCTGACATCAACTGTCCTTCTCCCTGGCATGGCCAATTAGACAGGGAGACAGGATTATTTCCCTGCATGGCTCCTGATTGGGCAGTGCCAGAGAGGACAGAAGAGTCAGGAGACTTCTTCTTGGTTGGAGTTTAGCCCAATACAACTGTGCAGGAAGGTAAGTGATTGGCTGCTTGCATTTTGGAGGCTTCTGAACAGCACCTGGGCTCACGTGGGTCAATTTGGAACGTGCTGCTTCCAAAATGAACAGCCCACCCCTAGTAGACATTCTTTTTAGAATCTTTTCCCTAATACCTATTTAGAAGCAGAGGATTATCTCTTTATGTTACTTTAGCAAATATTTAAAATTGTGATTCATGCTTGAAAACATGAATGTGAATATGATTTGACATGAATATGAATATGATTTTATTTGATGTCTCAGTAGCTTTCTTTTAAAATAGTTAAACATTGAGACATATTCTTTACTCTTCAATTAAATAAAATATAGAGAGAACCTTATGATGTTTCAGTAGAGAAACATAACAGCTAAGACATTATCCATGCCTAAAAAAGAAATACAAAAAGTTGTATGAGTAACCAAAAAGTGATATATGCTCTGATAAAATAATAGTATAAGTGCTGTTTTTTGTAATGAAGGCATAAGGCAGCTATATGCAGTGAAAACCATGGCTTGCCATTAATTTTCTACAAGCATTTTGGTATTCTGGGTGTGAACAAGAGAAATAATTTGAAAGTGTGTTGATGTGTGAACTTATAAATGGAAGTAGTAGTCAGAATTTAGTGAATCTGTGGTATTTTGGTAGACCAGAAATAGAAGATGGCTACCAACTGGCATTAAAATGTGATTGGACATGGATGTTCAGGTCAGTAGCTTCTGAGTACTAATTGTATGACCAACATTGCTGTTTCTGGTGTCCTGAGTGGTGTCTGGTTGGCCAATGTGCAGAACAAGATGTGAACTAGATAGGGATTTGATCCATTCTTATTCTTACTGAACATTACTTTCTTTATGGAAAAGGATGTTTTTAAATCCAATTACCTTTCTGTCACATATATCAGCTTAGCATTTAATGTGGCTTTTAGTTGTGCATAGGTCCTGCATTTAATTTCTTAGAAACCCTACATTACTCTGGAAATGGGTTGAAGGAATTGTTGTTTATGTGCTGTCAAGTCAGTGGCCTAACCAGGCTTTCTAAGGAGCAATTGTACCTTTTCCACATCCCTGGTGAGTTTCCGTGATTAAGGGGCGGGGGGATTGATCTGCATGGAGATGTCCTGAGTCCTATGCCATCACTCTATCCCCATTACATTACACTAGTTATCTTTGTTAAAGAAATACAGTGTAGAAAATATGTTTCAAATATGCATCTTGAAAAGGTACAATGTAAATAACTGCACTTGAACGCATGCACTTTTCCCAAGGAATAGGAAGCATTTGTTCCACACCCCAACTGTAGAAGGTGTCATCTTAGTGTTGACAGTAAATATTAATATATCCACATTGATAGATAAGTATTGCTATATGGTTGGCAATGGCAGCTTTTCCCAGAATCCAACTACAGTGGTACCTAGTAAAATGAAAAACTTGCAAGATGAATAAAATTTCTGGCAATACAATAGCCATGTTTTGCAAGACAAATATTCCCTATGGCAGTGATGGCGAACCTTTTAGAGACCGAGTGCCCAAACTGCGATTCAAAACCCACTATTTTTTTGCGAAGTGACAATACAGCAATTTAACCTGAATACAGGTGGCTGTGAAGGGGTGATGTCGGGTGCCCAGAAAGGGCTTCGAGTGCAAGCTTTGGCCCCTGTGCCATGGATTCGCTAGCTCTACCTTATGTGGTGTCCTGCAAGATGAAAAACCATTACACATTTTGAAACAGGTTACCCAGGATGCATTGTGCCCCCTGTAGTTTGTGGAGGGGTGGGAGGAGATTTTTAATCAAGTTTTGGAGCCATTCTGGACAGTATTTTGCAGCGGTTTTTTTTTTACTTTTAGAACTTGGAAAGGTAGGGCATTGAGGTTTCCTTGCTTTCTTTTGTGTTTTTGCATTGCTTTCCATTGCACTTTTGGCAGGAATGGGCTGGGGTTTCTTGTTTGGTGTCTTTTTTGCTTTTTCCTTCTTTTCCCTTGCAGTTTTGGCAGGAAACTTCAACGTGCAGACAGTTTGCAGGTTCTCCTTTGTCTTAATGCTTGCTTTTGCACAGGGGTAGGGGTGGGTTGGGTTGGGTTGTCTCTGCATGCCTTTAAAGTGAACTTTATAAAGAGATCTGGAAAAAACAGCTCCTTTTTTTGGCCTTTTTTTCTGACCTCCAGAACAGATTAATCGGTTTTGCATTCGTTTTTTGAGATGAATTTTTTCCTAAAACAAATTGACCTGTAGAATGAATTAAATTCGTCTTACAAGGTGCCACTGTATTTGAACTAATCTGATAGACAAATCACTAAACAAACTCCACCATTACCTGATATTTCTCTGTCATGAATTCATTAAGCTAATCGCAAATGGTAGCTGGGTTGGACCAGAAAAATAATTACTGGGTTGGGGCACCTCCCTTATGAGGAAAGGCTACAGTGATTGGGGATTTTTAGTCTCGAAAAAAGTCACCTGAAGGGGGACATGACTGAAACATACAAAATTATGCAGAGAATAGATTAATTAGATAGAGGGAAGCTATTTTCTCTCACACACAATACCAGAATTAGGGGTCATCCACTCAAATTGAGGGTTGGGAGAGTGAGAATGGACAAAAGAATATATATATATATATTACCCAGTGTGTTTTTAGTCTGTGGAACTCCTTGCCACAGAATGTTATGATGGCATCTGTCCTAAAGTAGATGCCTTTAAAAAGGGATTGGACCGATTTCTGAAGGAAAAGTCCATTGCAGGTTATAAGCCATGATGGAGATCCTAGTTATCTCCAGGATTAACAAGAGGGTACCTCAAAATGCCAGACACAGGGAAGTGGTATTGGGAGTCATGTATCTAGTTGTCTCATGTACTCCCAGAGGAATCTGATGGGGCCATTTTGGAGGCTCGGGGCTTGTTAATGGTTGGTGGAGGCCTTTTCCCCAATCCACATATAGATCCCAGTCATTTCTGGTGTTGAAAAAGTGATTAGACCAAGAGTGCCCAACTTAAAACTAGTGCAGAGCTTTCATAATTTGCCAGAGTGGTGACGTGTATCTCTGAGGGCATGACAAGATATTTGTAGAGCCTATTTGTTTCAGAGGGTGGAGCCCCACTGGGGTTTCTGAAAGTATAATTCATGGCCCATGTGCACATGGCCCATGAATTATACTTTCACCACCTCACTAATTATACTGATAGGGTCCTCTTAACGATATCTGCTCAAAAGTGATCACCACTGGATTAATGGGAGCATTTTCTCAGGGCATTAGTTGTAGATAGCAGCCTTTGTGTTTTTGAAGTTGGATCAGCTACCCTTGCAACAAAAATAGCAAAAATACACCTTTAATTTTTTTTAAAAGTGAAGTCCTGCATCTGCTAAGAACAACACAGTCAAGGCAGATTGCCTGAATGCGATATTAGATATTTTTATTAAATCTCATATTACACATTTTGTAGCAGTATCCCATTAAGCGGTTCTCCATTAGCCTGTGTTGCAATGTTTTTTGTTCTGTGTGTTTTGTTCTAAAAACCTGTTTAAAGATTCAGATTTCCCTGGCAGCGAAAGACCTTCTATTTATTGAAGTGATTATTGCACCAGTAGTACTTCACATTATTGCTCTCTCTTGCAATGTTTAGATCGACTTCATTTCAGATTTGTTTGTTTTGCACTGGTTCATTAAAATGCCTGGGAAAAATGGATTTGTTAAAGGAAATTGAGGGAATCTACCATTTGAAGATCACAGCATGATACTTGTTTCTTTGCTGGGAATGCAGCTAACATTTTAGTATAGGTGAGGGGCATAAGAAGAACTATAGAGTGGTATATAACTCAAATTCACCTTAGCTAAAACTGCTTTCTTGTCTGATGTGCTAGTGTAGGAGTGAATGTTTTGCTTTACTTGCTTTGCCTTTGCCTTTTAAAAAAGGAGTGTGTGTGTGGAGGAGAAATAAGAACTCAACAGTGGAGGCCAGTCTCCCACTTTTTTGGTCTTTCAATTTTTTCTTTTTCGGCCATAAACAGATGTTAAATACAGCAAAACTTGGAGAGATAAATCCTTAACTAATGAAAGCATTTGTGTGTCACCGCAGGTTCTTCTGTCACTTCTGGGAGCTTTTTTGGTGACTAGTTTTCCAGACTTAGGCACTGGATGCTTTGAAGTGTGATTTCAGAAACCTCTAACTACTGCCCCAGTTACTGCTTTGCTACATTGATAGGCTTTCAGCTATAATTCTAACTGTTTCTGCTGTTGGATAAAGTTGAGAAGGGCTCTTGTCAGGGCCACTGAAATTTGACATCCCCCTCAAGGAAGGGTTCAAAGAAAAACAAAACAAAACAAAGACACAAAACATGTGGCACCTTAAAGACTAACTTTCATATTTTAATGTAATGTTTCATGGACACGTCCACTTCTTCAGACATATAGCGGCAGTATGAAGAAGTGGATGTGTCCACAAAATGTTACATTTAAATATGAAAATTAGTATTTAAGATGCCACATGTTTTGTGTCTTTTGTTTTATTTTGTTTTGTTTTGATTTTTGCCGGCAATTCTTGAAAGGATTAACACAGCTACCCTCTCTTAAACTTCAAGGAAAGGGGAATCTTATTGAAAATGAAGGTCCACGGTTACACTTCTGTGAAAATCACTGTATTGCCATAAACTGAGTTTCATTTGATTTTATAGCAAAGTAGGATTGGGCCTGATTAGTATTTGGATGAAGACCAGCAGGGAGTGTCAGGTATCTTCAGCTAGGATTTAAAATGAATCCTTTCTGGGATTCTGGAAAGCAATTGTCAATCACTCATCCTGTTCACACCGACATATATACAGTGGACCCTTGTATAACAAATGGTTTGCATAACATAAAATCTGTACAACATAAAAAATTCCAGAGATAGGGGAAATTTACTTAACAGAATCGCCTATGGGGCGAATCCGTACAACATAAAAATGACCATGTTTAGGGATTACTCCATTTTCAATGCATTCCTTTGGGAAATTTTTGTAAAGAAATTTTGCTTAACAGAATTTCATTTGGAATGAATTAATTCCTTTATACAAAGTAACTCTGTATTATGGGTCATTGTGGGTACTGTTTGGATCATAAGAAAGACTGGATTTGCATATGTTTCTACTTATAACATTTCCTCTTTCCCCTTTAAGAGCTGCCATACACCTTTCTGGCAGAGGGCTAGTGCATGCATTCTTTTTGGCATGATTCACTGTGATCCAAAATAGCTCTTTGTTTAACCTGGGAGGGAGCGGAGTGAGGAAAAACAACTTGACTTATTTTCTTGTGGGATTGAAATGTTTTGCTACTCATCCAAGTTACTTCTTCATTCTGAGTAGGTTGTGACATTGAAAGGGAGGATGGAAACACTCCCTCCTTTATTTTCATCTTCTTTTAAAAAATATTTTCCTAACTGACATAGCAGAACTCTAGTATCATGCTAGGTTGATTCATTACCATTTCAGTAGGCCTCTTACTTTATTTAACAATGACCCATGAACTAAATTCAGACCCATCCCAATTTAATAAACTCCATATTACTTTAAAAGACTGGTCCGTCATTTATAGAGGTGAGAATGGAGGTGGACCCTTCTGTTCCCTGGAGAAACCTGAGTGGGAATCATAAAATCTCTATTTCAAATCTATTCTGGTATGAATTATACTTTATAATTGACATGATATTGAATATAGTAAAACAGTCCTAGTAAGAATAATGTCAATACTTTACTTGTGCTCTTTTTTGTATTTAAAATTAATTAGCCAAATGCTGTTTACAACTAAGTGCATCACTTTCACAGGCTCTCAAACGAACAGAGTATATATGAACGAGCAACCATGAAAAATGAATGAAGTGCCAGGAATCACTGCTGAAATATGTGACAGTGTGCTATAGTAGAACCAAGGTTTAGTGCTATGTATTTGGAGTTTAAAACATTAGGTCCAGCATTGTTCTTATTGAATAAACAAAACAAGATCCGCTCTCTTTTTTGTTTGTTTGTAGCATGTTTCAGTGGCAGCTGCGCTAATGAACTACAATTTTAAGAAACAAATGTATGCTTATTTATAAATGGATGAACTAGTTTTGTGTTGTATTACATCTAACAAAATCCTACAATCCCATAAAAACCCGTCATTTTCAATCAGCCCTATCCACGTCTGATGTTGATACATTCTGCTACAATGTTGTGTGGGGCACCGTAAAGTCTGTATGTTTCCCTCGGGTTTTGCAGGAAAACCTATGTGTATACAGTTTTGACCATTGAAGGTGCCTGTGCAGTTATGGATGCTGAATAATCGGAGTTCCTTGTTGTTGAGGAAAACATACTGTATAGTTAGTTTTGTGCCATGAAGTCATGGTGACCCTAGTAGTGCTTTCAAGGTGAGTAAGATATTTAAGGAGTGGTTTTACCAGTTCCACTCCTCTAATGAATTTCCATGCCGAAATGGAGATTTGAAACACAGTCTTCAGAGGCCTCTTTCTCTCTCATTATCTCTCTTTGCTCCCTTTCCAAACTCTTTATGGAATAATAATGATAATGATTTAATTATTACATATTAATTAAACATTTTATTAAATGCATGGTTATCAGGGTGTACTGATTATCTTTGGGTGTAGGTGTGGAGGGGATATTTGAACATTGCTTGTATGTGTTCATATTTTTCCATCGCTGACTGTGGTTAGAGGAGTCTTTCTATAGCCACAGTTAGCTCCTTGAAAAGACATGGTTTGTTTGAATCATAATGTGAAATTAAGAAAGAATAACTTCCTTGGGTAGAAAACGCCCAGACATGCCTAAAATTTGCTACATCATAACTATAGATACAACTATAATTTTTCAAATGGTTGGAGGACCCGCTTGTGCTGTCAAAGGCCATCTGTGCCTTCCAAAAGGGGTCCAGCTGTACTCTCCTGGGATATGTTTGGCTGAGTTTGAGTAGACCCTGTTGATTCAATGGTGTTTACATAAGTATTGCATTACCTTTCAACAATTGATTCAGTGGGTCTACTTTGAAGTTGATTTGGTTTAAAAATATCCTCCATGAAGCAATCTAAATCCTTCCTTTTCCTATATTTTGGTTGATACATTGTTTTTCCACATTGCTTGTGGGCAACATCTTATTAATGCTTTCATTTTCAGCTAGTCTGTCACCAAACACTTGAATTGCAACAATGTTTCTTTTAGCACTTTACATCTGTCAATAAACTGGTTGTGTGTTGTAAAATATTAAAAAGAAGACACAAGCACCAAGCTGTGCTGTCTTCATAACTCCAGAACAAATATTTTCTTGGAATGAAAATTTGTCATTTTACTCTTTCAGAACAGGCAATAAATGGCTCTGCAAATCTGTGTATTGGACAACAGATATTTATAATGGGTTAATTGCATTATTTATGACAGTATGTTTCTGTGCTTTATGGCCAGTGATATAATACAGTTTCTGTGGTCTGGATTCACTTTTGCTACAATCCAATCTTATGTGGACTATGTATATATACCTGAATCTTCAAGGTTATATTCCATATGCATCTTAATTTTTAACCCACCCCAATAATAATAATAGAAAAGGCAAATACAGGTAAGAATAAGTGTTTTTTTAATGAGATTAAAAACAAAGAAACAACACTCATAACAAAACCTACCCTAAGAGGTCTCTCATCTCCCCATTTTAACTAGTCATTGTCATTCCAAGAGATCTCTCCACTAAGTTCCATTTGCTGCTTGTTTTCCTTACTTTCAAGACTTTGAATGGAAGCCATGTCACTTCAAAGTCACTCACATTTATTTGTTTCCTGGCCCTTCAAACTGTTTGTGTTAACCTTTCAGCAGGAGCTTTGTCCTAAAAATGTCCAAAGCAGAAACAAAGCGTTCTGCTTATGTACTGCCAGTAGCACTAAAAGCACTTTTTGGGTAGTTTCATTATGCAGCCTACACACCGGTACCCCCCTCATACACACAGTGAGCTGGGTACTCAGTTTACTGACCTTGGAAGGATGGAAGATGGAGTGAGTCTCGAACTAGTTACCTGGCATTGAACTTGGGTTGTGAGCAGATACAGTACTTGGCTGCAGTGTGAGTTTCCCTGCAGTACGAGGTTCCCCTTTTTGCTATTCTTCCATCTTCCAGCCAAATATTATCTTTCTGTTACCGATAAAATATTAATAAGTCTTTGCGTAGCAATTTTACCTTTTCTCATAGACAAATTAAGTAGAGGCAATGATAGATCAAAAGGTAAATATGTTGACCTATAATATTTTGTAGTTTTGCATGTATTTGTGACTAAAAGCTAGCCTCCAATGGACATGACTACTATATATAGTAGAGATGGGCACGAATCAAAAAATGGCATTTCGTTTGTCGTTTGTCGTTTGGAGGGTCCGTTTTGGTTCGTTTCCGTTGTTCGCGAATTTTTGGAAAAAATCATTTTCGTTTTCGTTCGTTTTGTTACCATTTCGTTACCATTTATTTCAATTGTTTTATTTTTTTAGGATTTTAAGCAATTCACTCATATTGCAGTAACGGAAATGAAACGCACGACAAAATTTCCGGTGTTTCTGTTCGTTTTGTTTCATTTTAGAGACAAAATTCGTTTGTCATTTTGTTACGTAACGAAACAAAAAAATGAAAATGGAAACAAAAAATTGTTCATTTCATGCCCATCTCTAATATATAGTAATGCATCCCAACATTACCAGAATGTTTTCAACATGCAGATTCTCCAGATAGACATGTAAATTTAACTGAAGCCAAATACCAGAAATATATGCAATAATATAAAGTTTAGTTTTAGTCATATTAGAAGTGACAGTTTTTTTTGCTCTAAATGATGTTCCATAGTTCATTTAGTATAGTGCATTTTAGATGTTGCTCCCATAAATATTTCAACCCCATACCTGTGCACTTTGCCACATCTAACACAATCATATAAATAACGGAAACTGTACTTTTTATGCCAAGAGTGTAAGAAATAGTATGTTGCTGAAATAAATATATTAGCTTGCTTTTGAACTATTTCTGTGTCCAAGAAATGAGTTACCAGTATTTGATATATGTGGTACCATATCCCATGAGTGTTTGGCAGTTGTCTTTTATATCTTGATTTTTTTTTTCTTTCAAGGAAAATGTCTATTGATAGAATCTGTCTTATTTCCAACTAGGAAACTGCAAGATTTTGTTCGGATGGCAGAATAATGGATGATGGGATTAAAGAGGAAATTGGGGTTTATAGAAATTTCTGCTACTTTTGCATATTATACATGTCAATAATTTTTATTTAAGTGATTCAGATATGCATCTGAGGAAGTGGAGTACAATTCATAGAAGCATGTTCTGAAATAAAATTGTTAGTGCAAATACTCTACTGGACTCTTTATTATAACTGTAGCCTACTGACATGGCAACCTCTTTGGAAAGGAGCATTCACAAAAAGTCATTGGTGGCTCTGATGGGATGGAAAACATGGAGAGAGGCTGGATATTGTAAGAAAGAGGAAAGGATTGTGTCAGCCATAGAGCTTTATTTCTAGGAAGAAAAGCATGCGGAAACCTGCTGGTCTGGAAATAACTATGGTTTGGAATTGTTTCTTCCTAATGCCTAATGTATGCTGGGGACTTTAGGCATTTTGATATCCTTTCATCTGTTTCCGAACTGATTCTGAATGTCGAAAACAGACTTGGACTGAGCTATAAGGATGAAGGAGAGTAGGTCTTCTTGGCATAAAAAGGCAGACTGGGAAACAGTTACTCTTTGAATTGTGCATGTCCCTTAATTGTGGAGTGAAGTCTTTGACTCAAAAGATGCATGCACAAATGCACTAATTAAGAGAAATATTTACAAAAAAATGTCAGGGAAAATTGCTTTCAAAAATCTCCCCGCTACGGGGAAAACAAGACGTTTAATAATGTGCAGGAGTCACACCTTAAGGATTTCTGTCCTTCTAGCTGGTTTCTTTTTAGATGCAATCCTGTCCCAGTGGCTCATTTCCTTTAAGGACAAGGGCAAGGTGAATAAGCTCAGAAACAGCTATGATTTCATATCTGGCTACGAACAGCCTTTTGGGGTCAGTTCTGTTTTTGTTTTGAAAGCTGAGAGATGGCTGTATTGATGAAATTCAAAAGTGAGTGCATTAAAACACACTGCGATTTTATCCCATACTTCTTTGCTATGCCATGAAAGTTTTAGTCCAATCTCCTTCTCTTTTAGTCAGAGAAACGTTTTACTATGCTGAAATCATCATGCTGGCAATAAAATGACTAATAAAACACATTGCTCCATATCCACTACAGTCACCAATAGAGCTGTCAGGTATATAATGCAGCATATTTATTTTTCTGTCATTGCTGATTGACAGCTCTGCTTGGCTGACAGCTTGTCAGTGAGAAAACAAAGGCAGTGCTAACACCTGCACAAGCTGGCTTGCCAGCGGTGTGCTGAATATATTGAACGTGTAGTTGGGTACAAAGCTCCTCTAGCTACAATGCAAAAATTGGAGCATAAGTACAGTACAGGTATACAGTATAGAAAATTTCTTTCAGTTAGGCCTCTTGTAAAGTAAGAGTACAAAATTTTAAATAGTATGTTTTTTTTTGGGGGGGGGAGGGAGAAGAATTTTGCCCAATCCAATAATTTTCAAAGGCCTATTATTCAAAACAATATTAATGGAGCTACCCTCAGAATACAATAAATATAAACATAAATGGTTATTAGCATTAAACATCGACATTTTATAATTTTAGTGAAAATTTATAATGGAGGACTTTAAAAACTTAACAATTTGATCAGCCTAGCAGGTGGAGAAAGTTTTCCATGTTTGCTACTCACCATAATAGTTGTACAGCAGCAGATTGCTAGTGACAGTCTGGCACTCAATAGGGACTTCCTTTTGTATATCTTTGATTTCAGAGCATGCAGAGCTCACTTGCAATGGGATATAACTTGGGTGCAACCTGCAATTGAAAAAGGAAGCTTTTAACTAATGGCAATTTACCAGTGACAATTATGTCAGGTGGAGCAATACAAGAGGATTTTCGCTATGATTTGTACCAAAGAAAATGGGAAAACCTGTGCAGTGGAGGGTGTAGAGCAGGGGTGTCCAAACTTTGGCCCTCCAGATGTTTTGGACCACAGCTCCCAGAATTCCAAGCCTGTATTGCCAGTGACAAAGGACTGTGGGGGTTGTGGTCCAAAACATCTTGAGGGCCGATGTTTGGACACCACTGGTGTAGAGTATTGGACTAGAATTCAGAGAACCTGGGTTTAAATTCCTGCTGCAGTCCTGAAAAATCACTGCGGAACAGCAATAGTAAAAAATTAGTTTTATTATCTCACATACCTTGGAAGCCTGACTCAGGTTGCAATTTTCTGAATCTATTTGATGGCATGGAACAACAGCAACCCAAGCATATAAAAGCCATACCCCTAAAGCAACACCCCCCCATGTGCAGTCTGTGTAGGAAATATATGGAAGCACAAACATGCAAGAAGAGCCATGTTGGAACAGACAAAAGGCCTGTCTAGCCCAACACTTCATTTATACAGTGCCTGTGAGAAGTTCACGGCAGGGCATGAGTGCATCTGTACCCTCTCTCACACACTCTCCAGCAACAGATACACCATGCCATATTTCTTTTGTTACTGGAAGTGTTTTATAGCCCTTGTGATGAATAGCCATGATGTCTTCTTATAACACAGAATACTCCAGAAAAGTGTTAGAAACTGCAGGTATTGAACTGATAAAACCAACTGTACCACAGTCTCATATTAGGCCTTGCCAATGTATAATATGAGACCGTGTTCCGTGTGTGATGTATGAAACATTGGACAATTTCTTGTTGTTTCCACAAAGACTTTATATAAGGTGTGCTTCTTTCTTTCATCATTCTTTCTTGTGCTTCTCAAATGATGGCAAAATACCCATATTCATTTTTGCTTAAATTAGAATTAAGAAACTAAAACAAGCATATGGGCGTGACCTAAATGCACTTCAGTAACATTGGACAGACTTAATACTTTATACTTTACAAACCATTCTTACTGATAACATGGTATGAAGGGTGAAAACAGGTTTGCACATCAGGTAACTCCTTTTTGCATGGAGGATGCCAGGAGGGCTGTAAATAGGGTGGAGCAACTGGGATTTGCTCCAGGACACCAACATCTAGAGCTGAATCTCCTAGTAACTATGATTATAAACAGCAACAACTCCTAATCTGTTCACATTCCTTTTATTTAATGCTTAAACATTTTCTTTGTTTTGGGGGATACAACTTTTCCATCCTCCTTTTTCCATTCAGCTCATGCCCATGCCTCAGGGCAGGTTGGGTGGGATTTGCCCCAGGTACCAAAATGGGCTAGTTAAGGCTCTGCATCCCAGTCTTGTGTTGTGAACATCTATTTGCTTAGTAAATCTGTCTTCTGGCTGAAAACTTTGATGGGCATCTTGTGACTATGTGCATGGTGGTTGGACTGGCCCAAGGGACAGAAGCTCTATAGAACTAAAACAGGTCCACTGCATCTGCTCTAAAAGGCTCAAGACTACTTTGGATGCCTTAGTAGATGTCCTATGCTGGGAACTGGACAAAGGGAGTGTGTCCTTGTTGGTTCTGCTGGACCTCTCAGTGGCTTTCAGTACTTTCATTATATCTTTCTGGACCATCTCTCTGGGATGGGGCTTGTAGGCACAGTTTTACATGGCTCTTGTCCTTCCTAGAGAGAAAAAACCAGAGAGTGGTGCTGCAGGACACTTGTTTGACACCCTGGCACTTGATCAGTGGTGTCCCTTAGGGTTCTGTTTTGTTCCCTATGCTATTTAATATCTACATGAAACCACTGGGAGAGGCTGTCTGGATTTTGGGGTTGAGTATCACCAGTACTCTGATGACACCCACCTCTCTCTCTCTCCTTTCCATATAAATCCAAGGAAGTTGTTTTGGTTCTAAATCAGTATCTGGTGCCAGTAATGGATGGTGGTGAATAAACTGAAACTTAATCCAGTCAAGACAGAAGTGCTGTTGGTCAGTTGAAAACCAGATTGAGGAATAGAGTCACAACCTGTGCTGCATGGTTACAGAGGGAATGTAAGCACATAGCTTGTTCTTACATTTCCTCTGAAAACACAGACACGCACCTTAGGGGTGTTCCTGGTGTCCTCTCTGAACCTGGATGCCCAGGTTTCAAGGGTGGCCAGGAGTGCCCTTGCACAGTTAAAACTCGTGTGCCAACTGCGCCTGTTTCTTGATAGGTCCAATCTGGCCACAGTGACACATCCCCTAGTTACATCTTGACTGGATACTGTAACATGCTCTATGTGGGGCTACCTTTGGAATATGTTTGTAAACGTCAAGGGGTTAAAAATGCTGCAGCCAGATCATTAATTGGGGGTGGTTGGAGGGAGCATGTAACTTCCCTGTTCCAGCAGCTCTGCTGGTACTACAAGTAATTGCAGTGTGGAGTTAAACTAAAGTAAAACTCCCTTCTGGACTACATATTATTGTCACTACAGCTGTTTGGTGCTGATTTTCTTGTCTGTGTGGCATAATAATATAGATAGATTTGAGTGTTGGTAATGCTGTTGGTACATTAAGTATATGGTGAAAAAAAGCATCTTCCTGTCTCCAAAGGCAGAGTGAGAGATTATCAGACAGATACACTTTGTTCTATGTGATTTTACAAAGCTGCAGTATTACATATATTCTTGGTCATGAGTCACACCTTTTCTGTTGTTCACATTTTTGTGTAATGTATTGTGGGTCTAAATTACAAAGTGATGACAAAGTAGTAATTCATTATTGAAGTTATCCTTTAGCTTGGCTATTTTTATAATGTCTTGTGCCATTTATCAACACCTACAAATTTATTGTTACTGGTATAATAGTTTTCAAGTGTCAGTTGAACCATATCTAAGTTAAATATTTAAAGCTTTCCCCGTATATCTCCTTAGAGAAGTGATTTTAATGACTTGCCTGTACATCTAATCAAATATTAGCTTTCTGATTTAATAGTCTAGATGAAATTGCAAACACAAATGCATAAGAAACCACCTTCAGTTGCTATGCTAAACCGTAACTTAGTGCTATGGGATAATTAATAGTGAGCATTAGGTTTGGCCATCTCTTTTCTCTCTTCTAGGATAGAACTGAAACTCACTGATCTGAGTTTAAAGGAAATGAGTTTGCCATTGCATCTCAAATAAAGAGAGATTTTAACCCAGGAATCCACAAGCTTTCTGGCCCCCCAAAGCCAAACTCCTTGCTTTTGGCTGTGGGGAGGGGTCACATGTGCATGGTCAAATACGTATCTCTGTGTACACACACACACACACACACACACACACACACAAGCACGCACGCACGCACGCACGCACGCATGCATGCATGCAGTCTAGCCCTGTTCTGACATTTATATTAACCTGATCTCTGTCCTTCTTCACTAATTATATGGAGAGCAGCAGTTTGAAAATGAGTGTCTCTGCCATAGAGTCGAGACACTGGAAAGTGGATTTGCTGATATCTGAAAAGGTTGCATCTACAAAAGGACAATATCTTCTACAAACTAACATTCCCACATGAAGATCGCAATGAAGGAAGGGATGAGGAGTAACGTGCTTGTTGTCTTCACACATTAAGATTATTCCTATTCCTTGATTGTCACTTATGTAAGGGAAATCACATACATCTTAGTGGCAAACTACTACTTATTAATGAGGTAATGTTAGTGTTACTGGACAAGCATTCTGTTGTGCAACTGGGTGTGGGCACAGGAACTGAAGTGCCACCACGTAATGAAAATACCAATTAATGTGTAGCAATTTTTTAGTTAAAAATTACATGATTGTTCTTAAGTATGTATGGAATGGCAAAAAGATTCTGGCCAATGTGTTCAAGGGAGCTCACAACATATTAAGTGACAATGAAAACTGAAGGGGCAGCGGCCCAGAGACCATTGGGTAGTGGGAGGCATATAAGTTGTAAAATTTATTTATTTATTTATTTATTTATTTATTTATTTATTTATTTATT